>CM065134.1:21280000-21880000 GCA_033026305.1 Cirrhinus molitorella
CTTGATAGTTATAGTTAAAGTTATCGTTATTGTTCTTGGTGTGAATGGGCCTTTAGTCGAATGAAAAAAGCTCATCAACAAACATTTTGTCATCATAGTTTTCGTTGACTATGATGAAAGTTTTAAGATTCATTTTGTGATGTGTGCAGTAATATTGCAACAGAAATGTATAATTTCCTGACAGGAAAGTGCATTGAAAAAAAATTGTTTTTGGCATTTGTGGGTATAATGCCCAAATATTTTTTTTAAACATCAACTGTCTTCTTTAAAAAGGGACCAAACTTATTCCTAAGCATTCATGAATTACTATAATTTCAGGTTGAATAGTGCCCTTTCACGTCCCTTTTTGAAAGAGACAATTTAAAATACTTGTTGTTTTTATTATATTTTAAAGGTAATTTATTCTTGCGATGGTGAAGCTGAAATTTCAGCATTATTACTCAAGTCCTCAGCGTCACATGATCCTTCAGAAACCATTCTGATGATTTGCTTCTCAAAAAAGCAGGATTTACAGGATTCTTTTATGAACAACAAAACATAACATTTATTTTAAAATCTTTTGTAATATAATAAACGTGTTTACTGTCACTGAACCAATTTAATGCATCCTTGTATAAAAAGGTATTAATAAGAAAAAAAATATTTAATATTGTTCAAACAAGAATTTAAAAATGACCCTGTGTGCGTGTGCCATTTTTACTTTGATCGAGTTATGCATTCTGTTAGTTTAGCATCATGCTAATGCTGAACTATTAAAATCATTTGCAAGTCAAGTCTCTTTAAAGTTCATTTGCTTTGTATGAGAAGCACTAGAAGATACTGATTATTTTAAATAATAATAATAATACAAATAAAACAAATAACCATTATTTATTAATAACCAATTAATAAATATTTTAGCATTTAAAATTGAAGTTGAACTATTTTAATTATATTATATAATCAAAAAAATGCTGATATTTATCCAATTTGTCTAATAATTTAAAACTGAGACTAAAACACTAACATTAAACTAAAGCTACAAGTACAGTTTACATTTATTTTAAGGTATCTTAGTTACACTGTAATTATACATTATATTAATTATACAAGTACAGAGTAATACTAATTAACTAAATGTACTTTTATACGGTTGGGTGTGATTATATTCAGTTAATTGTTATTATAATAGTAAGTACATGTAAAATGCTAAACAAAGACACCTTAAAATAATTTTAAAGGTAAAATTTTGAAATGAAAATATTACAACAAACAAAATGGATGTTTGGAATTTGCCAAATATTACATTTAAAAGTTATTAAATTATTAGTGTTTTTAAAGATTAACTAAATGAGCATTAAATCAAAGGTAAAGCAATAGGGAAAATGAGCATGTACAATTAAATTCAGAATACCTACTGATACCAATACTGATAGATTTAAATGAAGGGGGAAAAAAAAAACTATACTATCAGACAAACACCAATATGGTACCAGTATAGTGTGCAAATCTCGTCTCAGTCAGTTCATTTTTCAGTTCAGAAGCTACTTGTGAAGCCCACTAGGTTTTATAACAGAGCTTTAGCCTCATAATTTAGCCTTGAGCACTTGGCAGAGTATGTTAGCCACAGGTCCCGCCATTTCATTTCTAGAGAGTCGATCTCAGTCTAATTATAAACCTGTCCCACTCACCTGTGTGCTCTGAATGTATAAATGGGCTCAACATCCAGCGCTGCATTTCTGTAAAAAGCATAAGAGACGGTGCTAAAAGAATCTTTTGTGGATCGATATTTCAAAATACACTTCCAGAGACACCTACACGAACACAATTATAGTTACATACTTAGCATTAGAGGGCAGTAAAATATGGATCTTCTCAACTCTGTTTGTGTCTTATTTTAGAGAAAAGATGCAGGATGTGCTTCTTACTTTTTGGAGTGCATTGCCTTGTTGAGGTTCCACAGTTTGAGCGTCCCATCCTCAGATGCGGACAGCAGCACGGCCTGGCTGGGGTGAAAGGTCAACGCTCGGATGGCGTCGAAGTGGCTTCGTAGTGTGAAGCGAGGGTTCCACGTTTTTTTGAACTCTTCTCGACTGTCCTGTAACTGGTCATATCAAAAGGTTACTATTCCTTGTGAAAAACTACACTTCATTATAACTTTCAAAAAGAGCATTTGTGACAGGAATAATAGAACTTAATAGGAACTCGATGTAATATTTTCAGACACTTGAACTGCATTCTTAATCCAGCTCGGTGTGAAATGTGTACTGCCAATATACAGTACATACGGCAAAAATAATTGTGTGTGTACGTCACTCTAATGTTTCAATGTAACTAAATTGAGGAGAAAAGATTACTTCTAATACTTACGTCAATGGTGAGGTCATTGTCGTTGGCAACAGTGAGGTCAGCCAGCTCTCCGAGGTTCATATCCCCTCCTCCAACTGCATCCAGGATGAAGACATCAGATGAGAAACCAAGAGCTCCCCCTTGAGTTCAGACAGAGACACAACAAGAATAGAAAATTCAGTTCTAATGTTGAACAAGGATTAAAATTATAGTTTATAAAAGCAGTAAAAATTAAGAAACATTATGAATATCATTGTGATTAAAATGCCCTTTTTTTTTATTTGCCCATTGGCTTACAAAGACTTTGCAAGTATTATCATGTTGTCTCTAGATAAACATACACTTCAATTAAAAAAAAAAAAAAAAAATCTAAATTATTAACAACCATTTCTAGTTTAGGCCTTTTGAATTGTCTATTTCAATAAATACATTCTAATTTACTTTATTTACTTACTTTATTTATTTACTTTATTTTTATACTTTATTTATTGACATATACACACACATATATATATATATAATAAAAATAATAAAAAAATCATTTATTTAGATGGTCAGATTGTGTATACTATTTTATTAAATATAATATAATATAATATAATATAATATAATATAATATAATATAATATAATATAATATAATATAATATAATATAATACTGCAGAAACATGCCCACATTTTTTTTTTACTTATTACACTAAACATGTTTCATATTTATGGCAACAATGATTGTTTGGCTGAATACAGTTTCCTCTAAACAAATAAATAGAGTAAGGTTATACAGATGAATACAATAAAAAAACATAATATAATACAATATAATATAATATAATATAATATAATATAATAATACATTGGTTGAATACTAGTAATATTACATAATATAATATAGTTCATAAATACAAATAAATTATAAAATAATAGGGTTATAGAGATAAATTAAAAAAAAAAAAAATCAATAATATAATATAATATACTACAATGCTGAAAAATATCTCAATATTTAACCACATTTTTATTTAACTTAATGCATTAAATATTTGTAACCTTCTTGACAAAAAGAGTAATGGTTGAGTAATGGAAATAAATAAATGACTCTTTTAATCTATTTCAAAGCAAATAGCTTTCATACGTTTCAGTTGTGTAGAAATCTGCTGAGCTAAATAAAACAAAAAATTAAAATGAAACAAAAAGCAACACACACACACACACACACACACACACACACACACACACACACACACACAAACATTTTAACAGAAAAAACAATAGAACGTTACAAAAAAATAATTAAGAATAAAACAAAACTCAATAAAACAAAACAAAAGGAATAAAAATACAGAACTGTTATAGAACAAAAACCAAAATAAAAATAAGAACAAAACAAAACTACAAAATGATAACAAAAACACAAAAAAATGAATAAAGCAAAAACCTAAATAGAACTAAACAAAACGATTAAACAGAACAAAGGAACAAAATAATAGAACAAAAAAAACAACAACAACAACAACAACAACAAAAAAAGAATCAAGCTAAAAAAACTAAACAGAACAAAACAAAAACAGGAAAAAAAAAAGAATAAAACAAAATTAAATAGAAGAAAACAAAAACAGAACAATACAAAACAATAGAACAAAAAACACTAAAATAAAACAATTAATAGAACAAAACAAAAGACAAAGGTTTTTTTTAGTTGTTTTTGTTTTGTACACAAATAAATGGATTTTGTTTTGTTTCCAAGAGAAAAAGACCCATGTTGTAAATCTAGCATGGTTTTTTAGGCAACTGGTTGCTTAGCCTTTTATATGATCAAAAGTGATCAGCTGGTTCCTCTTACCCTCTCCGGAACGTGCCTGGCCCGGGATAGAAGGAGGTGGAGTGGGTTTGGGGGGGAAATCTGACATAATGCCTTGCAACTTGTTCCGGCGGTTTTCTGAACCTGGGCAAAGCAATAAAGAGGACTAAACAAACCAGCAGACAGAGCAAAAAAAAAACACTCAGGCACTCATCCTGTGGTATGATGACATGTTCGGAAGAGGTGATTGAACAGGGAAAGAAGATGGAAACAAACAAGCACGCAGTGACGCGAGGACAAAATGGAGATGAGATTTTATCAACAGGAAGTTACAAACAAAAGCAAATTCAAAGAAAACAATGACTGCTCACAGCATGACAATAAAGGGAAGGGAAACCCTCACATCCACTGTCAAAAATACATGCAGGAATAGCGAGTTGTCAGGCCTCCATACCTAATTCACGGCCGTCTCCAGATATGCGAGCTTCTCCCGCTCCTTCGCCTTCCTCTCCTGAGCCCAAGAAATCAAATTCGCCCAAAGCGTCTTCAGAGTCATCTTCATCATCGTCATCCTCAGGGTCAAGATCTGTGGTCATGGGTTCTCCGCCCATCTATATGTGCACAGGCGACATGCTGTTAGCAACAAAACAGGATCTTTGCGTGCAGACCTTATCTTCATGTAAACACTCTGACCTTGCTCCTGGACTTCTTGTTTTTGCGCCCGTCAATGCAGTCTGTAGTCATGCCCTGGAAGTCCTCCTCTTCATCACTGTCATCCTCATCGTCGTCCTCACAGCCGCGGAGAAAAGGGATTTTATCCAGGACAGAGCTGCCCATCCGTTCTTTAGAGCTCTCTTTTCCAGCACGCCTGCAAGAGATGTTTCTTCACGATTACCAAAACAATCATAACTGCAAGAACTAGTTTCAAAAATGTCATTGGAAACACTTATATGGTATTAGAACACCCCAATCAAGTCTCTTGTGGATTGTTGCTTGTCTAAAATGCTAGGAACAGCAATATGATAAAGTATAATGTTCAGTTAGGAGTTATATTTGTTATGAACAATTATAGGAATAAACAATCCTTCCTCTAAGAAACATACTTGCATTACCTGATAATCTGCTGAGCAAAATTAAAATTTAATTAAAATGGAAAAAAAAAAAAAAAAGATACAAAACAAAAAGCCCAATAGAACATTACAAATAAATAAATAAATAAAAATAATAAACAAGAAAATAGAACAAAACAAAAACTCAAAATAACACAACACTGAAAAATAATTTAAAAATCTAATAAAACAATACATAGAATAAAAAGACACTAAAGATCCGAAATTATAAATATAATAAATCAGAAAAAACACTAAACAGAACAAAACAAAAAAGGTACAAAACAAAAATACAAAAAACTAAACGCTAAAAAAAGGATCAAACCAAAATAAAACAAATAAACATTAAAAAAAAGATCAAACAAAAACTAAAATAAAACAAGTACAAAATAAAAAACAAAAAAGATCAAACGAAAATGAATTTAAAAAAATGAAAAACACTAAATAGAACAAAAGAGCAACAAAAAATACAAAACAAAACACACTAAAAAAAAGAGCAAACAAAAATGAATAAAACAGGGAAAAAAACTAAATAGAACAAAAAAGGGAACAAAACAAAAATACAAATTAAAACACTAAAAGATCAAACAAAACTCAATAAAACAGAAAAAAAGAACAAAAAACAAACCAATAATAATAACAACACTAAAAGGAATCAAACAAAAAACTAAAATGAATAAAAAAAAAAAAAAACACTAAACAGAACAAAACAAAAAAGGAACAAACAAACATACACAACAATAGAACAAAAAAACAATCAAACAAAAAACAGAAAAAAAAACACTAAATAGAACAAAACAAAAAAAGAACAAAAAATACAAAATAAAACAAAACACTAAAAAAGATCAATCAAAAACAAAAAAAGGAACAAAACAAACAAAAACTAAATCAAAAAGAAATAAACACTAAACAGAAAAAAAACAAAAACAAATGAAAAACAAAAAAAGACTAACCAAAACAAATACTATTTAAAAAAATCTAACAAAAAAAAAAATAAATTGAAAAAAAAAAAAAAAAAATACAAAACAAAACACTAAAAAGAATCAAACAAAAACAAAACAAAAGAAAACACTAAAAAAGATCAAACAAAAAGTAAATAAAACAGAAAACAAAACACTAAATAGAACAAAAGAGGAACAAAACAACAAAAACTGAACAGTTCAAAATATAAAAAAAACAGCTGCTTTAAACATTGCCCATCCAAATAAAATTTAAAGCTGGAATTGTTTCAGTCTGTTTTTATAATATCTTACTTATTACACAACTAATCAACAAATAAACTGATTTGTTTTAATAAAGAGAAGAAAAAGACCAAATTGGTAAAACCAGCATCGATTTGTAGGCAACTGGATATCTGGAACTATTGTCAATTATTTTATAATAATTTTATTTTATAATATTGTAATGTAAGAGAGCAAAATAAAATAAAGGAAATTATTTTAATATTGATTAAGATTTCTAAAGATGACTTCATCTGCACACAAACACTTACTGGACTTTATTTTGCCGACTTAAAAGGGATAGTTCAGCCTTGGGAACACAAATTAAAAAATCTTTGATGAAATGTGAGAGCTTTCTGACCCTGCATAGACAGCAAAGAAACTGACACATTCAAGGCTCAGGAAGATAATAAGGACATTGTTAAAATAGGCCATGTGACATCAGTGATTCTAGAAGCTACGAGAATGTAATTAATGACAGAATTTTCTTTTTTGGCTGAACTATCCCTTTAATATTAGATGTTAAAATGCGTGTTGCTCTAACCGTTTGATCTGCTCTTCTATCTGGCGAACTAGTAGTGATTCTCCTCCGCTGCGAGGTTCTGGTTCTGCAGGCGGTTCACTGGGAGGAGGCCCATTCGCCTCTGGACTGTTGCGACCCAGCAGGGAACGAACACGTTTGGAGCGCATGTCCAAGATGGTGTCGGAATATCCCACCTCTTCCAGGTACCTGTTGATGTACAAGACAAAAAAACACCACATGCACAGGGTCAGCACAATATTTTGATAAATAAATCTGAGAACGAATGCAAACGAAATACACTGACTTGCGCAATAACTGACGGCCCTCCTTCCAAGGCATCTGATTGGTTGGTTCCGAATCTGAATCTGCAGGCCCATTGGGTACTGTGAGAAACAGAAGAATGTCACTTAAGACAAAGTAAACGTATAACCAACAGCATACAGTATTTGTTTCTCAGATATCTGGGCATGATTAATATGTTTTGGTAAATTTAAATCACATGTTTCATAAGTGTATGTGTTTAATAGGATAGTTCTTGTGTTGTTACTTGGTTCAGCTTCTGTCTCTGGTTTCTTCTCTCCAGGGCTCTGGTCAGTGCCACTTTTCAGCTTCTGATGTTTGGCCCTTAGATCAAAATGACAAGATTATAAATGATTAACATACAAACTCATGGAAACAAATAATAGAAACAAAAAAGAACAAAAAAATACAACAAAGAGCGAAACAAAAATACAGAACAAAAAAGAACAAAGCACCAAAAAATTACAAAAACACAAAACCACAAACTATAAACAGAACAGAGCAGAAAAATTACTTAAAACAGAAAAGTAACAAATAACACAAGTAACAAAAAAAGAACGTCGCAGAAAATAACAAAATAAAACAGAAAAGTAAAACAAAAAAACAAAGCAGAAAAATAAAAGTACCAAAACAAAAATAAGCAGAAAAAAAAAAAAAAAAAAAAAAAGAAATAAAAAAACAAAAAAATACAAAACAAAAAAGAACAAAGCACCAAAAAATTACAAAATAAATCAGAAAGGTACAAGAAACGGTCTGTGTACTTTTGCGTCCATTCGATTTCCGTTTTTTAACCATGACGGAAAACATAAAAAAAAAAAAAAACGGTTATTGTATTTTTAAATGCTATGCTGAAAACCAACATTGAAGTTAGAACCGTACACACAAAATGTTGCCCGAAAATGTCAAAGTATTGACTTATTTTCAGATTTAAAGATCATAAAAATATCAAAGCTAAAGGCTAAAGCAGTTATGGTAGCCACGTCAGTAGCGTGAGAGGATGCTAGCGTCTGTATAGAGATGCTAAAAAGGTAGAAATTAAATGCAGCATTTATATACACTAAAAAGCAAGCTTTACATAATTTAAGATTTTTACAGAAAAACTAATTTTGAATATTGAAAATTAGTTAGTGTCTGCTTATTCTATTAATCAGTGTTTGAACCATTAAAGAATAAACAGCATTTACCATATTCTATTTCTGGGTTAAAAACGGAAAACGAATGGACGAAAAAGTACACAGACCCAAAACAAAACCACAAAACAAAAAAGAACAAAGAAGGAAAAAAACAAAAACAAATATACAATACAAAAAAAAGAAAGAAAAATAACAAAATAAATCAGAAAGGTAACAAAACAAAACCACAAAACAAAAAAGAAAAAAGCAGAAAAAAAATAAATTATAAAACAGAAAAGTAAAACTAAATCACTAAACAAAAAAGAACAAAGCAGAAAAATAACTAAATAAATTAGAAAAGTAGCAAAACCACAAAAAAGAACAAAGCAAAAATATATAAAATGTAACAAAAAAAGAACAAAGCAGAAAAAAAAAAAAAAACTGAACAAAACAAAACAACAAAACAAAAAACAAAGCAGAAAAATAAAATAAAACAAAAGTAGCAAAACACAAATACAAAAGAAAAAAGCAGAAACATTAAATAAACTAAAGTAACAAAACCAAACCATAACACAAAAAAAGAAAGCAGAAAAAAAAACAGAAAAGTAACAAAACCACAAAACAGAAACAAAGCAGACAAATAACAAAATAAAACAAAAGTAGCAAAACAAAAATACAAAAGAAAAAAGAAAAAAGCAGAAACAATAAACAAACTAAAGTAACAAAACCAAACCATAACACAAAAAAAGCAGAAAAAAAAAACAGAAAAGTAACAAAACAAAACCACAAAACAAAAACAAAGCAGAAAAATAACAAAATAAAACAAAAGTAGCGAAACAAAAATACAAAAGAAAAAAGCAGAAACATTAAATAAACTAAAGTAACAAAACCAAACCATAACACAAAAAAAGAAAGCAGAAAAAAAACAGAAAAGTAACAAAACAAAACCACAAAACAAAAACAAAGCAGAAAAATAACAAAATAAAACAAAAGTAGCAAAACAAAAATACAAAAGAAAAAAGCAGAAACATTAAATAAAAAACTAAAGTAACAAAACCAAACCATAAAACAAGAAAGCAGAAAAATAAAAAAACAGAAAAGTAACAAAACAAAACCACAAAACAAAAAACAAAGCAGAAAAATAACTAAATAAAACAAAAGTAGCAAAACAAAAATACAAAAGAAAAAAGCAGAAACATTAAATAAAAAACTAAAGTAACAAAACCAAACCATAAAACAAGAAAGCAGAAAAATAAAAAAACAGAAAAGTAACAAAACAAAACCACAAAACAAAAAACAAAGCAGAAAAATAACTAAATAAAACAAAGGTAGCAAAACAAAAATACAAAACAAAAAAGAAAAAAGCAGAAACATTAAATAAAAAACTAAAGTAACAAAACCAAACCACAAAACAAAACAGAACAAAGCAGAAAAAAACAGAAACGTAACAAAACAATATGAATTTGTTATAAAACAATATAACAATTAAAAAACAATACAAAACATAAAAGAAAAAAAAATCTAAAAATAATTAAATAAAACAGAGAAGTAACTAAACAAAAACAAATTAACATTTAAATTCAGAACTGTTTCAATCCCATTTTTATTTATTTTTTATTCTTTTCATTTTTATAATGTTCTATTGAGATTTTATCGAACAGTGGTTTGACATCATACGGTGAACTGAAGGAGCTCATCTGTGTGTCGCTCACCTCTCCTGTTTCAAAGCGTATTCCAGCATCTTGATTCGCCGCACCAGATCCTGCTTCATGTTCTCTTGACCTTTCCTCTCACCCTGCAGAAACGCCACCTGAGCCTGAGACAGCAGCAGCAGCACAGAAAGACGGACAGACACAGAGAAAGAGAGAGATATAAATATGGTAAGGGTTCAAACGAGACGCATCTGAGAGAAAATGAAAGGTTATATGCTAAAGCTCCACAACCGTACCACCACCAATGACATTCTGAGGGCAATGGTTAACTAAAGGCCTGCAATTCCACAAGCTTTATTTTAGACTGCTGCTGACCGAGCACCGACCAGAGTCATGAAAGGCAAATATGTTGACGAAAAAGAGACTCACAAACCATTCATTACCCAGTTTGTCATGGTTTAAAAGAGAAAGAAAACAGAGATAAAGAATAAAAATGTGCCTCAACTGCCCCCTAGAGTCCATCGCAAATAACAAATTCAGCTGTGTTCAGGCAAGGGACTTAAACTTTTAGGGATTTTTTTTTTTTTTTTTTTGAGGCATGTTTCTACGACTTACATCATTACTGATTCTTAATCATGTTTGCACATCTCTACTACAAAATGTGGTGCTTTGTGGCCTAGTAAATCTATGCTTTCAAGTAAATAAAACCTTTAATATTGATCATCAGTGTAAATAAAAACCTTTACTATTGATCAGTGTTGGTCTTGGTCATATTCTTGTTTTCACTTCTCCCTGGCACAGATATCAGTCACACACCCCCACACCATCGGTGTATCTCACACAACAGAACTGTAAAGGCATTGAACTCTACTTACCACATTCAAACAAATAATCATTTCATAGATCAGTAAGTATACATAAAATATAAGGTATTTCTATTTTAATGAATTTTAATGATCATTTAAAACTAATAATTGTAAAAAAAATATTTACTACATTATTAATACCACCAATCTAAAAACTACCATCAGTATTATTACAGCAACAACATTACATTAACACACATACAAAAAAAATTAATTATTGCTGTTAATTAAAAAAAAACAAACAAACACATCATTAATAATAATAATAATAATAATAATATTTTATAAACAACACAAAATTACCATAATTAAAAAAAAACATTTATCTATACATAATTCAAATTATTATTATTATTATTATTATTATTATTATTATTATTATTATTATTATTATTATTATACACGTTCATATAAAATATTATAACTACATTTAAATATATGTTGCTTTAAAAAACATTGACAATATTAACAAATGTAAATATTTAATAATAATAATAATAATAATAATAATAATAATAAAACAAAGTACCATACTTTTTAAAAACATTCATATATACATTATAATTATTAATACCATAAAAACAGGCATTACTATTATTATTATTATTCTCGTGTCCATGTAAAATATTCGAATTTAAATATATGTTGATTAAAAAATATTGACAGTAAAAAATATAATAATAATAATAATAATAATAATAATAATAATAATAATAATAATACAAACCAACATAATTTTCAAAAATAATATTAATCTATACATAATATAAAGTATGAATACAATAAAACAGCTATTATTATTATTATTATTATTATTATTATTATACTCAAATTTGGATTTCTGCTGATTTAAAAATACTGATTGTAAAAAATGTTATATAATTAAATATATATTATTAGTATACAAACTACCATAATTTTTAAAAACAATCTACATAATATAAATTATTATTATTATTATTATTATTATTATTATTAATAATAATACAATAAAAACAGCCATTTTTTATTGTTATTAATATTAAACCCATGTTCATGTAAAATATTTATAAATAAATTTGAATATCTGTTGATTTAACAAATCTTGATAGTAACACATTTAAATATTTACATAATAATAACAATAATTAAAAACAGTCATCATGTTCATTTTATTATTTCATTATATTATTATTAAACTCATGTTCATGTAAAATATTAGAAATAGATTTGAATACCTGTTGATTTAAATAAAAATTGATAGTAAATAAATATATATATATATATATATATATATAATATAAATATATATATATATATATATATATATATATATATATATAATATAAATATATATATATATATATATATATATATATATATATATATATATATAATATAAATATATATATATATATATATATATATATATATATATATAACCAATAAAACAATACATTATCAACATTATTATTTACAACAACAACAACAACATTAATAATAATAATAATAATAATAATAATAATGTGCAATATTAATACTAATTTCTATATAACAAAACATAACAGTATTTAATTTTATACTGGAGATTATATTTCTAAAAGTGTAATTGTGGATGTATAAGTTCAACGATTTACTCCTAAAATCATGAAGAGATGAGTTTATCCAAGCGACAACTCCAGCCTGTTCTCCATTTGATCTGTTTTTTTATTATTATTATTTTAATGTAGGCCATGCCAAGTCATAGATAAAATTGGTTCCTTGTCTCCAGGGCTGACTTGGAGGAAAAGTAAAGCATGACTTGGCACAGGTCCTCATGGAGACCGGCTCAGCTACAGTTGCCATGGTGTGGGCAGGAAACCTGTTATGGCAGGTCTTTGGAGCACTTTGACATTTTCACAAAGGCAAGTAATTGCCCATGTTTTCGGCCTTTGAAACT
Source organism: Cirrhinus molitorella (assembly GCA_033026305.1). Classification (NCBI taxonomy): domain Eukaryota; kingdom Metazoa; phylum Chordata; class Actinopteri; order Cypriniformes; family Cyprinidae; genus Cirrhinus; species Cirrhinus molitorella. Next base: position 21,292,827 of record CM065134.1, read on the forward strand.
GCGATACTTGTCACACAATGACAGAGAATCTGACATCATTGTCAATCAAGGAAATAGAAAATCACACTTGCAATCTACCCATCAAAATATAATCAGTCCACTGGCTTAGAATTACACAGCAAAACTATAATACTTCTCGAACAGAGATAGTTCTAACTACACAAGCTTAGTATTGTATTGTCGCACTTTAGAACACAATATTTCTAGCCACAGAAGGTTTAGGAAGGGGCCGCCATAACCACACTGACACATTTATATGGCGGACCATCCTTCTCGTGACTTCCTGTGGGTGGGAATGGGTCAAGGGCACATACAAACTCTCTCTCTCCATATTAGCACCCCTCTGAGACTCACTCCAACAACTAGAGCAGCAGACATTTTCTGGGACGAGTCTTTTTAAGAGCAATGTACCCAGTGAACTCTTTTATCTCAAAATGACTAAGTGTTTTTATACCACTTCTGCTCAGTTAGATGAGAGAACTTTTTCAGCTTTAGGTGAAGCTTAAATGCAAAGGTGGTTATATTGACAATACAATGTTATATTGACATTAAGGGAGTTGACAGAGGTGAAGCTAACCACTGTTTGACAGATACCTAAAGATCCATATCACAAATTATATTTTGCTGATCATACATGGCAAAATCAGGGTTGGACTACAGCATTAAACTACATGCAAGATTGGTGATTATGACAAACATATGACTTGACAAAAATTACTGAAAATAGGTGCTAATGGTACATGAATCCCTTATTTGTCCTGAGCAGTTAAACTGCCCGCTGTTCTTAAGAAAAATCCTTCAGGTCCCACAAATTCTTTGGGTTTTTGGCATTTTTGTGCATTTGAACCCTTTCCAACAATGAATACATGATTTTGTAATCCATCTTTTCACACTGAGGACAACTGACGGACTCGTATGCAACTACTACAGAAGGTTCAAACGCTCACTGATGGTCCAGAAGAAAAAAAAACACTGCATTAAGAGGCAGGGGTGCAAACATTTGAACATTATTTTGCCTGTATATAATACACATATTTTTTCTTCATTTAGTACTGCCCAGAAGCTACAGAACATACTTAAATGTTTCCCAAAAGACAAAATAAGTTAAATTTACCCTGATGTTTAAATTCAAAAGTTTTCACCCCCCAGCTCTTAATGCATTGCTTTCCTTCTGAAGCATCAGTCAGCGTTTGAACCTGCTGTAATAGTTGCATATGAGTCCCTCAGTTGTCCTCAGTGTATAAAGTTGGATCTCAAAAATCCTACAGTCTTTGTTGGAAAGGGTTCAAATACACAAAAATGCTGAAGAAACAAAAAAAAATTGTGGGACCTGAAGGATTTTTCTGAAGAACAGCAGGCATGTTAACTGAACAAGCAAGGGACTCATGAACAACTATCACAAAAAAAACTAAAACAGCTGTGGATCATTCCGGTAATAACACAGTATTAAGAATCAAGCGTACTGTACTGGCCTTCATCAGACAAACATATGGCTTGATAAATATTCATTGACTAAACAAGGTTAATTATAAAATGGATGATTAGCTGTGATAGTGATTGTCAGGTTTTACTCAAATAGTAGCTGAAAAATGACATGCCCTAAAAGAACATACTCTTTAAAATATCTCAAACCTCTTTCAGTAGTCATAAAATCAACAGAGAGGTTGTTGTTTTTTTATTCTTTCCATATTCCCAATGTTTTTGACCCATTTGATATGACTACAACATAATAATTACTATAATTTATTACGATAATGAAAAAGATACTGTACTAATGTTTGGACTACTAATTTATGCTTTAAAAGTATTTATGCTTTCGTCCATTAGTCTGTCCGTTTAAACATCTGCGTTTAGCTTCAAATGACGTCTTTGATGACAGTATGCTCTAAAATGATCTGCATTCTGATTCTGACATCCAAAGGAACAACAAATTTTCTCTCTTATCCCGTAGATTTTACCCATTTCACTTCACTTGTTACCAGTGTTTTTCTGCAACCACAATGTGTGCATAGCTGCAAGTAAAGTAACTGTCATATCTACTCCATAGTAGACATATTATATTAACCATGCAGTTAGAGCATGAAATATTATTTAAACCTATAATATTTTACATTTATTTTATCTCACAATTAAGACTTTATATCTCGTATTTCAGATTTTATAACTCAATTTAAAGGAGAAGTTGACTTCCAGAACAAAAATGTACAGACAATTTACTCACCCGCTTGTCATCCAAGATGTTTGTGTTTTTCTTTCTTCAGTCATAAGAAATTGTTTTTTTTTTGTTTGTTTTTTTTGTTTTTTTAGGAAAACTTTTCAGGTTTTCTCTCCATATAGTGGACTTCTATGGTGCCCCTGAGTTTGAACTTCCAAAATGCAGTTTAAATGCAGCTTCGAAGAGATCTAAATGATCCCAGCTGAGGAAAAAGGGTATTATCTAGCAAAACGATTGGTTATTTTCTAAAAAAAAAATAAATACATAAAAAATAAAAAATTACAATTTATATATTTTTCACCCTCTTGTGTATTCTGGTTTAAGACAGTTAGGATAGGTCGAAAAACTCCATCCTATTTTTTTCCTCCAACTTCAAAATCATCCTACAATCACTGTAGAAGTGTTTACAAAGTGAATGTGCAAAGAAGATCAAACGCCCTTTACAAAAAAACTTAAAACAGCCATGTAGAACGATTTTGAAGTTTGAGAAGAAAATGAGATGGGAGTTTTTCAAAATACCCTTACTGTCTTACACTGGAATACAGAGTTGACACTGAGCAAGACAAGATGAGCATTTGGGTTAAAAATTATATAAATTGTACATTTTTTTAAGAAAAAAAAAAATCGTTTCACTTGATGAGACCCTTCTTCCTCAGCTGGGATCTTTTATAGCCCTTTGAAGCTGCATTTAAACTGCATTTTGGAACCATAGAAGTCCACTATATGGAGAGAAATCCTAAAATGTTTTTGTCAAATTTTTTCATTTTATACGGAAGACATGAACATCTTGAATGACAAGGGGGTGAGTAAATTATCTGTAAATTTTTGTCCTGGAAGTGAACTTCTCCTAAAATCAACAATAGTGAGTTTTTTCAGTTCCGAGCGAAAAAAAGCCAGAAGTGTGGGGTGTAAACTAAAGGTCGATCTGATATTGATCCAGTGGTCTAATATTTAAACAAGGGACTGAACCATGCTTTGTAAAAAAAAAAAAAACAACAATAAATGTATTAATATTAATTAGATATTTAAAAATCTGTAAATGTTGAAATTAACACACTAACAAGGAACAATACTTATGTTCTACAGCTTTTATTAATCTTAGTTAATGCTACAAATGGATTCTTATTGGGTTACCATTTCATATCAACAGTATTTAAACATCTACACAAAAACCATAGTATTGAAATGACATCATATGGATATTGTATGTATACTATCACAGTTTAACTGCTTCTATTCTGGAACACGATGAATATCTAATCAAAATAACAAAATATTTTAGTCACAAACTGTGCAAAAGCCCAGCGCCGCATCCAGAGATCTCCTATCAGTTATCACACACACCAGAAGCATCGTGTTCAGTTCAAACAGTGGTGTAAAACTGTTTATTTAAATCACCAAACTGACATAAGTTTACTTCAAGAAATATCAAAAAGTGGCATAGATGAGTTTGAAGTTTGGTGTTTAAAACAACAGAGCAAACGGAAAGAGAAAGCACAACCTATATTACAGCTCTCTATATGAAACATGCAGACTTTATTAGAGCCACAGAAAAACATTTTCCTAAAAATGCACAATACACACAATCTTTAAGTCTTTATGTACGTTTACATCGATTTGGGACAGATTTGATGTATCAAATGTAAAACTCCGTGATAGTGCTCTGTGATGCTGCAGGATTTCTGTCGGTTGAATGAACAGTTTGCAGTCTCACATCACTAGCTTTAAACATGCAACTTGTTGGCTAACAAATGCATTAATGTAATCAGCTGAATATAAACTAATGCAAAGTAGTCTGTAACAATCGTGACATTTAACATTTTGGTTTTACTTACTCTTTTGGTCACATTGTTTTAACCTCTTGATGTGCGGCTAATGTTCGCTTCCTCTCAGCCTTGATAGCAAACATACTGCTGTGGTTTTCTCAACTAATGCAGCAACTAGTCAACAAAGTACTTACTTAGTAATGATATGAAAATATGTGCTATAGTTTGTTGTCAATGTTTTAAATCCGCATTTGAAGTGTCCCGCTCTGTTCAGTGCAGTGTCACGTGTGTAAACAAACAGCACATGTTGTCAGTGATTTCCGCCTCTAGAGGCTGCTCTCATCAGACATATCTATGGTTCTCAGACTGTATATGACAGCGGAGCCTTCTCAGCCGCTTCAGCAATGGACGCAATCTATCGCAAACTATCTGCACTCAGTGCTTCCCACACATAGACTTTATACACATATATTTGGTGGTACATTTTTGTACTATTATCCTCTTACACTTTTTTTTTTTATCACCGCCCGAGATAACGAAACTATCCGCGATCGATTAAATAGTGGAAAATCTCCCCTCGCTTTACGTGTTTCGTAGGCTCCACAGACAATCTCCAGAATGACAGCAGTGTTTACGTTGATTTATTAGTGGCGAGCCGCCACAATATCCACATCAACTGCCACAATTACCCACCGCCCGCTGCCATCAGCCCCCCCTTTCTCACACACGCGAGCGTGACTTTAGCACAATATTTAGCAACTTTCAGACACTTTTGGCGGCTTTTTCCCATAACAGGTACATACTGACAAACTTAGCAACTTTTTTGTGCAACCTAACTATTTGACACCTAATGCAGCAAGTGCTGCGCTGCGCTATGAAACCCATTCATTTCAGTTGGTTGCTGCGTTGACCAAAGTGCACAAGCAGCGGAGCGCACCACTGGCACGCAAACCGCGCACGTGGCTGTGCTAAACCCCGCGGCCAGTGCAGCGCTTTCTGTGTTCGCCGTGAAAGCCGCTTTACGCGACAGACTCCTCAATAAATCATATACAAAACAGCGTTTCCAAGTGCCTGTCACTTATTACTGTTTGGGTATTTAAATATGAATATAATTCGTTTGTTAATATGTTTATAGTTTGTTACTCAGACACAGACGAATGAGACAAAACATTAATCTAGTCACTTTTTAGTTTAAGTTAGAGGTATACTGATTTTATAAATGATTTTGCGATTATAAATCAGGTTTTAAGGAGTAAAGTGTCAGTGATTCCTGGTTGACATGTTAATAATGGGTACTTGTTTTATGTATGACAACAGAAAAACATGCTTTGACAGATTTATTGGGCATTCAGTTGTATTACAGTATGTGACAGTTCATAGAGTAGAAATGATCTAAAGTGCCCAAACTCGTCTGAACGCAAACTTGACGCGATGACGCGATCATAACTATGCAAATTAACATGTGACGTCACCTGCTGGTATCACAAAATCCTGTGGGAAACACCACTGTGCACTGATTTTTAGCCGATAGTTCCGCCAATCAACTATTACTGCCGATCAATCAGCAACACCATTACATGTTCGACCTCTAGTGTAAACTCATGATTCTGAGCCGAAAGGAAAAAAAAAGATCAGAATTATGAAATGATATCTTTGCAAATCTAATTGCGAGAACAAAGTCAGATTTTTTTAGTATAAACTCAAATTTTCTTTTTTGCATTCCATGGCTTACACTAGACCGCTTCTTGAAAACTGTCATTTTCTGCCACCAGATAAGCTCCACCCACCAAAAAAAAAAAACATCACCACTGTTTGCAAACACTGAACTGGTCTACAGAAATATACAAAATGAAATGTATAGTAAAACTAAAAAAAAAAAAAAAAAAACCTATTTACAAACATTAAACCCGAAGTTGGTTTTCTGTCAAACAAATAAATGAGATAAAAGAGATAAATAAAACTGAAGCATTTATTTAATTTAACAGTAGGCTTTGTGCTTTAAAAAGGTAATAGCAGTTTTCATCACAATAATCCACAAGTAATTCACACGATTCTAGTCCATCAATGAATGTATTGTGCAATGAAATTGTAAGAAATAAATCCATCGTGCAGGCATTTAAAAACATTGCTTCTGGCAAAAATACCTTAATCCATAACTCCAGTAAAAAGTCCATTCCCTTCTGTCTTCAAAATCAAACTCCAGCAACATTTGTTCAGAACGGTTTTCGCTTGTAAACGGTGCTTAATCTGCGCATATTTCTCTCCTGATTCAGTCAAGAACTTTTCTTTGGAGAAAGCAAAACTCCAGCTTTTAGCTGAAAGCAGCAATTTGAAGTTGAAAACATCTTAATGATGTATTTGTTTCTTACAAACATGCAGCTTTTAATTTTCACAAGACATTAATTGATGGACTGGAGTGGTGTGGATTACTGTGATGTTTTATCAGCTATTTAGATTCTCATTCTGACGGTAACCATATATATATATATATATATATATATATATATATGGTTTCATTTTTAGTTTTTATTTGCTTAAAAGTGACAAAAAAACTGATTTTAGCTAATTTCCAAAGCCACATTTTTTAAATTTTAATCTAATATTTATATCAGATAGTTTTAGTTAACAATAGTAACCCTTCTTCAGAGGATGTCACACCTGAACGATCAAGTCCTGCCTGTCACGAAGAAAACACAATGGCACAGATGTCCCACATAAAAACATCAGGGAACGTGACGCCCCACGGCAGGGGAAACCAAGGAGGAGTTGAGCTCCTCTCACACTACAACTGTCCCTTACCAGCCTTTTATAGGCCAAGTCTAAAACAATGTGTGTGTGACATGGAAAACATAGCAGTTGGTCCCTGAAGCCTGTGCACATTTCCATGGGCATGTCCAGAAGAGGCCTGGCAGAAGAACACACATCCATGAGAGCCACAGGGCCTATCCTTTTATAGAGCACACTGGCAACTCCTTATGTAATCTACTACAGGCACTGTTTGAATGGGGTCACTTAATTGCAAAGCTTTTCTCAGGCCAAGATCTACCGCAAACTGGGCCAGTGGAGTCCAGTCTCAAAAAAAAAAAAAAAAAAAAAAGCACATTTAAGCACATTTTATCAGGGGCAAATCCCTAATCCTTGGTTTAAACCATTTTCTCCACTGTCTAATACAGTCTTGATGTGAGTGCAAGCTTTCAGATTTTATGTTTTCAGCCTTCATATAAAATAACTTGAGCTATACATCTTTCACATGCTGTAATACGATGCAAGTAAAAGCACTAAATGATGAAATTGTGCTAGACGCACAGATCGGCTCTCATGGGACAGAGAAAGAAAAAAACGCACTTTAATTCTCTAGCGGGACTGCATTACGTCATGCCTTAGACTGAAGCTTCACAATTTACAAAAGAAGGAGCAGTCAATGGGTCACATGATGTCACAAAGTCAAAAAGAACATTTATTTGAATGTAAATTTCAGACGGAGCTCTTCTACATCCCTGCCTTTGAACTGCCTTGTTTCTATTATCTTGCACTTAATGCCACGTTCAAGAAAGATGCAAGACAATGACAAAAAATACTCCTACAAAAAAAAATAAAAATCTTCAAATATATTTTTAAACGTTTTTCAAAATATACAAAAAAGACCCAAAAACATGTATATGTGCTAAAATATGTTTCAAAATATATTTACATTAATTTATTTTCTACCCATTTATTTTTAGCCATTTTGTATATAATCATAAAGTTAATTAATAGAGCATTTATTTGAATGTAAATGTTAGACAGAGCTCTTTTACATCCCTGCCTTGTTTCTATTACCTTGCACTTAATGCCACGTTCAAGAAAGATGATAGATGAAAGACAATAACAGAAAATACTCCTACACAGCAAAAATATATATTTGGATATTTTTTAAATGTTTTTCAAAATATAAAATGGCCCAAAAACATGTATATGTGCTAAAATATGTTTCAAAATATATTTACATTAATTTATTTTCTACCCATATATTTTTGGCCATTTTTGTATATAATTTGAAAATATATTTTAAAATGTAATATATAAATAAAATAATAAAAAAAACATTTAAATATTATTTTTCAGTCCAAGAAAATGCATTTACATCATGTCACATTTAAAGAAAAACTTTATATTTCAATAAACGTCAGCGAGGAACATAAAAAAACTGCAATATATAAAAATATTAAACATTATTAAACCATTATATATCTACTTTTAATCACATTTGTATTCATTCTAAATCTACTGAAAAACATTTAGAGATGTATTTTGGTATATGAAGGTTAAAACTAAATACTTCATTGAGCTTCACTGTTTGCAACATATATTTAGCATGCATTTCAAATATATTTTGGCCACAAAAAAACACTTTTTTTTGCAATATGGGAAGGACAGGATATTCAGCATACTGTAAGGCAGACTTTTTTTTACTGAGACCAAAAAATGGGTGCAACCCTGGGTGACCTCTATACTTCAAAAACAATAATAATACACCTAAATATACTTAAAACAATCTGTAAAAAGTACTTCCTAATGATCTTTATGAAGCGATTCTTTTTGGAAAACCAAACATACAAGCCTACAATGTACACAACCAGTGCAGTCTGATTTACTTGTATGAACTAGCCTGTATAATGAATCAAACTAAAATATCACGAGCAATGTAGTCTGATTTCAGAATCAATGACTCTTGTCAGTCGATTATTTTTGGTAAATTCAAAAACACACAAGCTTATAAAAGTACACAACCATTGTAATCCAATTCCTGAACAACTTACTTGTATGAATGAATTATTTTAGCAAATCTTACTAATTGACAACAAAGGTATGCTTGTATGATTCTTTTTAATGAATCAAAACCATCCAGTTGAACCAATTTACCTAAATTTGCCTGACTCACTTAATAAACCTCCATTTATTTTTAAATCTAGTTCAATTCATGCACAAAAAACTGCTTTTTTTTTTTTTTAGTAAAAAACAACAACAACATGCAACTTCACCAGTGTAATTTGTCTACATATCAAATGACTCTCATGAGCCTGTTCATTTTACATAGGATCAAAACAGACACCTTCATTTTCAGTTCTTGAATTAATTTAACTGCAAGTTAAGGTAATAGTTTACACAAAAATAAAAACAGACATATTTTACTCACCCTCAAGTTGTTTTAAACCTGTATGAGTTTCTCTTTATGTTGAACACAAAATATATTTTTTGAGGGATGTGGGTAAACACACACTTTATAGTCTCCACTGATTTCCATAGCATTTCGTCCATACAATGGAAGTCAAAAGGAACTGGCAAATGTTTGGTCACCCACATTCTTCAAGATATCTTCTTTTGTGTTCAACAGAAAGTTAAATTCATACAGGTTTGGAATTTTTCTTTTTGGGAGAAATATATCTTATATAGTTTATACCTCATATAGATAATAGTTTGGTCACGAACTACTCGAAATTATGTAAAAACTGTTACTTTGTTATGTTGTACTTGTTTATATGACAACGTGTAGTTAAATATACAAGTTTTAATCAAACATGGTACCAAATTCTGTTCGTTTATTATTTGTATATTGTTACGACCAACTCATGTATTGCATTTATCTGCTTTTAAAACGCAACAGACTAATGATAGCAGTAAATACAATAAGAATTGTAAGTTTGAGTTTCCTTTTTTTTTTTCAAAAAATACAAAACGAACCGCCACGGAAATAGAATCGTTCAGAAGAATCAGATTTAGAATCGATTCCCATCCTAAGGTGGGTATGGTCATTCAACAAAAGGATTTTTTTTAGTGTTACATTTGCTACTGTTTCACTGAATAGCATCAGATGAATACTTAAACCCGATGTAATTCCCAAACTACGTCTAATCGGCAATAACATCAGGCGATCGTGACTTCTTCCTGCGTTTTATCTGTAAATGTGCTCTTCCTCAAGGAATCCGTCTAGCAGAGACCAAAACATGCGATTAAAGAAACGGCGTTTTTACCCTCAGCTCGTCTCGTTCGGCCTCCCAGCGATATTTCTCGGCTTGAAAGCGGCTCCATTCATACTGGATGAAATGTAAGATCCCGGGCAACGAGAGGCCCGCGTCCCCGTCCTGCGGATCTCGCGGCTGGGAGGATCCAGCCATCGCCCCGGCCGCGGCGGCGGCTGCTGCGGTGGGAGCGGGACCGAGCACAGCCTTCGGCCCGTTCGGATTGCGCCCCGCTCCGCTTCCTGCAGGGCTCTGATTCGTTCCACCCGCCACCCCGCCGGATCTTTCCGCCTCCATCAGAGCGTTCGAGCTGTCGCCGGAGCCAGGAGGTGGAAAAACAGAAGAATAAGCCACCCCGTTGCTTGAATTCTCCACCGAAGCCCTGTCCCGTTTTCCTGCCCGCTACAGATAGGCGAGTACTCACACACACAGAAAAGTGCCAAATAGTGATCCACTCCTACTACGGAATGGCTGCAAACACTACTAGCTCGTAAGTGCTCCCTATGGGTCATAAATATGGCTTCCGCAAGGGGGCGGTTGGCGGCTCCAAAAACCTGATCCTCTATTGAGGTCAATTCAAATCTCAAGACGTTTTTTTATTTATAAGAGACCTACAACTGCTAAAACTATAATCGTTTTAATTTGTTAATTACAAAGATTTGTTACAGACCTACAAAACATAAATCCACCTCCGCAATATCTACAAAATAGCTTTTTTTTTTAAATACTAGTCCAAACATCACGAATGACTCTGATTGGTCCATCTTGACTAGCGATGAAAAAAGTAAAAGGTGTCACGTGACACCTCTCTTCATAGATTTGTGTTCTTTCGTTATTTTATATGCACTATATTGTCAATTGCAAAACTGAAAATTCTCATTTTCAATTAATTAATTGATTTTTATCACAAAAATGCTGATAAAAGCATTTTATATAACATTTTATTTTATTATATAAATATTTTATAGTTACAAATTACTAATAATATTGCGTGAGGATCACATGCAGGTAACAATACACAATGGAGCGTTAAAAAGAAAAAAAAAAGTTTTAAACCCATCTCACGTTACCGATAATCCCGCCCATTTGGGAATACAAGCGTCACGTTACGTGCCATTCTACACGCTCGTTTTATTTCTATGGGATTGATCGAGGCGACCTAGTAGTGTGAGCTTCCTGCTACATTGTGATCTGCTCTCAGGCTTCCTTTGCTCATTTCCGAATTAAGCATGGGGAAGAATACCGAGAATACCGTGCAAGCAATGTGCTGATGAGGAAAATGTTGAGTCAACCGTAAAATGTTAGTTTTCACAGTCGTGGTTTCTACCGTTTTGCATAATGAAGATGCGTGTCATTGTGAAAATGCGTAGCCTATGCTTTCAAGATCAGAGGTTGCATAGATCTGCATGATTCGATGGTTGTAGGCTGGTATGGGTTTAATTTTGCATGTTCTATATTTGGAGGAACTGTCTCAAGTGATAGTCTCTAAAATACTCCAATCTAGAGCTTTGCTCTAATTGGGACAGTAGTTTGGAACATCTTTATATATTTCTAGGTCATCTTTGTTGGCCAGACTTAGTAGTGATGACTAATAGGCTTTTTGCAATACAAACTTACCCAATTACCCTGTACTTTGAAGAGCTCAAAGTTAATTTGTTTATTGAAATGTTCTTTGTTTTGTCTCCATGTATAGCGTTTATTTAATGGACTGTGGTGAACTAAAGGCACTCGGGTCGAATATGGAGTCTGTCCATCAGTCTTTTTTTTCTGGATGGGATCAGCTGACACAGAGGAAGACATCATCAGAAACTGATCTGGTCAAAGAAGATGGTTCATCAAATATTCAGCTCCCAAATACTTTCCACTTTGCTTTCTTTTTGGCCAGACCAGAATGACAGTGTTCAGGATTTCAGGAATTTGGACAGGTTTTGACGGCCAAGATTTTCTGTCCTCTTTCTGTTCAAAATTTCACTTACTGTATGCATTATAGAAGTGTTTCACCACAAGCATCATAATGCGTATTAGTTTTTGCCAGGCTCTGTTAACAGGAGCAATAATTTTGAACTTGCTCATCCTGTATTATGTCTCGCGTGCCCAACAGCAGATGATGGAAAAGCGCCGGGAACAAGGTAAGGGCTTAAAGAAAGCCTCTCTGCCTGTGCCAGGACTGGGAGCAATGGGTAATCTGGTTGGTGGAAGCATGGTTGGAGGCGCCAAAATGGGAGGCCTTGAGGGCAACATGCGTGGTCCACGCGTCACGATCCTCGTTCGTGAATTTGAAGACTTTGAAAACTATGTTGGTGATGTTGCACGCTCCTTTTTGCGCCAAAGACCGGAGTTGCCCTTCCTCGCTGTAGCCGAAAGTCCACCGTACCCTCCTCTGGTTCTTCCAGAGGGAGCCCGGCTCCTGGTATTGACGCCGAGCCCCGACCAGCCTCCACAAACTCACCGTCCAGAGTTCAATGTGCAGACAGAGTTTGCTTTGTTAGTTCCAGATGGCGTGGAGCTGGACCATGGCCGACAAATTGAGCGTCTCATTCGGGAGCTGGAAGGGGAAGGAGGTGGACCAGTCCGACTCGTTGCAGCCCCTGTGCTGACCCGCTCGGCAGTGCAGTGCCTGCACCTTCGGGTGAATCTGCGGGAATGGACTGCGACCTACACCCCTGCAGCCTCAGGGAGCAGCGGTAGCGTCTGCACAGCCCTGCAGGGAGACGCTGTGGTTCTTATCCGCACCGAGGACCTCTTCAATCTCTCGGTTCCCTTAGGGCGCCCCCTCATGTCTTCCTTGTTTGTCCAAACTTCTCTGCGCAGCTGGAAGGTCAAGCTCCTGGAGGGACCTTCATTCTCCACAAGTCATCGCCCACTGTTTAGCTCGGCACACAATCAGTGGAAGGCGGACAGTCGCCTGAAAGACGCTACCAATCACCTCATGCGTAGCTTCGGCCTGAAGCGCGTGGTGCTGTCTGATGGTCGGGATCAGTGGTTTGGCTGCAGTAAAGAGACAGCTCGATGTTTTGGCACAGTGCGGGACGACACACCAGAATACCTTTACATAGAACGCTGGACTCCACCTTGTTGCCTGCGCGCCCTCCGGGAGACCACTAAATATGTTATTAATATCTTGGAGAGCTCCGGCGTACGTTACTGGCTGGAAGGGGGTTCCTTGTTGGGAGCAGCCCGACACCAGGACATAATCCCATGGGACTATGACGTGGACTTGGGAATTTACTTGGAGGACATTCCGAATTGCGACTACCTCAAGAACCTGGACTCCGGCTCACTGGTGGACGCTAACGGTTATGTATGGGAGCGAGCAGTTGAGGGCGACTTCTACCGTGTGCAGTATAGTGAAGCCAACCATTTGCATGTTGACTTGTGGCCCTTTTACCCTCGCAATGGAGTTATGACCAGGGACACTTGGACTGAGCACAAACAAGACGTGGAGTTCCCAGAGCATTTCCTGCAACCCCTGGTGCCAATGCAGTTTGCTGGCATCACCGCTTATGGTCCGAACAACCACCGTGCCTTCTTGGAACTCAAGTTTGGGGAAGGGGTTATTGAGAACCCTCAGTATCCAAACCCTGCCAAGAAACGACTGGACAGGAGTCGCACATTATGATCATAGCAGGGAGTAACTTGATGTGCCACAATTACATTTTAAACTTTGTGGAGTATTACTATCAGACTGAAGACTGACAGATCTTATCACTTGAATGTTAGTATTTCTAGATGATTTTATTTATTGTGTGTGTGTTGTGGTTTGGGGAGTCGCAAATCTCAAAAGTAGTCTAAATACACTGTATGTAACAATGGTAATAAATATTTCACATTGCAGTACCCCAGGAATTCACAAAAGGTCAAAGCTTTTTGTTACATGAATGTTATTATATAGGGGTATCCAAACTTGTCCTGCAGAGTTTAGCTCTAGCCCTATTTAAACACATCTGAACTTGCTAATCAAGGTCTTACAAGGCATACTAGAAACTTCCAGGCAGATGCGTTAAGGCAAGTTGGAGCTAAACTCTGTAGGACACTGGCCCTCCAGGACCAAGTTTGGACACCCCTGATATTTTGGTTTCTATAGCACATGGGGGCTCAGACTTGGTCCTGGAGGATTGGTGTCTTGCAGAGTTTAGCTTCAACCCCAATTAGACACACCTGAATCAGCTAATCAAGCTCTTACTATGCATACTAGAAACTTCCAGGCAGGTGACTTTAATCAAGGTTGGAGCTAAACTCTGCAGAACACTGGCCCTCCAGGGCCAAGTTTGGACACCCCTGATAAATCGGTTTCTATAGCAAATAAACACTAAACCAGAGGTTCTCAACTCTGGCCCTCGAGGTCCACTTTCCTGCAGAGTTTAGCTACAACCCTAATCAAACACACCTAATCAAGGTTTTCAGGATCACTAGAAAGTTACAGGCAGGTGAGTTTAATCAAGGTTGGAGCTAAACTCTGCCGGAACGTGGACCTCCTCGAGTGCCAGAGTTGAGAGCCACTGCACTAAACAAAATTTGGAATTTTTAATACTTATTGCCAGAGACGCATGAGAATCACCAGTTTTAATTACCTATTGCATTAGTGCAATAGGGAAAATTGATTCATGTTTGTAGGTCCACAGGTGAACCATTTAATAAACAACCCAGACTGCTCACTAAAACCTTGTAAGGACTTCACTGCTTTTCAACTTAATGGTCATTATTATATCACCATGAACTTTGTAGAGTGTGGGATGCTTTGACATATGGTGACATTAGTGTACGCTGAAACAGGCTGAAATGCCCTTTTAACAAGTTGAAATGGTTTTTCTGTGAAAATGGTTGTAAATGGAAAAGGTAACACAAATTGCATTAAAAAGAAGCTACTGTTAAGCTAATGCACATATTCACTTTATTTAATAACATTTACACCATGTTGCATGATAGTAACTTTGTAATCAGTGTTGGGAAGGTTACAGTTATCCTATTTTGTCTCAGTAACTGTAGAGGATTACAATTACATTTATTTTGTAATGAAATTACATAACACTGTTACATGTAACTAGTTACTCCCCAATGCTGTTTGTACTTTTGCTGTTTGCTGTATTTTTGATGTCAGACTAACATTTTTTAACATGTTTTTTTGTTTTGGGGTTTTACAAATATACTTTGATGTTCATTATGTAAACACCACCAAATGTTTAACAAACAGCATAACTCATTTCAAACTGTGTCTTAATGTATTTCACATGTCCAGAAATAAACCACCACACAGAATTTCATTTGGAGTTTTCATTGTAAATATGTGACATAGCATGGGTATATTTTTAGCAGTAGCCAGAAATGCACTTTATGGGTCAAAATTATCAGTTTTTCTTTTATGCCAAAAGTCATCAGGATATTAAGTAAAGATGGTTCCATTAAGATATTGTGTAAATTTCTTACAGTAAATATATCAAAACTTAATGTTTGATTAGTAATATTAATTTGCTGTGAACTTTTTTTTTTTTTTTTGCACCATCAGATTCTTCCTCAGATCTCAACCAAACATTGTCCGATCCTAACAAACCATACATAAATCGAAAGCTTATTCATTCAGCTTTCAGATGATATATACATCTCAAATTAAAAAAATAAAAAATTACCCTTGGTTTTTTGGTCCAGGGGAACATATTACACTACAGCGATAAATAGACCACAAGATGGCGCAATAGGCCATGAAGTCTTCATGTCAGGCTTGGTTACTGATATCCTACACAGTTTTGTGCAGTAATTACTGGGCAAATCATTTAAAGTCTCCCTAAAACGTTGCTTTTGTTTACAGCATCATTTGACAATCCATACCTGTGTGTTTTTCGTAAAAGCAATGCTCACACGTTCCGTCTTTAGCAATAGAGTTCAATGGAACTTGCGACCATAGTTTGCTAACGATGCTTTTGGGAAACGCATCCCTTACTAAATCAAACAAAGATATCAAACAAAGATAAGAAGTCAGCTGGTATCCTGTGAGAGTAGGCTAACTAATACTGTATTACCCCAAAGGGCTGTATTTTGCAATAACAACCGCTGACTAAACATAATCTTGCTTAAACCAAATAAATGAACGTATATTGACGTAATTCGCGTCATGAAATGTCAATTTGGTTTGTACACCCTACTGAAAAAAAAAAAAACACAGCATATGCTGGTTAGGTAGGTTTTGATGCTGGTATGCTGGTATTTGCTGGTTTAAGCTGGTCCTTTGCTGGTGCAGGACCAGCTTAAACCAGCATACTAGCATCAAAACCTACCTAACCAGCATGCTGTTTTTTTTTTTTGTTTTTTTTTTATTATTATTTTTTTTGTTTGTTTTGTTTTGTTTTTCAGTAGGGTATACCGTGACATGAGATGTGGAACTAGCACAACTATATAAATCAGCAACCATTATACAAAATATTTAACCACAAAATACAACAATTAACTCAATACAACAGAGAGCTGTAACTTATAAATATGATAGAGGGTTTATGGCACTGAATGTAAACAATGCCACTGGCTCCAACAAAACTAGCATATTTTACTGATTATTACTGCTGAAAATGGTTAATTATTGTAATGTTTTGGGCTGTATTAATTGGTCGGACCGGAAGAAACATTTGGATTACTATATATATATATATATATATATATATATATATATATATATATATAAATCAAGGAGAAGAGTGCACAAAAGGAACAAAAGAAGTTTGTGGTTGGCCAAACTGAACCAGGATTTCCAGGGCAAGAAACTTGACAACATTCATGTTTGTTCTTCCGGTCAGGTAAGTGAAATATTACGCTAATATCGTAATTGTAGTTTACATCCGGGTAAATAACCAAATTGTGACTTAAGTGTAGATAAGAAATATAACTATAACAAACAAGTGCTTCAGTTATCCTAGTTGTATCCTATCTTCTGGGGCCCAATATGTACATTACTTCAACGACTTCAACTCTTAAGAAGGATAACACATCCGATTTATTTAAAAAAAGACTTTATTCTGCAGTCAGTGTGGAGTACATTCACTGGTTCTCTTAACAGTACTCTTTGGCTACTCTTTGGTCATCAAGCAGCCATTTATGACACAACCATCCATTAAACTCACACATATCCACATCAGCAGGGCAGCTACACTACAGCCACCTGGAATGAGAAGCCGTTACAGTACTGGCTTTTTAAGGAGTGATTTCAGTCACGCAGGACATCTGTGAGATTTGAAATAATACATTTGTGATTTGAAACATCTTGAGCACAGAACGGAAATGAGACTTATTAGTGCAGATCACAAGCACCAAAGCCCCTATTTAAACAATAGATGTTACGTTAATATTAAAAATGTTGAGAAATGTTTCTTTGGTCTGATTTAACCTCACCATTCAACTGCAAGTTAAACTGATTTCTACAAAAAAAAAATAATAATAATAATAATGGGTGATTATGTTGACTTCTCATCACTGTGACAAACATTTGGTCAACATTACAGTAAAATGGCGAATGCCTCTCACCCTGTCACCCGATATTTTCCTTCTGCTGGTGTGTTTAGGTTATACATAAAAAAAAAAAAATAGAACAGGTAATCCAGTCCAACTTTTAGTTACAGTTAAACATTCACCAATAAATGTGTTAACAGAATATTCTGCCTGATTTCTTCTCATAAACTACCTTCAGAAAATGGCAGACATTGTGCTCTTTTGCAATTACATACATAGAGAAGAAAAAAATAATAATATAAATC
The DNA here is from genome assembly GCA_033026305.1 of Cirrhinus molitorella. NCBI lineage: Eukaryota > Metazoa > Chordata > Actinopteri > Cypriniformes > Cyprinidae > Cirrhinus > Cirrhinus molitorella. Next base: position 21,310,543 of record CM065134.1, read on the forward strand.
AACGTCACATAAGCACGATTTTAAAAAGCAAACAAAATAGTATACTTCATTTCTGTATATTGTTTTACAAACAAAAAAGATTTTTCTCATACACAAATTCTTTATCCCAACAAAAAGTACATTTGGAGAAAAACAAAAACTGAAACCAAATATTTTAACACATCTAACGTGTTCCTACGCCACGAGGAAGCCGTTTAGCCTTAATCTATCTTAAATACACATCCAAAATCTCAGTTCCAGTCTGGATTCATGCTGTAATCTATGGCTTTCTTCTGAAACGGATCTGTTTACACCTCTTGACCTACCAGCACATAGGGAACTCTTTTACCTGCAGGCTTCAAGGCTCTCACCAAAACAGCCCTAAAGCATTAAGACAAGGTAAAGCATTAAGACACATACTTTGTATGTGACCCATACGTTGTGCTTTCATTCCTGACCTTAGAGTTCAACTTCAAGAGCCAGCTGTAAAATGTAGTGGTGACCGCATAAAGACAATAATGTAGAAGGTAAGACCATGTCTTTTAGCTGTCAGTCAGGCTTCCTACAGCATTGTTTTTTTAGGCTCCTCTAGTAGCAAGAGTTTAGTGAAAATACCAGCACCTGCACCTGTTAGATGGATCTACATCTGAGAAACCAGAGGTGGTTTAAAGGGAATCAGCATGAATGAGGTATTTCGGCATTACGGACCATACAGCCTCCTAAAAAAAGTATTTGGTGCGTTTCTGCGGATGCTTTGGCTTATTAGATTTTCAAACGGAGTTGAGAGAAATCTGAGATTTAATTTAATAGCATATAATAAGAAATATTTGGGCTTGTGTAGTAGTAATATTAACAATAATAAAAATATAAAAAAGATTTTAAAAGGTTGGAACTGAGGGTTTTTTTAAATAAAAGGAGTAAAGTGAACATTAAAAATAAAGACTAAAAAGAAAAGCAATTCCAAAATGTCTGACCAGCTTCTAATAAATAATTGTTCAAGCATTTTTCCATCTAAACGTGCATATGTTTTGGCAGACTCTTTTCATGAAGAGCTGGGCATAGATGAGGGTCAAAAGGATGTAGTCTTTGTCCTGTCTTAAATTAAACCTGCATCTCTTCCATGGTCACTGCGAAGACGCAGAGATTGATTTAGTGAGATCAGACCAGGTTGGGAAGGAAAGTTTGTTGAAATACTGTGCAAGTCTACATGACGGACTCCTTTTCACTGGGTTTAGCTCTAGCGACCTCTTCCATTTCTAGGTTTCCCCGTTTTGAAATGAGTGGAGAACTTTCTGGCCTGGAGGCGGTGTCTTCGTTCTCCACTTGAACCTTGTTTAGCTCCACCCCCTCTTTACTAGAAGTGCGGTCCACGAAAAACTGCAGAAGACCTGCTCCGTAAGCGTCGCCTTCGACATTGATGATGGTGCAAGTGCGATCGCTAAATGGAGAAAAAATAAATAAAAATACAAAAATCATCTTTAAAAAAAAAATTATGCAAACATGAATGCAAAAGTACAACAGCATTTTAGTGCCATGTTAAGAAAAGAAAAAAAAAACTAAGATTACGAGTGTAAACAGAAAATATTTCGACAATAAAAGTCAAAATTAGGAGAATAAAGTCAAAGTATTTTGACAATAAAATGTAAAATATTTAGAGAAATTATGAGACTTTATTCTCTTAAATTTTGACTCTGAAAATATTCACTTTATTCTCATAATTTCAAATTTATTCAAAAATAATTAAATGGGTTTTTTTAAATGTTGTCAAAACACTGACTTTATTCTCATAATTTTGACTTCATTGTCAAAATATTTGAACTTTATTCTTAAAATACCTTGAATTGAAAGTTGAAGTGTTTCAACAATAGTCAAAATTTATGAGAATAAAGTCAGTGTTTCGACAATAAAGTCTAAATTACGACAATAAAGTCAAAGTGTTGACAAAGACATATTGACAGTCAAAATTATGAGAATAAAAATCTAAAATTTCAACAGTAAAGTCAATTACGAATAGTCAGTTTTTCCAAGAATAGACTTGAAATTACGAGAATAAAGTTGAAATATTTTGACAGTTGAAATGAGTATACAGTCTAAATATTTAGACAGTCAAAATTATACAATACAGTCTAAATGTTTTGAGAATAAATGCAAAATTATGAGAATGAAGTCAAAACATTTAGACAAAGTCAAAATTATGAGAATAAAGTCTAAATTACAAAGCATTTCAACAAAGTCTAAATATTTTGAGAATATAGTTTAAGAATAAACTCAAAATGATGAGAATAAAGTTGAAATATTTAGACAAAGTCAATATTATTAGAATAAAGTTGAAATATTTCAACAAAAAGACAAATTACAAGAATAAAGTTGAAGAGTTTTGAGAATAAAGTCGAAATGTTTAGAGAATGAAGTATTTTGAGAATAAAGAAAAATATAAAAAAAAATTAATTAAAATGTATAATATTTTAAGAGTATATTCTAGCCTTTTGCGCATGCAAATAGCCCAGATTGGGAGCACCGGGAGATATTCCAAAGTCTCAGCTTTCAAAATCTGTCTGTTTTATAGCGAAATACAAGCAATTCACATCCAGATGCATCTAAACCAGATACTCACACAAGCCAGTCCACAGCCAAGATGAGGGACAGGTCATTGGTGGGCAGGCCTACGGATTCCAAAATGATGGCCAGCGTCAGCACCCCTCCAGCAGGGATCCCAGCAGCACCCACGCTAGATGCGGTCGCAGTCACGCTAACAGATGACACGTCAGTCAGTCAACGTTAACGACTTCCAATCACAGCAGACTATTGTTGTGGCTGAAAGACATGCGATGAACTTACAGGATGGTGATAACCTGGACAAAGTCCAGTGGGATTCCGTTCAGCTGAGCGATGAACACTGCAGCGACGCACTGGAAGCATGCGGCTCCATCCATGTTGACAGTTGCTCCGATAGGCAGGATGAAACGGCTGATGTGCTTGGATACGCCGTTGTTCTCCTCCACACACTTCATCATTAGGGGCAACGTGGCAGAGCTGATGAGAAAATCCAACGGTTATTTCCTGCTAATTTCATTTGCAATATTAAATTAATAAATCTAAATCAAACTAAGGTAACTAATTGGCATAATAAGACACCAAATATATTTAGAGCTAGGAACTGGATAACAAGCAGTCATAGGAGATGCAGCTGAGGCGCATTTTACTTGGAAATAAAGGGTTTTAAAGAGATAGTTCACCAAAAAATGAAAACTACCCCATGATATACTCACCTTTAAACCATCCTAGGCGTGTATGACTTTCTTTATTCGAACGAATGCAATGAATGAATTTCCTGGCTCTTCCAAGCTTTATAATGGCAGTGAATGGCTGTTGATATTTTGAAGCCCAATAAAGTGCACACATTCATCATAAAAAGTGCTCCACACGGCTCCAAGGGGTTAACAAAGGCGTTCTTCAACAGCCATTCACTGCCATTATAAAGCTTGGAAGAGCCAGGACATTTTTTAATACAACTCGATTGTATTTATCTGAAAGAAGAAAGTCATTACACCTAGAATGGCTTGAATCAAATGAGCAAATCATGGGGTCATTATTTTTTTAACTATACTATAAAGAACTATTTATAACTGTAACTATTTGTAAACTCGCTATAAAAGAACTAAGAAAATTTCATGGAAGGGAGAGGTTTCATGTATACCACAGATGCCAACAGAGATTATAAAAGTGCTTGTAAAGTTTTAATGTAGCTGTTTATTTACCTAGAGGACGTTCCAAAGGCAGTAGCCAAAGCGGTGACCAATCCTAACAAGAAAGTGTATGGGTTCTTCCTTGTAATCACGAAGTAAATCAGAGGGAGGACGAGGAGGCCGTGAATGGCATGGCCAATGATGCAGCAGGCAATGTACTTCCCCAGGCTGGCAAACAGCAAGCCAACATCCTCCATTTCCACAATCTTAGCAGCAACCAGAAACATAATACCCAGTGGTGCATACCTTCAGACAGGAAACATGGAGAAATGTGTCAGGAAAGTGAAGAAACAAATGGAAAGGACACCATAATTCAAACAATGGGAAAAGCACATGATGTTCCCTTACCACATGATCCAGGAGACCAACACCATGGTGGCCTCATTAAAAGAGTTAAAGAACTTTATAAGGATCTCTCCTTCCTCTCCAAGTTTCCTCAAGGCTACGCCAAATACCATAGCAAACACAATGAGACCCAGGATGTTCATGCCATCCACGTCTTTGCCAATTGGAACCTAAACACAAAAGATAATAAGGACTGAATTCACAAAAAATGGAAACATTATTAAACCACAATTTCTTTCCATACATAAATGTATTCATTGTGACCCTGGACCACAAAACCAGTCATAAATGTCAATTTTCTGAAGTTCAATACATCATCTGAATAAAGCTGAATAAATAAGCTTTCCACTGTTGTATGATTTGTTAAGATAGAACAATATCTTTTGAGAGAAAGTGTCTTTATATTTGTCCAAATAAAGCTCTTAGCAATGCATATAACTAATCAAAAATTACGTTTTGATACATTTACGGTAGGAAATGTACAAAATATCCTAATGGAACAGGATCTCAACTTAATATCTTAATTTTTGGGACTTTTGGGTACCTTTTCCAAACCGAGGGTCGAGTTGGTATCATTCTTTATCCACCTATAACCAGTGGCATACTGTGAAGGAGAAGAAATGTTTAGAATCATCCAATAATCACATCACATATTAAACACTTGAAAAGCTTAAACCAAAGCTTGTTAAACTCACCGACTGAAAGGCAGCTGATACCAGGTTAGATGGGAAGATGTTTCTGAAAGAAGACAACAAGGAGGAGTTACACACATTTTCTCTCAAATCAGACATCAATGAATTATCCTAGCTAGTACGCAACTAGGTAACCTGAGAAGTTACTACAAAGTAGTCTGTCCACATGGTGGCAAGGAAACACTTGTTTCCCAGTCAAAAAAAAAAAACTATAGTTGTTAGACAAGCACTTGTGTTAGTGGGTTAAAAATACTCGCAACTCCAGTTTAAAACCAGTACTAAGTACATTTTTATTTTAGCTTCTGCAGAGTAATAGCATAGAGGACAGGATGAAGATCTTGTACATTTGCATCAAACGCATGTGCACACTATCAGATGGAGTACTCTTTGGAAGTTTTGTTGTTTACATATTCAAAGCATTTGCATCAAACTAGTATCCACCCTACAGGGCTTCAAAAGTGGATTTTGTGAAAGCGCAAGTTAAAGAATTTTACTTGGCCGACCAGACAAGTAACCCGATTAAAACATCAAACAATAACTAGCACAGCACTGAAACTTTGGTGTTGACGTGAACAGTCGCGAATGACCGAGCTACACACAGCGGTGTTTTATTACTGAATGATTCAGCATTTTTTAATGATGTCAATGATTCAGTGAGCCATTCATTAAAGAACGGCGTTATTTAGTGAATGAATAGCTGTTTGAACGTACTGGTTGAATCCGTGACTCACTCATTAAGACCGCCACCTACTGGTGGTTCAGTTTCATATTAGAAAAATTATTACAAAAAATTATAACATTTCAGATTTATATGTATAAAAAAAAAAAAAAAAACACTTATAACAACATGCATTTGCAGTTTTAGGGGCCATTCACACAGAACGCGACGTGATGCAATAACAGAAATAATACAAATAGGCAAACACTAGAGATATTTAGTGACAGATATATTTTTCTCTCCAATCTCTTTTTTTAAGGACCAAGTTGTGATAATCGCTTGAATAAATGTTATATAATTCAGGGTATCCAGACACAGCCATTATGAGCACCTTCTCCGCCATGTTGCCGTCAAATAAAACAGTTGTCATGCCAACTTGCTAATATAAACAGAAGCCCGCCTCAGAGTTCTTCTGATTGGTTCACTGCTTTGGAACTGACATTGATTAGCGGCGCTGTGCGTTAATGTTGAAATACTTTTAACTTGACACGGCGTCTTAAAAACATGGAGCTCCTGTGTGAGGCGCTGCAAAAGATGCGAGACGCGAGCGTAAAGGTCATGCACGCCCATCAAGACCGTGTTTACAATGGAAAAGTTGTGCATTCGAATGGAAACATTTTTGGGATCTATTATCTTCATTAAACAGTCTGAGTAAATACATTTAAATGGCACTTTCGATGCAGGTTTGATTTTTCAAGTGTAGTGGAAAGACTGAGTTTGTTGATACCGCTTTAATTTGAATGGTAACAACCATACAGAGTCTAATTATTCTAACTGAATGTATTGATAAAATTTAAGAATTTGACAAATGATGGTTATGAAAATACTGCTCTTCAGAAAGTTAAAAAGTGACCTAGAAATCAATTTAAGGCAAATATCACATATATGCTGATTAAAGTAAGACCTCAGAGTAGTGATAAGACTATTGCTTCAGAATGGATTACATTTACGCTAAATTTGCATTGGACAAGTACATTTTTTAACACACATCAAAGCTTAATGTCAAGCCCTGCCCTAGGAGCAAGCCTACCGGTTCATTAGCCGCTATAGGGAAATAATGAGAAGGATAACAACGTGCAGTAAGTGGTAAAACTGTTTGCACTACAAACCAATGTGCTCATAATTCAGATAATACATTAAAATATGGTAAGACACACCATATTGCAATATCAAGCAGCAAAACAAGCCATTTTGTACATCTAAAAATAGCTGGACACATAAGAAGCCAGACCCATAAAATTCACAAATGGCCACTCCCGCTCTTACGGGAAAATCGGGTGGATTCTTTGGCAAACACTGTCACAGAACACAGAATGAAGTAGTGAGAGAACAAAGATCCAATTCTACCCCTCCTCACAGATTCAGCTCACTAGCAGTAAAAACCCTCACAGTCCTGACCAGCCAATCCCAGAGCAGCCTGGCCTCACGAGATGCCTCATGTGGAAATAACTTGGAGAATTTAGTCCGATTATATCCCTCCACTAATCCCAGTTCCACACATTACCCTCCTATCCATACAACCCCATTCTCTTTAATGGAGATGAGGATTAACAACAAACACAGACATTTATTCAGGAATATTCCAGCATCCCTGACCTTAATATGGCATGCAAACAAAAAAAAGGGGTTAGTCTTCAATCTAACGGAACGAAGTTAATAATAATAATAATAATAATAATAATAATAATAAATATAATGTTAATACAGTCCATATTTGTCCAAGTAAAAATGAAATGTTCTTAAGTTACATTTTCAAAAAAAGCGCCATTACAGGCTGGATTCTGAACATCCATATTGCCTATACGGAGCTTTGCAATACATTGCAGTCATTCCTGCTAATATCTAAAGAAGCCTGGAAGGTGTTAGGAGACTAGTATTCTCATAAAATAGTGCAGTCAGAGCAAGATGAGACAGGAAAACCAAGGGGACCGCTTTAAAATTACTGTGCAACTGGCTGCATCCCAGACAGCAGGTCACTGCCAAAAACTAATGCCAGTGGCTATTCCCTTCTAAAGTTTCCTTCATCTGAACATTGGAGAAAGCTAGATCTGAAGATCTTGATTTACTCTATGACATACAAACACACAAAACCAGAACAGCAACACAAGTAAAACCAGTTCATGCCTTAAGAATATTTCATTAATGACACACTCAAATGATGTCAATGAGCTGGGTGGGTCGAGCACTTTATTTGACTACTATTTATCCATCTACAACTAATACCACACAACAACAATTTCATGACTCAAAGCATTCCAAGTTTGTCTTTAAGGTGTGATGAACGTAGGTGAGTAAAAAGTCAGACACGTCAAACAGGACCTCCTTGAAACGTGGCACTCCACACACCTCAAAGCAGCGTCAAAGATTTATCGTAAGGTCAATGTTTGTTGACATATTAAAGTAACTATTAACAGGAAAATGTACCTACACTCTGACTTTGCCCCGTCCAAAATAAACTTGCAACGTTTACACAAAAAAGGCCATGATTGGGGAAACTGTAGGTTTCGCATGCACTGTACACAAAGCATAAGCTAATGCGTTAAAGCAACATTTTTACCAAGAAATCATTTACTAACACTCATGTCATTCTGAACCCATCTGACTGTTTATCTTCAGTTGAAACAGAAAAAAAGAAAATTAGCAGAATGTCCAAGCTGCTCTGGTGGTAAACCAATCAATACAGCTTGAAAGATGTGAAATGTAGTGTATAAGTTACAAACAGCCCATTCACTTTAACTGTATAGAAAAAGAACAGCATGAACATTCTTCAAAACTTCTTTCTGTATGTTCCACAAAAGAAAGAAGGTCGTATGGCTTCACAAGAAGATGCGCAGGGGTCTTTCCATCGCATTGACCCTGATAAGGCAATGCAACTACAGAAAACACATGAAACTAGTTTAAACTTGCAGAAACAGAAAATCTAAACATATATGCTGGCAAGCAGACCTACTAGACATGCCAGAACCTGTTTGTAGACTGTAGAATAACCATCCAACTGCATGTTTGTCAAGAGTGTAAAATTAGCAGGGCACCACAGTGGCCCTTGTGATCGTTTGGTGGAATTTAGTCACAGTGAAACCCCCAAGAGAGAAGGCATTTTGATGGAAGACAAACCACATCAGCTGCCTAATTACCCCTGCTTCTATTGTGCATGTCTGCATGCATTTGCACAAGCATGTTACCCTCATGTGGAAGGCATACACCGCCTCATTGACTTCCCCTGGAGATGCAGACAAAGAAGAAACACTAGTGTGAAAGTCGGGCTTTGAATTAGGATTCTAATTCTGGCGCAAAACCACCTCAGCCACATAAACTGAAATAGTTTACTTCTGAATTCTGGTGAGCTTTACATTCTGAGTAACTGGTCAAAAATGAGTCATGCGAGTCATCAAGTGACAAGGAAACACACAGACGGTAGAGGCTGTCTGTTAGTATAAAAATAATAAAATAAATGTAATAAAAAAAAAAACGAATCCATCCAAATTGTTATAAAACAAGCTTTGGTTGTTTAGCTGCATTTGTCACAAGGGAATGAATACAGGACTGTTAGTATCTTAAACTTTACTATCAACCATTATTCCATTATTCTACTGGTCTGAAAACCATAAATCAATGGCTACAAATTTAAAGAAGCGAAGAAAGAACTGCTGTATTTATATTTAAGTGATCGGATTTCTAAAATATAATTGTCAAAATGAATTAGGGCTGTAAAATGATTACTTAATTCAAAATAAAAGTTCATGTTTACATACTGTGTGTGTCATATAATATTAATTAACATTATTTATTAATATACTTTTTAATATATACACATATGTATGCACATTTATTTTAGAAATACACAAAATAAATATACACAGCACACACATTATGTAAACAGTCATTTGGCAACCCTAATATATTTATACTTGTATACAATTTATATTATAAATAAATCTAACATATTCTTCCTTAATATACACATGTATGTGTGTGTATTTATATATACACATGTATGTGTGTGTATTTATATATACACATAAGTATACACAGAGCACTCATAGTATGTACACAAAGAATAATTAATAAATATTTTGAATAAAAGCCCTATAATATAATAAAAATGTGTACTTTTTAAAAAAAAAAAAAAAAAAAAAAGTTTTTGTTTGCTCTCACTTTGTGGGCCGAGTGACATTTTCCCCATGTTTCCCTTAGGTCAGGTCACCCTAAGTTGTGTCAGTGTAAATATTTGCATTTGTGTACATTCATATAAACAGGCTTACTCTTCAGTGGTAGTGAGAAAGTCTACAAAATGTTTACAAAATGCCTTTTGTTGTTGTTTTTAAAGGTGAATGAGAACAGAATGTTCTCTTCTCCTCCTTCTGCTAAACACATGATGAAATTTGACCCGTTTACATGACAACAGGACCAAACCCTAAAACCCACCCATAGACCTTGCATTCTTTGGTTTCCTTAAGGAACGCAAGGGATGTCTGCCTCGGTTAAAAGAATACATGGCCATCTTTCTTTAGAATTTTCTACTTATTTCAATTACAGTCAAGCATGTACCGCTAAAAACTTAAAGCGCATTACACTTTTTCGAGTAAAGGAAACCACACACCACAAAAAAGGAAGTGTAGGTGCCACATGTATTAAAAACGCATAGTAGCTGCATCCTCCTCCGAGCCGGATTAACTGTCAAGCACGCCAACCATAGGCAGCTGATGCAACAACGTGTCAGCTTACACTACAGCACATGAAGATAGATAAACGTCACGCAACTCACGCTGTAGATAGTCAAAACAACGTTGCTGAATAAATTTGCGATAAGCCATGTAAAAAGTAGCGTTAATTAAAAAAAAAATATTATTAAAACAAAGGAACGGCTTTCAGAAAATACATATCGGAGACCGTTTCGACAATAATAGTGTTAGCTTTTTGAGCGGAGGGCGGACAGCTTTTTGAGACTAAGTTGCATAAAATGTTACAAGTGCGTCTAGTCTTTCTCGTTCGTTGACATATTTACAGCATGTTCTTTTCTCTTCCTGATTGGCAAAGCTCAACGCACCGCTGGCTTATAGGGAAGTTTGAAACAAATTGGCTTAAAAATGTCACATTCAGCTGGTGTTGCGTCATTCGTTTTGCCTGGTATATTACACGCTTTAACCATCAATTGAAGACAGATTTCAAGTTTATGATTCAGTTTTAATGTTAATTATATGAATTACAAGCCAGAAATGTGCGAACACGTGTTCACTGGCGTAACTTTGGGTCATCTAGTTAGCCGACTCACCTTATCAAGTCTAAAAAGGAATCGATAACTTCTTTGGATTCAGGAACGGCGCTGTCATCCTGAGTGAGTGGGGATAATTTTTTCCCCTCGCTGTAGCCAGGTTTTATGATGAACGCCATAATAACGCCGATGGCAGACGAGATGAGAGTAGTGACCAGAAAGAAGAGCATCGCCCAGCCGCCGAGCTTGCCCAGGGCTTTAGGGTCAAGGCTGGCAGCCCCTGACACCAGACTGCAGACCACCAAGGGAATGATGATCATCTTGAGCAGGCGGATGAGGAGCTCACCGGGGAATCCGAAGTAAATGATCTGCGTGCGGTTCAAGTCGGCGCTTCGCACGCCGAGCCCGATGAACACGCCGACGATGACCGCTGACACCGTCAGGATGACCAGTAGATTGGCCATGACGAAGCGTTTCACCTTTTGTCCTGTGGTCTCCGGCTTGCTTCTCTTGTGGTCGCCCAAGCCATTGGCGATGGTTGGTTCGTCCAGGTGCGCTTCACCGTTGGACGCCTTTACGTCTTCTATGGAGATCTTTTCTTCTGCCATTACGCTATATGTAGTGAAGTTAATAAAGTCTTAGGAGTCTTTAGTGTGTGCTGATTGTCTGAGCTCGCTCCTCATGTGCGGCAGCAGCATGGAAATGACTGGTAAAAAGCGCGCGCGTCAGAGGAGTTTCCATTAGTAAACGTCATTTGTGGGCGGAGCTGCACCATTATGTACTGGGAAAAGGAAAAATGCATACAATATCCTCTTGAGAGACCGAGCTAAAAAAGTTTTGATTTATATGTATATATATATATATATATATATATATATATATATATATATATAAATATAAACATTTTAATCTAATTAATTACATGATGTGTCGATTAATTATTCAAATTTATTGCAAATTAATCGCACATCAAATTTGGCTGAGAAATTACTCCCAAAAGATCTAAAATTTACAGTCATTGTTGTGTAAAGTATCACACAGACATTACAAAAGAAAATAGCTTTAGTTTGTTTATTAAAATGTATTTTATTTGATTTTTTTAATTTTAATTTTATATATATATGTGTGTGTGTGTGTGTGTGTGTATGTGTGTGTGTGTGTTAATGACATAAAAAGTAGATCATCTAAAATAAAAATGACTTCTAAATGACGATCTAAAATAAAAATTGCCTTATAGGCAATTTCATTGTTTTAACAAATAATTATTGTTAAATAATCATTAATTAAAAATTAAACCACAAGATATGAATCTATTTTTAATTATAGTAAATTAAAGTCTTTTTACATGATATTTATATCTATTTTATTTTATTATTTTTTTTTTTATTATTATTATTTTTTTTTATTTTTTTGGCACCCCCAGCTGCTAGAAAATTGACAATTTTTTACATTATATTATATTATATTATTATCCATATACATGTCCATATTATTTTTAGTTGGTGTTTTATGTGAATATTGTGAGATATTTTGGCCAGAGTAATTTGAGCTAAAAAAAAAAAAATTGCCATGCCACAGAATTGATTCGAAATCAGAGTTAGAAAAAAAAAATCTAGCTTTTTCCTCAAATTTTGTATGTATGCAAATTTTATACTATCCAACGTACACATTTCTAGTAATTGTACAGTTAAATCTCAGATTTTTGAAACATTTGTTTTCTCCTCAAATTTGTCACTACCGAAAAATAGTAATATATAATTTAATATGATTTCATTAAAAAGGGTTATATTGACCTATTAAGATTTTGCTCACATCTTCCTTGTAAATATGTATTTTTTTCTATTTTATTAAAATATGTTCAGAGGAAAATCAATAACAATTACTAATTCATATTTCAAATGTGATTTATGAGATTTGGTGTATTTTGGTAAATCCATTTTTTCTTAGTAAAAAGCAAAAAGTTGTTCAGATTTCAAACTTAAGGATTCACTCCCATACATTGAACCAAACACTATTATAACATCTTAGCTGATAATGCAGTATACATTATTTTTGAGAAAACATCCCATATTTTGGTCATCACAGTAATGCTGTATGTCTGTTGCCTTCATAGAAAACAGAGGCTCAGCTTGACCTGCTAGTACTATTTCTGCCTTATATATAGAAACTTTAGTATGCTATATGCTTTTAAACCCCTCTTTTTTTTTTAGTATGGTGCTTTATGGGAAGAGCTTTCATGTTAATAAGAGCAGACTACACTCTATAAGACTGATTTCAAACTTAAGGATTCATTGCCATAGCCTACATTAAACCAAACACTATCATAACATCTTAGTTGATAATGCAGTATACATTATTTTTGAGAAAACATCCCATATTTTGTTCATGACAGCACATTTTCGGCAGCGACAGTAATGTTTTGACAGCGACCACATGACATTACATCAAATAAAAAATTGCGTAACTGTACTAAAATTTTATTTCCTCCAAATAAAGGATTTTGTGTTTGCTTTTGTCACTATCAAAACAATTTTGAAGCTAGCTCAAAGATGCTAATCAGCACATGGTTAGCAAACACAGTTCTGAACAGTGGTATACATATAAAAACTAAAGTTATGGAATAACTCTCAAAAAAGTGTTTAATTATATGCAAATGGTGTTCCGTAGTGACGTTCTAGTAACACACAATTTTTTTATATTTTTGAACACATTTACCACAGTATGATGGGGCATATTTACTCACCATGTAGATATGAGAGAGAGAATGGCCCACATACGAGCTGTATGTCTGTTGCCTTCATAGAAAACAGAGGCTCACAAATTTGACCTGCTAGTACTATTTTTGCCATATATGTATATACATATATATATGGCAATTATAGTAAGTTTTTTAATAGTATAGTAAGTAGTTTAATATGTTTTTCCAAATTCAGCCTTTGACTCATCCGTGACCTAAAAAAAGGTGTGTCTTTGCCAAGAAATACATTTGCAGAGCATCAAAAGTTACAATATCTTATTGTTAGCAGAAATCTGGTCTTCATTTCTGTCCTCACTTCTGTAATCAAATAAGCTGAAGATTGAGGTCCCTGCATGGAGCCAGAGTCAGATTATCTTTAATAAACAAAACCCCTCATTTTCTTTAAACAGTTTTTTTCAGCGTGGTGCTTTATGGGAAGAGCTTTCGTGTTAATAAGAGCAGTCCACACTCTATAAACATCATCAGGGGTCCTTTTTTGAAAGCGAAGGGTCTGCTTGTATAAGGTTCATCTTTTCTGTACCGGACCGTGTGAACCGTATTTCACAGAAGCACGACATTCCACAGATATTGTGTGCTGGTCTGAGAGAGAGATTTGAGTGCCAGAGATCCATACGGCGCGAGAGGATGATGTGCGGATCATTCGAGGCAGGGGGCCTCTCTTTTCCAAACAGAGCGTTTGCGCTCTCCTCTGTGAGCGTCACAGACGCTACAACCTTGATGCCCTTGAATAAGCACCGCTGCCCTGCCTGGCTGCATATAATAACAAAACCTTTTCCGTCTGGGACTTATTACATTTGGATTCTACAGGAGATCTAAGGAAAAATTCCCAGACGTTTGACTGCAGGTGAATGTTCAGGAAACTTTCTCAGAACATTCTGGCAAGATTCTCTCAAATCTATGGACAAATTATATTCAGTTGTTCAGTTATCTGGTCTTTAATAAGGCATTAGAATGTTGCTTTTTTCAGAATGATCAAACAATATTCAAAAGGAGCCTTCTCATAACATTTTAAATGTGAATGTTTTAAACATTCAGAAATGTCTTGTAATGTTGACATAATGAATATGTTTTTGTTAACTAGGCTGACATTGCAATTCTGAAGGTGGTGAAGGCTCATTTTATTGTACTGCTTTGAATTGCTGAGTCACTTTGTCAGGGTGTTGTGTGGAGGAAGATAAAGGAGGAGCGCAAGATGAAGGTCGGGTGCAAAACAAGTAAATTCATAATAAATTCACAACTGAAAATCCACATAAGCCAGGCAATCCAAAAACGCCAGGCAATGAGAACAGAATCCAACTAAAGAAGGGTGGTTAACGAGACACAGACAGGAGATGGTGATTAACTAATAAGGACCTAATGAGGGGAGGAACAGGAACATAACCAAATAAGGGCAGACAGGAAGTGGAGGAAACCAAACTCAAAAAGGACTGAACCAAATGAAAACACAATCAGAGAGCATTAAATCCTGCCACATTTAACAACTGCAGTGTCATTTTCATTGGATTTATTTTTAAATGTGAAAACTGATGGGAACCATAAATATGAATACATTGCTGACTGCATTTATAATTTATTACAACTTACATTCATTACATGATTGTTGTATGTTTTGTAAAATGTATTGAATACATGTAATACTGGCAGTCTTTTTATGAGTAATCTTCAAAGAAATCTTCAAAAATAGAGCCACAATATTTAATGCACAATATTAATGCATGCTCATTCATTTAGTATTTCTAGTTTTCTTTATGTTAAAGGAACACTCCACTTTTGTAACAATGTAACTACAGAAGAGTCAAATTTTAAATAGGATAAATATAGAAAATCTTTGGCCATTTTTGAACGAGATGCTAATGGTCTAATCTGATTCAGTGATTAACTAAACTAAGTTCTCTTTCATGTCTTATTGCACTTAAACTGTCAAATACACACAAGTTTATGTTAAAAACACATAGGAGTTTCAAAAACAGTCAGTTATGTCTGTGAAGGTAAACTGCAGGCAAAGAAATCCCATATTTATAGAGTGTTTTCATGGCTCGTCATCAATCGGCCATATTAGTGGCACTGAAAGTAAATAATTGTTCTGAACCGAAAGAAACTTGCATATTTTGCTGATTATTGCTACAAAAAAATAGTCAGTTATTGTCATGTTTTTAGCTGTACTAATCAGTCAAACTGGGAAAAACATTTGGATTACTATAGACTGACAAAAGTTATAACAATTAAAAGGGAAGAGTGCAAAAAAACTGTCTGAGGATCAAAAGGTGTTTGTGGTTGGCCAAACTGAAACAGCAATTTCCAGGGCAAGAATCTTGACAACATTCATGTTTGTTCTTATTTCCGGTCAGGTAGGTGAAATATTAGGCTAATATCTTAAATAATACTGCTCGTATGTATCTTTACTACCTATTAACTTTTTGTTAAAACTAGTTTGTCAAAATATTGCATCCTTCCTGCTTACTAAGTCCTTCTCTGTATGAATTAGAAGCTTCCACATGATTTTTCATTGGTTTAGACAGCATAAATTAGCAGAATAACGTATTCAGTAGTGAATTAACCATGCAATCCATGCTATAACATATGGGTAAAACTTTTATTCATTGTAAATATTATTAAGACAATTTATACTGACAGCATCTACTATCACATGACTATAGCTAGAATTAATACACTTCTGTTATAACTGTACATTTTTATCTGTTAAAAATGTGTATGGTGAAAACACAAAGTGTTCCGCCTCGGTACATGTCAGTTAGCCATTTTTTCCTGCCTCAGTGCTGTTACAGTAGATGCAGTGCTGACAAAACAAAGGGAAGAGGGTAAAATGACCTGAGAGTCACATGACCTTTTTCAACAGGGAAAGGGTGAATGCTCAATACAATGCCACTGGTTTTCATGTCATGGGAAAGCAAGCCCAAGCACAGAGTTTGTGAAGTAAAAGCACCAGAATGGCATCAGCAGAGAAACCAGATACTGTACGTCTATCTTGCAAACCTGGCACCCTTCTTTCGGTTCTCTTCAGCCTCTGTATAATGTTCACACAGAGACTGCATTGTTCAGAAAAGTACAAGATAGCAAGAAAACAAAAGTGCAAGATGAGAGTTAGGCAGTTATATAAGAGTATGTGTAGCGGCGTGTTCCCTGGACAGCATGTGGTGTATGTGGTTGCTGGTCTATATGTGTTTAAGATTCCCAAACGGCACGTGATTATAAATAGAAAGTTATTCTGAGGTGAAATTTGGTATGGTTGCATTGCAAGACTTAAACGTACTGTGCGTTTTGAATAAAAGCATTTCAAATGAATGGTTTTAAAAAAGAAAAGGTGCCCTCTGTGTGGAGTTCCTCCCAGGGCAGGTAATGTAAAATGCTGAGTCACCCTTACTGGGCTAAACTAATGGATAGCCAAGCTATTACTTTTAATCGTCTGCATTGAAATGATGGAATGCAGCGTATTGCAGAATAAAGGTTCACTCAGTTTAGATGTTGGAAATGTTCTTGTCAGGTCATGCTATGGATCCATTCAGCTATGCTTTTCTTCCTTGGAGACGGTCCAAATTGCAGAAGCAGACATGTGGTGAGATTTAATGGGACTCATATGAATAAAACTGCTGAATCAGGGCATGCAAGTAAGGCGTGCTTGATCACTGTGAGTTGAAAAATGTATATATATATATATATATATATATTTTTTTTTTTTTTTTTTTTTTTTGCTCTCCTTTCTTAGCTATTAGGTTAAAGTTGAATGTATTTGTCTAGCACTTTTCACAGTACACATTGTTCAAAGCAGCTTTACAGAAGGTCGTAGTGTTCAAATTTATCATATTTTCTTGCCTTAGTTGCATTTAGCAGCTTATAGCATTAGTATTTAAATGGTCAATTTAATAAAATCCAAACATAATAAATGGTTAATTTATGAATAAATCACAATTTGACCTGAAAACCACCAGTTAATTTAAATTTGACAACATACCATACAAATTAGTATTACTGCTCAAATAATACATACATTTTAACACAGCTATAAGCTGCGCATTTCTGCTTTTAAATTCTCCAGAAACTGGCTCTATTTTCTGCATGAGTGCCTCGCCTTGACCTTGATTTTTGCAAGAAAACAAGGGATGAGTCAAAATTATTTTCTGGTAATTAACATTATGTCAAATGCAGTTGATTGAGCTTAAATTTAGTTTTATGTTGAACACAGAATATTCCTTTAAATTTCATTCTGACACAACTATTATATGACTTATATGTAAATAAATCTAAAATCGTTGGTAACACCAGTAATACAGTATGAATGCTAGAAAGTGCATAGAAGTCCTGTCTTCTATATAAAAAAAGCTAATGGCCAATTCACTCTTTGCTGGGAGTTTGATTGACAGGTGAGCTGACCAATCATAACACAGAATCAGCCATTTTATTCGACAAACAAACTAGACAGGAGAGATTAAAGGGGGCATAACATACACAGTTTTACCCAATCTCGCGTCAATCTTGAGTACCTATAGAGTAGTACTGCATCCTTCATATCTCCAAAAAGACTAAGTTTTATCATATTTACGAAAGAAAGGTACAGCTTTACGATTCTCGCTGAAAACAGCCGAGCTCCTAGAGGCGCGCTGTGGATTTAGCTAAAGATTGACAAGCTTTTGCGAACTGACTGCCAACAAAACACAGGCATTTAATGCCGTTTCACTTACCAACTGCAGTTTTGATCATGACCGGGAACTTATAGCTGGCTCCATCTTTCAGTATCAAACAATGTGCAAATCCAGCGTAGAACTGGGCCTTGTTTATAAAATGGTTATCAACAAACACACTTCGTCGCTGTCGGGCGGAAACCTCGTATCTCCAAATTTTGTAAATTTCATATTTTTTCACAAATCGATGCTATTGGTCAGTGCCCACGTGGATCTGTAATTTTTACAAATTATTAACCAATCTAAAGTGTTGAAAATAGCTTGAGAGCAAATCTCTTAACTCATTTGAACACTTTAACTGTCTGAGAAGAGCTCGTATCTCCACCTTTTCTTCACTCCGCTGGAGCGTCTGGGCGTATGTCCCCTTCCATCTTCTTGTCACAAAGTACCGGCAAAAATAATTAGCATTGAATGTGTCGGTGGAAACAGTAAGGAGATATTTGAATGATCCATTAATAAACTAGTGTATTCTGAGATCATATCGCAAAGACCCTGACTCGCAATCTCTTTTTTGGACGCAACTTTTGAAGGAAAGCATCTTTCCGGATTAAATAATGAAAGCGTTTTTTTCTGATTTGTTTTATTTCGTTAAGTAATAATTTAAAGCTTTCTATTTATTTATTTATTTATTTATTTATTTGTCATGTTTGTGAGGCATGTAGCCTATTCGCTGAAAAATGTGATCACGCTGACTCCTCATGTCCTGCAAAGCGATTTCAGCTTCTCCTCTTCAAAAACAATATTCACATAATAGCGCACATTTATCTAGGTTTAATGTTTAAACTAAAATTGTTCTATAGCTACTTTAACTGTTTTAGATCTATAGATTTTATTTTATGCAATTCGTAATGATTTAAAAGGCAAAAGTCTTCCGCTGGCCGCTGTTCGTAAAAAAACAAACAAACAAACAAACTGATATTTAACGAACAAAAAAATGCTCCAAAAGTTTTTCTAAATTAACTTAATAAGAAAACGAAACGAAATATAACCACTTTGGCATTACATACAAAACGTAACTATGTTAATAGCTGAAACAGTAGTATAAGCTGTTCTGGAAGAATTAAGGGGAAAAAAGACGTACTCGGTTTTTTTGTATTGCATCATAGCTCTTAAACCTTTAAAATAGAGTTTAGGAAGATGTATGTAACCACAGTCGTTAGCTTTGGTTAACTATTGAAGCCTTTTCTCTTGTCAAAAGGCTCAACGCGACCGCAGACTTTGATGAACACTGCTGGCAGAAGCGAAGTCTGTGTCTGTACCATTCTTATCAGTGACGGCGTAATCTCGTATCTCCCTGCTCCCAAGTCATAAAACCTCGTATCTCCGATAAAACATGATTTTGGGGAAATGTTGTCTTAATGTTGGTACACAACAGTGTATGATAGCAATATATGGTATAATACCAACTTTAACGATAAAATATTGAATAACTCAAAAAATATGCAGTTTTTTTCATTTCCTGAAAAATGACGGTTTTGGAGATACGAGGATTCCGCCCGACAGCGACGACTTGCAAAACTCAATTCTGCCCTAGAAAAACCAACTGCATCCACTCTTCACGTAACACTGGGTTCTTCAGGAAGCTGAGCAGGGTTATCTTTGCCTTACAAACAAAACCATACTTTAGACACATTCTTCCTGAGTGAGTCCCATTCAGCAGTGCAGTCGTATGAAGCATGTTGATTGGTGCAATCTTGCTCTCGCTCTGGTCAATGTGTGTGCAGACGCTCTCTCCCGGGAGAAATGCCCATACAAGGAGTTCCACCCTTCATGGCGTCATGAAGAGCCATTTTTTTTTTTCGAAAAAAAAAAAAAACTTTCTGAAACTTGTAAGAACCCATTGCATGAGAATCCAACTCTTTAACAGTGTAAATAACTCAACATGCACGAAACAGCATTGGACCCCTCTTTAATGTCTTTGCCAACCACCATAAGCAGTGTTGCCAAGTCTGCGGTTTTCCCGCTGAATTGGGCTATTTTAACTCTATTTCTGCTGGTTGAAGTGACCTGATAACCTGATATTTAGCCCCTGGAATGCAAATTGTACCAGAGGAACCCCACCAAGAAACATTTCTTATGCTGAAATATGACTCATGCCAGGTTTTGTTGTTAATTTTAACACATATTATATAAATAAATGTCAATGTGGCAGGTAGTTTCTGAGATGTAAGCCTTCTTACATTCAGGTTGATAGTACTTGATCTTGCATGCCCGAAATAACTGCCTGGAGATATTGCAAATACTGCAGAGTAATGAAACTTCTTTCAAAGTGACTTTGATACAGTATATTGCACCAGTTGGACCACTTTTATGGTGCATTTGCATACTTTGCATGAAAACCAATAAACCGAGCGTTAAGTTCAAACAGATTTTCAGAGAAATTTTCATTTTGGTGTAAATTAATATTGATTCTTGGCAGGTTCTTACACACCGTTGTGAAATCTATTAACAAAATAGTCAGACGTAATGCTGTTTGATTGCTGACACATGTCTGAAGAGCAGCTTCTCTTGGGAAATTACCCACATGAGAGGTGCTGCAGTCCCCTAAATCCGGTTTAATCTTGCCTGAGCTGCACTTGCCCAGCACGCCTACCTAATGGCCGACAAATTTACACACTGCAACCCGACTCCCTCCATTCCCAGTCTGCCTGGGAATGTTCTTTACGTCTACATTACACCAGCTGAATACGTGTCTAAAATTAAAACTGTATGTTTGATGAAATGATACTATTGCATAATTAGTTAAATTAGTTAGTCAGCAGTTATTTCCTCAGTGGAAGACAAAACAAGATGTTTAGCAGAATGTTCATGCTGCTCTTTTGATGTGAACGGTGAACAAGGACTGTCAAGTTACAAAAATAGCTTGAAAGGCATACTATAAGTGGTCCGTATGACTTGTGCACAAGTCATATGAAGCCATTTTCAAAGGAAAAAAACCTAAAGGGAGGGAGGGAGAAAAAAAAGAAACCATGTAAGGTTTGTTTCATGTTGTTTTTATTTTCTGTCTTCTCCTGTAGTGCTTTAATGCCTATCGCATGTCTCCAGTCCTTTATAGACCATCTGCTTAAAACCACTGTTTTAGTGTCCTGCATGTGCAAGAGGTTATAACAAATCTGTTTATGTGTGGATTTGTTTTCCTGTTTTCATCTGGTTCATGCTTTAGAAAAGCTGACATGTGCAAAGAAGCAACTGCCAAATCTTAACATGATGACTCTTTTATTAATAAACAGATAAAATTACATCCCTGTTGTTCATTCCCCTGCTTGTTTTTTATTAGCGACCAAAGTTCCATTATAAAAAATGTTTACGAAACACTGTAACTTTTTGGTTTGCTTATATAAAAAAAAAAAATAATAATAATAAAATATATATATATATATATATATATATATATATATATTTTTTTTTTATTATTATTATTATTATTTTTTTTATATATATATATTTTTTTAATAAATATAAAAATATATTTAAGAAAATTAAGTGAAATAAAGAAAATAAAGCTACAAGAACTCAAAAACTTCTGGTAAGTTGTTGATTAGTTTAAGGCCCGTCATTTTCCCACACAGACGCCACTGTATCTCTGATAAAAATAGCCTTTGGCTATAACCGCATGCTTTACACCCCTACTTATCTCCTTCTTCTTCCAGCTTTCTCACTTTTACTGCTGGCTGTCAATATAAATTATCTGATGAAGGACACATATCTCTGACTTTGTTTTCAGAGATCTACCGCCAAACCCAAATCGTTCAGACACTTGTGGTGGACAGCAATGGTTCTCTA
The DNA here is from genome assembly GCA_033026305.1 of Cirrhinus molitorella. Lineage (NCBI taxonomy): Eukaryota > Metazoa > Chordata > Actinopteri > Cypriniformes > Cyprinidae > Cirrhinus > Cirrhinus molitorella. Next base: position 21,332,473 of record CM065134.1, read on the forward strand.
GAGGGTCACAACCCAAAAAAATGCTCACAGGTCTGTTTTGCTGGTGAAAGGAAGAAACAAACACAGTGTTAAATGCAAAATTACTTGGAAAAAATGTGGACAAAAACACAAAACGTAAAAACTGAGTATATACCAATATCAGGCGTAGAAAGTCACAATATAATCTACAGCATATTGTTCATCTTTTTCCTATTTGATAGTAAATATTGTCCATGCATTCATATAAGAATTTTATAGTGCACAAACACCAATTTCTTTGCGTCATTAGAGGTTGCACAGGTCATATTTTGCAGGATTATTTAAAGTGTATTACATTCGTACTAAACGTGCATAAAGGAATGTTGTTGATATAGTAAAAAGTGCTTACAAAAGACTCTTAAGTCACACTTAAAGGAGAAGTTCATGTCCAGAATGAAAATTGTCATCCAAGATGTTCATGTCTTTCTTCCTTCAGAAAGAAAGAAATTACTTTTTTTGACGAAAACATTCCAGGAATTTTCTCCATATAATAGACTTAAGTGGTGGCCAATGGGTTGAAGGTCCAAACTGCAGTTTCAGTGCAGCTTCAAAGGGCTATACACGATCCCAGCCGAGGATTAAGGGTCTTATCTAGTGAAACAATTGGTTATTTTATATATTATAAAAAAGTACTTGCTTTTTTAACTCCATCTGATTTTCTCCATATAATTATTAGTGACCAAAAGTTCCATTATAAAAAATGTTTACGAAACACTGTAACTTTTGACTGTTTGGTTGGCTTATATATATATATATATATATATATATATAATATATATAAAATTTATTTAGGAAAATTAGGTAAAATGAGAGTCTATGTGGACAAAATTGTCCAACATCGCTGTTTTACCTTTTATTGTAAAAGGCGTCTTACTTATGGCGCTTCTGAATACATCACGCACGCATGCGTCAAGCATTTTTTTAAATTTGTCTTTAATTACCGATCGTTTTGCTAAATAAGACCCTTATTCTTCTTGTAGAGCCCTTTAAAGTGGCATTAAAATGTAAACTTGGACATTCAACCTCAAGCCATCACTGAAGTCTATTATATGGAGAAACATCCTGGAATGTTTTCCTCAAAAACTAATTTCTTTTCAACATAAGAAAGAAAGCTCTTGGATGACATGTGGGGTGAGTAAATTATCTGGAAATTTTCATTCTGGATGTGAACTTCTCCTTTAATGTATGAATTTCATTGCAATAGACACAAAATATCAAACCAATTGGCATCTGCAAACAAATGGTGCTAGAGCTTTTCTCAGAACTAATGTCATGACAGGAACTTGTTCTAGTCTCAAATGCAGTGACATTCATCACTTTTAGTTCTATTTGAAATGGCTGCATTCTTTCGGGGGGCCACTGTACATTTAATGTACATAACATACAATTCTCTCTTTCTCTCATACGGACAAAGCTCATAGCTCCAAGTGTCCCCAATGACCTTAGAGATATGCCAGACAAAATGGAAGTCTATAAATGCCAGGAAGGCGTTCACATGGAGTTTTGTGAAAAGCAGTTGTAGGGAACACAATCTTCCTAAAGGAAGTCATGCAAGAACATTCAGTTGTTGTTCTGTGTTAATGGGTGACAAAAGGAGCCGTCAGATGATTGGCTGAGAAAAATACACCCACCTTTCCGTGCCCCAGCATTCCTCCCTCAGTAATATGAGATCATATTTCAGATATACTTGTATAGAATAGATTTGAGTTTTTGCTTTTTTACTTCTGAAAAAAAAGAAGAGAAATTGCAAGTCATCCATGGTGGAGTATGTAAAAGTAAAGGCAAGTCATTCCTGAAAATGCTCCAGCTGGACTTCACAAATGAATGTGAAGATTCCAAATCCAGCATCTGGTGACTTGGAAGAAGATAATGCATTACTTTGACTAAATTACAATTATGTGACTTCTTTTAAGGAACTATAAATAGATGTACGGAATGATGGTAATAATAAATCAAGAAACAGTTCCTTGCTAATGCAGTATAATATATACAGTTGGGGTCAAAAGACAGAATCCGCAAAATGTTAATTAAAATAAGAGGGATCGTGCAAAATGCATGCTATTTTTTATTTAGTACTGACCTGAATTTATAAAAATGGCCCTGTTCAAAAGTTTGCATATACTTGATTCTTAAGTATATGTGTTACCTAAATGAGCCACAGCGTTTTTTTTTATTTTTTATTTTTTAAATGTATATATTTTTTTATTTTATTGATAGTTGTTCATGAGTCCCTTTTTTGTCCCAAATTGTTAAACTGCTTGCTGTTCTTCCTACAAATTCTTTGGTTTTTCAGCATTTTTGTGTATTTAAACCCTTTCCAACAATGACTGCACAATTTTGAGATCCATCTTTTCACACTGAGGACAACTGAGGGACTCATATGCAACTATTACAGAAGGTTCAAATGTTCACTGACGCTCCAGAAGGAAAAACAATGCATTAGGAGCTGGGGAGTGTAAACTTTTAACAGGATTAAGATGTGTAGATTTGTCTTATTTTGCCTTTTTTTTTTTTTTTTTGGGGTGCCAATATTATTGGAGGGCACTGAATGACCAAGCAGACAGCTGACCAAGTAAAGTATGTCACTTCTAAGACATTCCGAGACCTGACAAACACCAATTCAACATGTTCAGCTGGCAAATAATGACCAACGGCGACAGATGCTGACAAAACCCGACAAACATGTTGGTGCAGTAATTGGACTTTAAGCAATTTTATGGAACTTCTCGAAAAATACACGGAAAAAACAAGTTCCATTATGTTCGAACAGGCAAACTCTATTCAAAAGCCACAAGAGGATGTACAAAAAGAGAGTCTATACAAGTTTTAGACCATTTATATATGAGTAATTTATCCTTTCAAAAAGAACAAACAAAGAACTCACAATTTTAAGTCTGGCCATGTGCTGACATGATGGGAATATACAAAAAAATGTGCCAAAGGGTTTTGAGTTAAATTAACATGAATTTGTTATAGTACAAAGCACAGTTATCTACACAGGACATACTGAACTTAATACCACACCTTGTGACCTGTTTCTGAACTTACATCAAAAAAAAAAAAGCTTGTTTGCATTAAATGGTGTTTTCAGAAATGCATCTGTATCAAAAGTACTAGTTACTGAAACATTATGAGTTAAGTCAGCTTGAACCATTTTACAGTGTACGGTGGCAAAATTTTGAAAATAAAAATATTGTTTTTTGCTAGTGATATGATTATTTATCATATTATTATTTGCTAATAATACCAACTGAAGTATAACTGCATTAAACGGCGTGTTGACATCATGAAGGCATGTGTACAGTAATTACCCGCTCAGCTGACTGCAGACCAGCTGAATGACATAAAACATGTCAACTACACACACAACATGCATAAAAAGAACACTGAGTGAGCAGTGCTCACTAAGTTTCTGTCATGTGCACTTCTAAATACTCAGCCATCAATCACACTATCCTTCATCCGTGTCACTTCATGGTAGTTTGCGCAACCTATTGTCATGAGACTGAATGAAAATAACCTGTAACATCTACATGACCAACTCTCATAAGGGGTATGAATGAGACTGGTGTGAAATTATTATTTGACCCCTTAAAACATGACTTAGTACTTGATGACAAAACCCTTGTTGGCAATCACAGAAGTCAGACGTTTCTTGTAGTTGGCCACCACTTAGGCACACATCTTAGGACGGATTTTGTCCCACTCCTCTTTGCAGATCCTCTCCAAATCATTAAGGTTTCGAAGCTCGCATTTGGCAAATTGAACTTTCAGCTCCCTCCACAGATTTTCTATGAGATTAAGGTCTGGAGACTGGCTAGACCACTCCAGGACCTTAATGTGCTTCTTCTTGAGCTACTCCTTTGTTGCCCTAGCCGTGTGTTTTGGGTCAATGTCATGCTGGAATACACATCCACAACACATTTTCAATCCCCTAGCTGAGGGAAGGAGGTTCTCACTCAAGATTTGATGGTACATGGCCAGTCCATCACCCCTTTGATGCGGTGCAGTTGTTCTGTCCCCTTAGCAGAAAAACACCTCCAAAGCGTAATTTCCACCTCCATGTTTGATGGTGGGGATGGTGTTTCTTGGGGTCATAGGCAGCATTCCTCCTCCTCCAAACACAGTGAGTTGAGTTGATGCCAAAGAGCTCGATTTTGGTCTCAACTGACCACAACACTTTCAACCAGTTCTCCTCTGAATCATTCAGATGTTCACTGGCAAACTACAGATGGGCCTGTACATGTGCTTTCTTGAACAGGGGGACCTTGCGGGTGCTGCAGGATTTCAGTCCTTCACGGCGTAGTGTGTCACCGATTGTTTTCTTGGTGACTATGGTCCTAGCTGAGATCTTGCATGGAGCCCCAGACATTTTGTGTTTCTTCCATTTGCGAATTATCGTACCAACTGTTGTCACCTTCTCACTAAGCTGCTTGTAGACGGTCTTGTAGCCCATTCCAGCCTTGTGTACAATCTTGTCCCTGATATGCTTGGACAGCTCTTTGGTCTTGGCCATGGTGGAGAGTTTGGAATCTGATTGACTGATTGCTTTTGTGGACAGGCGTCTTTTATACAGGTAACAGCTGAGATTAGGAGCACTCCCTTTAAGAGAGTGCTCCTAATCACAGCTCTTTACCTGTTTAAAAGACACCTGGGAGCTAGAAATCTTGCTGATTGATAAGGGGATCACATACGTATTTCACTCAATAAAATGCAAATCAATTTGAAATCTTTCACTGTTAAAATAAACCTACCATTAAGATTATAGACTGATCATTTCTTTGTCAGTGGGCAAATGTACAAAATTAACAGGGAATCAAATATTTTTTTCCCTCACTATTATTAATGTCACTATTATTGATCATTTGACTCAGCTCAGCAATAAGAACTGGCTCTTTTGGCTCCCAAATGGCTCTTAGCAGTGCTTTGATTTATTATTGGTATGTGTGTGTTATTCAGTGTAATTTTATTAAACCTTACCACAATTTTATGTTTAAAAAAAACGAATAAGATATCTAGTAAAATATATATTCACCTTGAACCAAACTGAAAATCCAAAGTTCTGTCATGACTCAACTCTAGATGGCGCAGTCTGATAGGTCTATCTCAATATGACATAATGGCATTATCAGCATAATTGCAGCCATCTTCAGAAACCCTCCACCTTCCCCAGCTCCACCTGTATAGATCTGCTATGAGATGATTCATGTATGCTATATATGGGGGTTCATTTATATATGTTATTTATATATGTGCAGCAGCAGTATTTCTTACATGCTCACAGCAGCATGTTGTGGATGTATTGCCATTAGCAAGTCTTAGTACTTGTTCTGCTGCAGCAGCGTAGCAGAATTATTCTGCCAAGACCAAACACATTGTCATGTACATTGCCATGAGAGAGTTGTCATGATAGAACTAGATATTAACAACAAATTCAAAGGTGTATCTGAGTTGTGGTGCAAGAAATCACAGAGAACATGGTATGTTTTGATACGCTGTTGCCAGATATTGCTATAAAAAAGGCCAAATAAGATCCAGATGTTTTCTCTTGGAAATAAGCCACATAAATAAAAAATTATGACCTGCATTATCAATAAAATGGACCGCTTTATGAGCCTAGCCAAGTCTAAACAACAAAGCCGAAGATGCTTAATAAGTGGATATGTCAACCCGTGCTTTGCAAAGCAGTCTTCTAAACATAAAACACTCAATTTTCAGCGATGCCATATACTATATATACTGAACTGAGCTGGATGGTGAATTCAATGATAGACTTCCTTTAACTGAAAATTAATTGTTTACTGTTGCTTTGCATTATTGACACACTACTGTCCTATTTAATACTGTGAAGTTGCTTTGACAGAACCTGTATTGTTAAAAGCACAATATAAATCAAGGTGACTTGACTTGACTTGACAATGTCAGTCATCGCAATTTTGAAAGGGAGCTCTATTACGATTTCTTGTCTTCACTCAGTATTTAAAAGTGGTTTTCATTCCTGAAACTTTAGTGTGTACCTGTTAGCATTAATCAGAGGATCTTCTAAAAGTGAATTCCAAGGGTATTATAAACCTATTCCACTAGACTCAAAATTCCATTCCTTTCCACGTTTATAGATTCCTGAACATTAATTGTCTTTCCCTCCCCCTCTTTTCATTACGAAGATACGCTTTACTGCTTCTATCATCTCACTCAGCTTAGATCACTGAACTGCAACAACAGATCAATAAAGTGACACTGTATGACCTTTAGCTTGAATTGTTTTGCTGCAACCTTTACATAAACATGTCAAAATTCTTACATTATTGTTTCTTGATTCTATTAGAGGTGTATTTCCATCAGGGGCAGAATTCTCATAGTCTCCCACTTAGGTTGAGTACTCGAACAATCAAATAACTTAGTCAACAAAATGGTTCAGTTTATCCATTTCATTTGATATGAAACACAAAACAGTCCAAACACTGTAATACATGCTGTTATGAGCTGCATCAAGTCAAGCTCTTAGGTTAGGCCATTTCTATCACATCCCTAGTGCAGAGTCAGGTCACTATAACTACCAGCTGTCACCATAGTGACCTGTTTCCATGGACCTCAGTTGCCCCTGTAGTCCTAAAGTCACTATAGTGCATGTCAACATAAACTGCCTTTCTAGACAGTGTTTTGAATAAAATGGAAAAAAAAAAAAAAATAAATAAAAAACGTATTGCTACTATGTTAAAAATAAGCAATCCACCGAAGAACCTAAAGGCATGAATTTATGTAAGACATGTTACAAATTAATATAATTAAGAAAAACAGAAGACCACATATTAACACACAATTACATAAGTTTGTGTTACTCATTATTTAATCCAGTGCTTTTGTTATTTAATTAGTTACTTACACTGTACCATGGACATCAGCTATGTTTGGCTATCATACTATGTCAACTATTTCTGCAGTATACCTCATGTACTGTATTCTGTGAAAAGTTCATTTACTTCATTAAATTTTCTTTACATTTATGTAAGATACTCTGTCTCTCTCTCTCTCTCTTTCTCTCTCTCTCTCTCTCTCTCTCTCTCACACACACACACACACACACACACACACACACACACACATTAGTTCTGGCAAGTTGATTAATCATGATTAATCGCATTTGAAATAAAAGTTTGTGTTTACGTAATATATGTGTATTATATATAAGAAATATATGTAATATATATTTATATGTATGTATAATGTAAATCATATTTTTTCTTCTTCCCATATATATATATATATATATATACGTGTGTGTGTGTGTGTGTGTGTGTGTGTGTGTGTGTGTGTGTATGTATGTATATATATTTATATTTGTATTTATTGTATTTATTGACATCAGTAAAAAATAAATATAAAAGAATATATATATATATATATATATTACATGCGAATAATCGCGAATAATCGATTTGACAGCACTAATGCATGTGTATGTATATATATATATATATATTATATATATACAGAGAGAGAGAGAGAGAGAGAGAGAGAGATTATTTCATAATAATATAAAATATAAATGCATGTAATATTTTTGACATGTAAACTGCAATGTAAAGTGGTACTAATTTTCCCAAGCATTCCTGTTTCTGCAATAAAGAAAATAATTGTTAAAAATTCAAATTAAAAAACTAAGTTTTTATTCATTAACAAAGTGCTTAATGAATGTTATGAAGAACATGAATTTGTGTAACTGTGTGTTAATATATATTTTTTTTATTTTTTAATGTGTAATATATTGAACATGTACACTGCTATCTAAAGTGTTACCAATTTTCCTAAGCATTTCAATTACTGGAATTAAGAACATTATTATTATAAAAATATAAACAATTATGTACATTACAAACAATTACATAGAAAGTGCTCAATAAAAATACTGTTTTAGTGTCTGTTAATATTTGTTCCCAGGCATTCCAGTTTCTGTCTAGTTCTGTGGTCTGATTTCTGGCTACACTAAACCTGAGTTTTAAGGTCATGGGAATATTATGAAATACCATTTGTATTAAAGTACAGTAATGTCTATAATACAGCGACTAATACCACGGCCAATAAAGTCAAAAGCTAATGAAAACATTATCTCAGGAAGACACTCAGGTTTCATTTGCTCTGTATCTTCTGTAGTCCTGCGGATATGCAGAGAAATGAAGAGCTGGGTTGCTTACGTTCCCAAGAAATCCACAGGTGGTCTACAGAGACAATTGTCTGGCTTTTGCAAAACCCGGTGAGTGATTATTAAGGTTGTAAAGTGAGTGAAGTAGCTGCGGGAGCACTGTCATGGACATCAACACAACAATTCACTTTGGGAGAACACCTCCTACTGCTTTGATTAAATTCCCAAAGAGCAGTTCGATTACTAACCTTTCCATTGACTGATGTTCACTGGACTTTGGGTCTTTTAAACTTTGTAGGATCTGTAAATGATTTGGCACACTTTAAATGTTTCCTCAGACTGCTAGCTTAACAAACATTGCCAGCTAACGGATTGATGACAGGCTGATCTACCACTGACTGTTTGCCATTGATGTTCTAATCTATAGATCAAGATCTTTACGTGGCTCATGGAAAGCACAACGCTAAGATTTGTAAGAATAACAATTCAAGTGCTAGGGGCTAACTGCGTAAACCCTGATAAGCTTTTGATAGCTAGTTTGAAGCCGCCCCAGAAAACAATAACACAGATACAGTTTGGGAAAGTGTGATTGTGTCTCTCTCTCTGGCTCGGTCCTGGAATCACATGGCATCTTAATCCTGTTATTCAAGGCGCCGGGTCGGATGTGACTGCCACTGTTCTACGCTAACAAGTGGCCCAGTTTATGGCACTAATCCTGTTCTAATACTAGCACAGCTGATGTACTGTATAAAGGCCTGTAGCCTCTCACACACATAAACTTCATCATCCGTTGTAGTACTATTGGCTCTTCATTCAGAACTCCATTGAAGGCTCCCATTTTTCAGAAAGGAGACATATTATGCCCCTTTTTACGAGATGTAATTAAGTATTAAGTGTCTCCAGTATATACACTAAATAAAATGATAAACGGAACACTTTTGTTTTTGACCCCATTTTTCATGAGTTGAACTCAAAGATCTTTTTCTATGCACACAAAAGGCCTATTTCTCTCAAATATTGTTCACAAATCTGTCTAAATTTGTGTTAGTGAGCACTTCTCCCATGCTGAGATAATCCATCCACCTCACAGGTGTGGCATATCAAGATGTTGATTAGACAGCATGATTATTGCACAGGTGTGCCTCAGGCTGGCCACGATTAAAGGTCACTCTAAAATGTGCAGTTTTATCACACAGCACAATGCCAGAGATGTTGCATGTTTTGAGGGAGTGTGCAATTGGCATGCTGACTGCAGGAATTTCCATCAGAGCTTTTGTATGTGAATTGAATGTTCATTTTTCTAACATAAGCCATCTCCAAAGGTGTTTCAGAGAATTTGGCAGTACATCCAACCGGCCTCACGACTGCACACCACGTGTAACCACACCAGCCCAGGACCTCCACATCCAGCATCTTCACCTCCAAGATCATCTGAGACCAGCCACCTGGACAGCTGCTGCAACAATCGGTTTGCATAACCAAAGAATTTCTGCACAAACTGTCAGAAACCATCTCAGAGAAGCTCATCTGCATCATCTGCTCATCTCATCTGACTGCAGTTCGTTGTTATAACCAACTTGAGTGGGCAAATGCCCACATTTGATGGCGTCTGGGACTTTGGAGAGGTGTTCTCTTCATGGATGAATCCCGGTTTTCACTGCACAGGGGAGATGGCAGACAGTGTGTATGGCGTCGTGTGGGTGAACGGTTTGCTGATGTCAACGTTGTGGATCGAGTGGCCCATGGACTAAATAACAAGCTGCATTTCAACGAAAAAAAAAGCACATTGAAGTTGATCTATTTTATATAACACTTTTTTTTTGTTGTTCAATTAGGGAGTTGCAGCTCTAGATTTTGGTATCATCTTTCAGTGTTAGGACAGAGGTAATGCATTTACATTTATTCATTTAGCCTATGCTTTTATCCAAAGCGATTTACAATTAAGGAATACAACAAGCGATTCAAAGAGGCAAATAAACATTCGTAATAGCATTTTTTATAGCTGTCTTTATTCTCCCTTCTCCCAAAACAGCTTGGCTGTTATAGTTAAGTTTTGTATGAAATGGCAAAGATATTATATTTTGTTTCGTTATTTTATTAAATTAATTTAGAAAAACGTTTAGAGCATTTTTTGTTCGTTAAATGTAAGTTGTAAGGAGCAGCCGGCGGGAGACAGTGAATTGGTCATAGCTTATGTTTGAAGAATTTACCTTTCTCAAATCATCACTACTTGCCAAAAATAAAATCTTTAGATATAAAACAGCTTAAGCATATCACAATGTTAGTTTAAATGCTTAACTTATATAAAGGTGCGCTGTTAGATGCATATCCAATCGTTTGTGCGGAGAGTGGAAGCTGAAGTGCATTTAACAGGACATGGAGGTGCCAGCGCATTCACTTGCGCAAACATTTTTATGTCATAATTTTTGCTCATAAAGGTAATTCAGAACTGTCTATTTATATTTGTGTGATCAGTAGCCTACAAAATCAGCACTCGTATTATATTGCTCTTGCTGCCCATGTGATATTCTGTGATATGTGATAGCATATAGAAATATGAGGGAAAAAAAAAAAAAACTTTTTTTTGCACCAATATCTCAGATTTTAGGTCATAACTGCATTTATAGAGTTGTTGCCCCTCATCATATGTGTCAACATTCAGGACTAGGTCTGTGGCGTAATTTCCTATGGTGTGACACACATAAAAGAACCACTTTTTTTTTTTTATCTCAAAAAATCTTAAAAAATTGCAGTAGGGGAGATATCACTCATCTTAAAATGGTATAACTTTCAGCACTTTTGAATGGATGATTCTTGTTGTCAAAGTTTGTTTTGAAATTGTCCAATGAGTCATATAGGGAAAAAATAATATTATAATTTCATATTAAATAAATAACACTACATGAAAATAAGTGTCTAACAACGAAGGTAAATATCACTCATGCTTTATATATTGAGTTTTGTTTTGTTTTGTTTTTTTCCTTAAATTTTGCTATAGACACATTTATGGTTCAGTAAAAATGTAACAAAAATATATAATATAATATAATATAATAAAAAGAAAACAAAAATAAAAGATAGAAGATATAAAAAGAATACGGAAACTTTTAAAAAAAACAGAAATAGAGTAGAGAGTGCTAGAGTTAGAGGGTCAGAAAAACATAAATTGTCTCAAAGATCTGACTTTTACAAAAAAAATAAAAATAATAATAATAATAATAATAATAATAATAATAATAATAATAATAATAATAATAATAAATTTACTGCCTTGTCAACTACACATATAAATACACAACATAATATTGGCCCCTCTGTGTTTATTGTGGCCCCTCTTGTGCCCCCCATTTGAAAAAATCCTAATATCGCTCCTGCTTTTGTGTACATAGAAAAAGTCTTATATCTTTGAGTTCAGCTCATGAAAAATGGGGGCAAAAACAAAAGTGTTGCACTTATCATTTTGTTCAGTGTATTCTGTAAAGTTTCAGCCTAAAATACCCCACATATCATGTATTATATCAATTTGAAAAGGCCTATTTTGAGTGGAAGCAGAAGCACTGTTTTCATGCATGTCTCTTTAAATGCAAATGAGCTGCTTCTCCCCACCCCCTTTTCTAGAAAAGGGCTGTGCCTTTACAGCTCCTACCTCAGATGCTCTGCTAAAAAAAAAAACATCTGTTTGGTTTTGATTTCATGTCTATTGCACTGAAATAACACATTTTAAAGTCATATTTGTTCAAAGTTCTGATAGAGGGTTTTCTAAAGCATACGCACAGAAAGCAGCTGTCACATGGCATCTGAGTACTAAGCTAACTTCTCTTTAATGTCTTATTGCACTTAAACCAAATAATGTGTCAAATACACACAAGTTTATGTTAATAAAACACATGGGTTACAAAAAAGTCTGTGAAGGTAAACTGAAAAAGAAATCGCATGTTATATTATATCGTAATATACATAAATAAATCAATAACTCCACTGCTCTGTTGTCTCCTCTGAGGCTGGGACTCTAAATAGTGTTCTGTGCTCATCTGTGCAGTCAACAACAGAACAGTTAGCTTGCTTTGCTTGAACTTTCGCCATGCCGTTAGAACTGGTACAGTGAGTACAGAAAGTATTCAGACCCCCTTAAATTTTTCACTCCTTGTTATATTGCACCCATTTGCTAAAATCATTTAAGTTCTTTTTTTTTTTCTCATTAATGTACACACAGCACCCCATATTGACAGAAAAACACAGAATTGTTGACATTTTTGCAGATTTATTAAAAAAGAAAAACTGAAATATCACATGGTCCTAAGTATTGAACTTAAATGAACTTAAATGATTTTAGCAAATGGCTGCAATATAACAAAGAGTGAAACATTTAAGGGGGTCTGAATACTTTCCATACCCACTGTATATTGTTGACGTTGGTGGTGCCATGGGGGGAAATGTGCAGATTAAGGGGCGATTAATGCACAGATTAGGGGGGGTATTATTATAATAAGATCTCCTTTCTATGTCACAGGGTGAGCAATTTTTTTTACATACTTACAGAGAAATGCTTACCAAAACAAAGTTAGTGCATTGTTCTTTCTCATGTTTTCTGGGTTGGTAGATGCACAGGGGACCTGATTATAGCATTTAAACACAGACAATGTCAGATTTTCATATGTCACCTTTAAGTGATAAAAAATCTGCAAATCTTGTGTCAGGCAATGAAAAATTGTAGGGGGTCAAAGGAAGTTTTATGCAAAAATGCAAATGCTGTCATCATTTATTCACTCTGAGGTTGTACCAGACTTGTAGGAGTTTATTTTTTTTCTAATAGCACAAAATAAGCAATTTTGAAGAATGTTGGTAACCACTGACTTCCATAGTATGGGGAAATTACTATAGAAGTCAGTGGATATAAGCCACTGTTTTGTTATCAACATCTTCATAACAATATGAGGGTGAATAAATGATGACAGAATTTTGATAGATGACTGGTAGATGTCGTGCAAAGATGTGGTATTTCAAGAGACTTCCTGACCATGACACACAGTCATGAGAGTATGCAGGGTGCAATAGGGGAAAAAGAAAATAATATAATTATATCATAAATATAAAGATTATTTTCCACATGTTGGTTGCACCACATGACTTAGATTTGACAAATATATATTTGAACCCTTTCCAATAATGACTGTATGATTCAGACTGAGGACAACTGAGGGACTCATATGCAACTATTACAGAAGGTTCAAATGCTCACTGATGCTTCAGAAGGAAAAATGATGCATTAAGAGACAGGGGTGTAAACTTTTGAACAGAATGAAGATGTGTGCATTTTACTTATTTTGCCTAAATATCACACACACACACACACACACACACACACACACACACACACATATATACATCGTCGCTGTCGGGCGGAAACCTCGTATCTCCAAATTTTGTAAATTTCATATTTTTTCACAAATCGATGCCATTGGTCAGTGCCCACGTGGATCTGTAATTTTTACAAATTATTAACCAATCTAAAGTGTTGAAAATAGCTTGAGAGCAAATCTCTTAACTCATTTGAACACTTCAACTGTCTGAGAAGAGCTCGTATCTCCACCTTTTCTTTACTCCGCTGGAGCGTCGGGGCATATGTCCCCTTCCATCTTCTTGTCACAAAGCACCGGCAAAAATAATTAGCATTGAATGTGTCGGTGGAAACAGTAAGGAGATATTTGAATGATCCATTAATAAACTAGGGTATTCTGAGATAATGTCGCAAAGACCCTGACTTGCAATCTGTTCTTTGGACGCAACTTTTGAAGGAAAGCATCTTTCCGGATTACATAATGAAAGCGTTTTTTTCTGATTTGTTTTATTTCGTTAAGTAATAATGTAAAGCTTTCTATTTATTTATTTATTTATTTGTCATGTTTGTGAGGCATGTAGCCTATTCGCTGAAAAATGTGATCACGCTGACTCCTCATGTCCTGCAAAGCGATTTCAGCTTCTCCTCTTCAAAAACAATATTCACATAATAGCGCACATTTATAGGTTTAATGTTTAAACTAAAATTGTTCTATAGCTACTTTAACTGTTTTAGATCTATAGATTTTATTTTATGCAAGTCGTAATGATTTAAAAGGCAAAAGTCTTCCGCTGGCCGCTGTTCGTAAAAAAAACAAACAAACAAACAAACTGATATTTAACGAACAAAAAAATGCTCCAAAAGTTTTTCTAAATTAACTTAATAAGAAAACGAAACGAAATATAACCACTTTGGCATTACATACAAAACATAACTATGTTAATAGCTGAAACAGTAGTATAAGCTGTTCTGGAAGAATTAAGGGGAAAAAAGACGGACTCGGTTTTTTTGTATTGCATCATAGCTCTTAAACGTTTAAAATAGAGTTTAGGAAGATGTATGTAACCACAGTCGTTAGCTTTGGTTAACTATTGAATCCTTTTCTCTTGTCAAAAGGCTCAACGCGACCGCAGACTTTGATGAACACTGCTGGCAGCAGCGAAGTCTGTGTCTGTGCCATTCTTATCAATGACGGCGTAATCTCGTATCTCCCTGCTCCAAGTCATAAAACCTCGTATCTCCGATAAAACATGATTTTGGGGAAATGTTGTCTTAATGTTGGTACACAACAGTGGATGATAGCAATATATGGTATAATACCAACTTTAACGATAAAATATTGAATAACTCAAAAAATATGCAGTTTTTTTCATTTCCTGAAAAATGACGGTTTTGGAGATACGAGGATTCCGCCCGACAGCGACGATATATATATATTACGTGTTTCCCAGAAGACAAAATATATCAAATTTACCCTGATCGTCATATTTGAAAAGTTTTCAACCCCCAGCTCTAAATGCATTGTGAACAGAACAGTTCTCATAAACAACTATCACTAAAAAAAAAAAAAAAAAAAAAAAACAGCTACAGAATCAAGTGTATGTAAACTTTTGAACAGGGTCATTTTTATAAATGTAGCTATTATTTTTTTCTTGTGGACTATGTGTACATTTTTTTTTCAATATCATATCATGCATACAAAATAACATGCATTTTGCATATTTTGGTAAAATATTTATAACAAAAATATTTCCAAATATTAATAAGCAGTAAAGTGCTTTTGTTTATTTAATTTTTTATTATTTTTTCTACTTTATAATATCAGAAATGTTATATCACCTGACATTGGTGACTACACCAGTCCCAAGAAATCATAATGAATTTTGATGCATATATTAAAACATAAACATGCTCATCATAGAAGTGTACTTAAGTTTTATATTGTATGTATGAATTGCAAAAATATATAAAAAAAGAAGGTTACTCCTTACTAGTAGGAAAAGCAATGGGCCAAAAGTGCTCTCATTTATTTACATTAACATTAATGTATGCAGCAGACCATTTTTTCTGCAGAGTAACCAACATGTTCTTTTTGTTATGCATGAGTGGGAAAATGAGTGATGACTGGATGATTTATTTCTAAGATGTAGGAAGACAGAGGAGCAGTGGAATGCTAGCATGTAGGAAGTGTAACAGTTAGAGGGTCACAGCGGGGGTCAGTCTGTCTGAGCCTCTGATGTGAGAGTCTCTGGGGGAGGAAGTTGCTTAACTGTTCCGTCCCATGAGAAACTTTCATAAAAACCCACAGAGAATATGAAACTGAACAAAATATCACTGTCTAAGCCCTTGTTTTACTATGTGGTTAATGCTCAGAGAATAAAAAAAACAAGTGTTGTCTATAAGAAAAGACTGTTACATAAAAAAAAAAGGTTCAACAAAACAAGTTCATACATAAGGTCAAGGTTGGCCAATAGCCCCTGATGGCAGCAGCCATGTATTCTGATGAAAAGCATATAAACCCAAATGTTTTAATACTTTGCAATGCCAGATTAGTGTTTTTAATCAGATTTTTTGGACTGGAATACACTTTATGAAATTGCCACAGATTTTTGCCATTATTCACAGTGCAATTGCCGAAAGTCAGAGCCAGGTAATTGATAGATTTTTGGCAAAAAAAAAAATGCATAGAGTTTGATAAGCACAGACTTTTTACTTTTGTGAATGCATATCAAAAACTGACTTGGAAGAGTAGAAATTGACAAATACATTTATTTTGTACACAAAACATTCTCGTAGCTTCATAAAATTACGGTTGAACCACTGATCTGTTAAGATTTCTTTTACAAAGTCTTGTAGTGCATTCCAGCCTTAACTTTTACCAAATTTTTCCCAACCTGTTTAGTAACTGGTAGCTTCAGGAAATAGAACTTCTTATGTTACGTTCCATTTGCCTTAGAAGTCAAATGCCAGAGTTGGGAATGATGTCACACCCAAGTTGACTGCGTTCCAGTACACAAGTTGTAAAAAAACAAAATGAATGCATCCATTGTTAGCAATACCAGTCAATAAAAACATAAAAAGTAATACTTTGCACACATAATCACAAATTATCTTGTCCACAAATAGAGGTTGGCTAGTACTGTGTGCACCCCTGAGTTTATTGAGACACAGACACTATATATTACTACTGTTTTAAAAATGCTGACGTGCTGAGCAGCCATATTGGATTCTGAAATCGGGTTGGCACAGTTCCTCAGAGTTTCCGAGTTGAAAAAGTCAAAAGTATCTAGTCTTAAATCAGAAGAATTAAATAGGGAGTTTCTGTAATACAGCTACAGTGCCCTCCATTAATATTGGCACCCTTGGTAAATCTCTGAAAATAAATCTGCATTGTTTATCCGTTTGATCTTCATTTAGAAAATTCACAAAATTCCAATCTATCATTAAGGTAAAACAATGATAATTGGAGGGAATTCTTATTATGAAATAAATGTTTTTCTCGAGTTCACATTGTGCCACAATTACTGGCACCAATTATTGCAATGTGCTTTCCCCAAGATCCTATAATGCCTGATGAGTTTGGAGAACACCTGACAATTCATACAGAATCATTCCACATCCTTCAGATTCCCAGCTCCATGTTGGTGCTTCTTCTCTTCAGTTCACCCCGCTCATTTTCTAATGGGTTGGCAGAAGCTTCATTTTGTGATCTTTTTAATGTTTGTTTTAGATCAGGGTTTTTCAACTCCAGTCCTCGGGCCTCCCCTGACATAATGTTTTAGATGTCTCCCTATTGAACACATTAATTAAGATAATGAAGTGATGATTGAATCATTAATGATCAACTTTATTGGGCCTTTAGTAGCTTGTTTTGTGATGTTGAGAGTTAATGTTTATCTGATTAGTTTGTTGATTTGCACCTTTGTTGAGATTCATACACTGATCCCTGAAACAGTGCAAAGTCAAGAGGTCAATTAAAAGAAACACTAAACACTACTGTGTGACTTTTTATTGTCCATGTTTTCTTCAGTGATTTAGTTTGTTAACAGCAAGTGTTCATCATTAATGATTCAATCATGACTTCATTATCTCATCAAGTTGTTAACATGTTCAATAGGGAAACATCTAAAACATTATGTCAGGGGAGGCCCGAGGACTGGATTTGAAAACCCCTGTTTTAGATCATTGCCTGATGGAAGATCAACCACGGCCAATTATAAGATTTCTAACAGAGATGCCAGGTTTAGTTTTTTTTAATCTGTTGGTATTTGATAGAATCCATGATGTCGTGTATCTGAACAAGATATTCAGGACCTCTGGCAGAAAAATAGGACCACAACATTAAAGATCCAGCAGTATATTTAACCGTGGGCATGGGGTACTTTTTATCCCCGTTTGCACCAAACCCATCCGGCGGGTTTTTTAGTTTCATCTGGCTATAGAAGCCAGTTCCGTTTGAAGTTCCAGTCATGTCTGATAACTGAATATGCTGGAGTTAGTTTTTTTTTTGCATGAGCAAGAAAGATTTTTCTTAAAACCCTAAGACTCAACTAATATCTGCAATTCTCCAGCCACTCAAACTCTCCTCCTCACTGTGCATTAGGACGATATACAGGTCCTTCTCAAAAAATTAGCATATTGTGATAAAGTTCATTATTTTCTGTAATGTACTGATTAACATTAGACTTTCATATATTTTAGATTCATTACACACAACTCGAAGTAGTTCAAGCCTTTTATTGTTTTAATATTGATGATTTTGGCATACAGCTCATGAAAACCCAAAATTCCTATCTCACAAAATTAGCATATTTCATCCGACCAATAAAAGAAAACTGTTTTTAATACCAAAAAAGTCAACCTTCAAATAATTATGTTCAGTTATGCACTCAATACTTGGTCGGGAATCCTTTTGCAGAAATGACTGCTTCAATGCGGCGTGGCATGGAGGCAATCAGCCTGTGGCACTGCTGAGGTGTTATGGAGGCCCAGGATGCTTCGATAGCGGCCTTAAGCTCATCCAGAGTGTTGGGTCTTGCGTCTCTCAACTTTCTCTTCACAATATCCCACAGATTCTCTATGGGGTTCAGGTCAGGAGAGTTGGCAGGCCAATTGAGCACAGTAATACCATGGTCAGTAAACCATTTACCAGTGGTTTGGCACTGTGAGCAGGTGCCAGGTCGTGCTGAAAAAAGAAATCTTCATCTCCATAAAGCTTTTCAGCAGATTGAAGCATGAAGTGCTCCAAAATCTCCTGATAGCTAGCTGCATTGACCCTGCCCTTGATAAAACACAGTGGACCAACACCAGCAGCTGACATGGCACCCCAGACCATCACTGACTGTGGGTACTTGACACTGGACTTCAGGCATTTTGGCATTTCCCTCTCCCCAGTCTTCCTCCAAACTCTGGCACCTTGATTTCCGAATGACATGCAAAATTTGCTTTCATCCGAAAAAAGTACTTTGGACCACTGAGCAACAGTCCAGTGCTGCTTCTCTGTAGCCCAGGTCAGGCGCTTCTGCCGCTGATTCTGGTTCAAAAGTGGCTTGACCTGGGGAATGCGGCACCTGTAGCCCATTTCCTGCACACGCCTGTACACGGTGGCTCTGGATGTTTCTACTCCAGACTCAGTCCACTGCTTCCGCAGGTCCCCCAAGGTCTGGAATCGGTCCTTCTCCACAGTCTTCCTCAGGGTCCGGTCACCTCTTCTCGTTGTGCAGCGTTTTCTGCCACACTTTTTCCTTCCCACAGACCTCTTGCTTGAGGGTGTCAATGATGGCCTTCTGGACAGCAGTCAGGTCGGCAGTCTTACCCATGATTGCGGTTTTGAGTAATGAACCAGGCTGGGAGTTTTTAAAAGCCTCAGGAATCTTTTGCAGGTGTTTAGAGTTAATTAGTTGATTCAGATGATTAGGTTAACAGCTCTTTTAGAGAACCTTTTCATGATATGCTAATTTTTTGAGATAGGAATTTTGGGTTTTCATGAGCTGTATGCCAAAATCATCAATATTAAAACAATAAAAGGCTTGAACTACTTCGAGTTGTGTGTAATGAATCTAAAATATATGAAAGTCTAATGTTTATCAGTACATTACAGAAAATAATGAACTTTATCACAATATGCTAATTTTTTGAGAAGGACCTGTAGACACACATCCTCTTCCAGGCTGATTTGTAACATCTTTAGTGGATTGAAACTTCTTCATTATTGCCCTGATGGTGGATATGTGGATTTTCAATGCTTTGCTTCTTTTCTTACAGCCACTTTCTATTTCGTAAAGCTCAACAATCTTGTTCTGCACATCAGAACTATATTCTTTGGTTTTACTCCTTGTGATGGACAATTAAGGGAATTTGGCCTTTTTTCTTCTTCATATCTGGAGAAGCGATTGCAGTCCAGAGAGAAAGCAACAGCGGCAGTAAGTGTTGTGTAATTTTTTTTCATTAGGTGTTGTTTACATTGTTAGTTGCTACTAGAAAGAATTTATTCATTTTCTACCAAATTCTGTTTGTTGTTATTGTTTCATTTCAAATTGTTGTTTCGATTGCACTTATAAAAATTAGAACACCAAGCCTCAGCTAAGGGAAGCTTTTGTCATTCGTATTGCTTCCTTCCTGCACGCACTTAAGTCTCACATTATAGTTCCGATTTGAGTCATTAGCCTTGCCATAGACTTTGTGACTCACTCAATTAAGTAGGTGGGCACAGCTGTTTTCACTGAAGTATCATTTGGTTGTGTATTTATTTGTCATCTACTGACACGAAAGCTGACTGAGACCTAGATTTGTCCAGAAAACTCAGCAACCCCAGCTACTCTGTCTAATAACTTCTCTATCTCTCACACCCCTCGTCAGACTGGGAGGGGTGGAGGCACTGGATTGCTCATTTCTAGAAATACTCAACCCACTCTACACGCAATTACAGTAACATCTCCTGTAAAACTCCATGTTGTGGTAATTTACCGCCCTCCTAGTCAACTAGACACCTTCATAAAGGAGCTGGATGGGCTGCTGTCCTCGTTACACTTTTAGTTTTTAGCGACTTTAATATTAACCTGGACAAGCCTTATGCTAAAGACTTCCATTCCCTCCTAGCTTCATTTTATTTCAAACGCCTTGTTACTACAAATACTCAGAAATTGTATTACTGACAACGTTTCGGTTAAACCCTTACACATCTCTGACCACTTCTTTGTAACATTTAACCTGCGTCTCGCTACTTGTGTGCCTCCAACCCCTCTACCTGTTACTTTTAGATGAAACCTATGCTCTCCTTCACCCTCTCATCTTTCCTCTGTATTGTCCTCCTCTATTCCCTCTCCAACCCACCTCTTATCTCTGGATGTTAATGCAGCAATGACACCCTATGCTCTACTTTAACTTCTTGCCTAGACAACATATGTCCTCTCTCCTCCTGCAAAATGGACAAAAATGTCCATGTCTAAAAACGGTCATAACTAATTACACACATTAAATATTCACTAAACACATGCAAACCACACTCTGACATCCTTTCCAACATACTCACACAATTATAGCTGCATTATTTTTCCAATTGACTCTATAATAAACTGTAATATGCATAAGCAGAAAACACAAACAAAGCGAGTATTTATTTTATATGCAATCTAGTAAAAAATGGGGGAAAAAAATTTAATTTGAAGCCTTGCCAATAGAATGAATGCCTATTAGCAAACATTGCATCATTTTATAGTCAAACGGCCCTGGGTTTAAAAAATTGCAGTTTAAATGGGTTTCAATGTGGACATTTTTGTCCTTAAGGCCCTGAGTGTGAGTATTTTTTGTACAGAGGGTAAAGTTGATTTTTTGAAGGAAATGATGGTGATATTAAACTTCCAATAAAAATACACACCTGAGCCAAAATCTATGCAGTTGGCATTAACACCGGTAAACTTATAACAAAAAACAAAACTGAAATGGACAAAAATGTCCATAAGGTCGCACAAGGTTTAATGCTCTCCTCTGCCCCCCTTCACTGATGATTTCGCCACATTCTTTACAGAAAACAACTACAACTATCAGTGGCCAGTTCTCATCTCCACACATACAGGAACCAAAACTAAACACTTCCGCAGCTAAAACTCCCCTCTTCTCCTTCTGTCCCCTCTCTGAGGCAGAAGTATCCAATATTCTCCTCTCCAGTCATCCTACATCATACCCACTAGATCCTACCCCCTCACACCTTCTCCAAGCAATCTCTTCTACACTTTTACCAGCACTCACACACATCATAAACACATCTCTCCTTATGAACTTTCCCCACTGTATTCAAGCATGCTTGAGTAACCCCACTGCTCAAAAAAAACTACATTATAGGGGGCATAACAAACACAGTTTCACCCAATCTCATGTTAATCACGAGTACCTTTAGAGTAGAACTGCATTCTTTATATCTCCAAAAAGTCTTTAGTTTTATCATAGTTCTAAAAGAAATATAAAGCTTTATGATTCTCTCCGAAAAGAGCCGAGCTTCTGGAGGCGCGCCGTGGGTGGAGCTAAGTTCGACAAGCACTCGCACTCGGATTGCCAATAAAACACAGACATCTGATGCTGTTTCACTTACCATCTGCAGTTCTGAATCATGATCGGGATCTTTTATAGCTGGGACCGCTCCATCTTTCAGTATCAAACAATGTGTAAATCCAGAGTCGAACTGGGCCTGGTTTATGAAACGTTCGTCAACAAACACACCTGCAAAACTTCATTGCTGCCCCGGAAAAATGAACTGTATCCACTGCTCACAAAACGCTGGGTTCTTCGGGAAGCTGAGCAAAGTTATCTTTGCCATACAACCAAAACCACACTTCTTTAGAGACATTCTTCCCGAGTGAATCCCTTGCAGCAGGGGATAGGCACGCTCTTTCTCTCGCTCTAGACGACGTGTGTGCACTTTTTCGAGAGAAATGCTCATATAAGGAGTTCCACCATCGTCTACGTCATTACAGCCACGATCTGAAAAAAACTGCCAAAACTTGTACCAACCTAGAAGTAAGATTTTCGGCACAGAAATTCTCCGTCATTCGTCCAAATGATTTGTTAAACTTTGGTCATGTTTAGCATGAGAATCCAACTCTTTAACACTGTAAACAACTCTGAATACAAGAAACACAATCAAACCTCTACAAATGATTCAGAATGCAGCAGCACAACTGGTCTTCAATGAGCCTAAAAGGACCCATGTCACACCTCTCTTTATCTACATTGGCTGCCTGTTGCGGCTTGCATCAAGTTCAAGACACTGATGTTTGCATATAGAACAGCCACAGGCTCAGCACCTGCCTTCCTCCACTCACTATTACGAATCTACACTCCCTCCAGAAGTTTGAGATCAACTAATGAGAGACACCTCAATGTACCATCACAGAGAGGCACAAAATCACTTTCCGGAACATTTTTGTTCACCGTTCCTGCCTGGTGGAATGATCTTCCCTCCCCTATCCGGAATGCTGACTCTCTTTCAACACTATTTGGCTTCTTTTTTTCCCTTTGGTATTATTATATGGTATTATGAGCACTTCCTATGTCGATTTGCCTCTTTAGGATGAGTCGCTTATTGTATTCCCTATCATGGCTGGACAATTTCATGTAAATATATATGGGAACAGTGTTAGGGGTAACGCATTACAAGTTACGCAAATTACATAATTAGATTACTTTTTTCAAGTAACTAGTGAAGTAACATTACTTTTGAATTTACAAGAAAATAACTGAGTTACTTTTCCAAATAAGTAAGGCCAGTTACTTTTTCCCCTGTTGATTGAAAGCTCTCCTGTCCCTATGTTGAGAGAAATCGGGAGTAAGATGTTACTTTAGTTCTGAATTAACTGTGAACATGCATTAATTCGCCTCACTCACTCACTCAAAAAAAAAAAAAGAAAAACTCAGTATTCCACAAAATGAACAAAAACAGTACAATGCAACTCAGAATATGATGCAAACCAGCAACAATTAAATAATACAAATAACTAACTAATACAAATAACTTTTATGTTTTTAAATTCCATTTTAACCAGTGCCTTTGCTTTTGACTTTTGATGATCTAATGCAACCATACTAATAAGCAAAAATGACTCAAATAAAACTGACATTTGTTGTTCTTTTTTTTATTACTGCTGAAGAGTGTTGAACTTTCTTCTTCTGCATTCTACTGTACAGGCATGAATTTATTTTTCCTTCAGCATGAGGCTTTTGGTGTGAAAGGGCTTCAAAAATAGAACATTTTATATTAAAAACAAACAAGCAAACCCTGCCCAGATTTAAAAAGTAACGCAAAAGTAATGTAACACAATTAGTTATAATGTAATGCATTATTTTTAAAAGTAACTTGAACACTAAATGGGAATATACATTAGATATATTTTCCTCATAAGAAATCTATGGGTGCAAATAATTATGACTAACGTACATCAATGTTCACTTCAATGAAAGGTTAGAATTTTGTAATTTTTTTATTTTTATTTTTTTTTTGAGTGAAAGATAGATGCATATTTATGTTCACAGCCACCTTTGGTCATATTTACAGAGGGTGCCAATATTTTTGGAGGGCACTGTATATGATTGATTTAAAAATACCTGTATCCTGACTAAGTGAGCAAAGACAACAGATTTCACATCATATACTTCTGGAGGGTCCTGTCGAGAAACCGTCTTTGATGAAAATGGAAATGGTAACAGACAGCTTTCTCCATTATAGATCTCATTGTGTTCAACTTGTCAAATGGAGCTATAAAACACACCTTCACCCACTCACCATATGTCAAGCCATATTCATAACAATGCAAATGTGGGAGTAGTGCACAGCAGATGTATTTGTTAGATTTAAGTTGGCCTTTGCATAAAAACCATCCATATGGGTCAGTTTAGGCTCATGCCGCGCTGGGTATGTGACCGTGTTAATTACATGCTAAACAGATGTGTCCGCTGCCCACATTATTACCAGGATGGTCTTCCACTTCACACTACTGCAGCTTGAGGATATTTGGAAAATTCTTGGGCTTGAGATAAACCTTGCGATTCAAGTAGACATGGAGGATAAGCTGCTGTACAGAGCCAGACTTCTGGATTAGGACTCACAAATAATTTTACATAATTAATTCTACCAAAATATTTAAATAGATTTAATGGTCTTAGCCAGATTTCCAAGAATCTCAGCAAGCCTTAATCCAAATAAAACAAGCAGTCTTTCTCTTTCAGTCAAAAGAAAGAGGACAATTTCCCCCAAAATTCTGTCATGTGTCATCAAAAATACTCTCATGTTGTTCCAAACCTGCATTACCTGTACTTCTGCAGAGCAAAAAATAATATATTAAATAATGCTGTTAACCAAATTGATTTTCATTGTATGGACCCTAAAAAAAAAAAGCAAATCTCAAAATGTCTTCTATGTTCCACAGAAAAAAATGCAGTCATACAGGATTGCAATGGTGTGTAAAGAGGTATTTTAAAATCAAATTAAATTATTTATAATGATTACAAATATTTTTTAATTACAATGCCTGGAGTTATTTAACTGAGTTCAAAGACTGGCACTGTGTTGTATTGTAATCTTATTTCTGAATGGCTACCATGCATCATACCTATGAAATTGATTCTTTTGAAGGAGTTTACATTTTGCACAAGTCATTATGAATGGAATCTGGAATCTGCGTACAAGACTTTGCTGTAGGGTGTTTAAGAAACACTCTGCATTTCCTCAGCAATGCAGTCAAGTAAAACCAGACACATTCACAACATTCTGAAAAAAACAGAAGAGAGAGAAGAGGGCAGTCAATGCCAAATGCCTTTCTCAATGACACAATAGTAATTGCTCAATAGTGATGCCAAACACATGCATATTAAAACTGTGTTTAAAATCTTTTCATATTTACACCCTCTTTGTTTAACCAAAACACTGACAAACTAACCGTTAATAATACCTGAAAAAGAAATCAGAATCCATGGATGCTTTTAAAAGGCCATTATTTGAGCTAACAGACTAAGGCTTGCCAGACAAATCTTAACCTGTAAACTGGCAAGTACAGGGTAAAATCCAACACAATCAAATTTAAAAATAAATATGCGCCTGACAACTAGGATGCATGACTTACATATAAAGATACACAATCTATATTAGATTGTACTAGGTGTATTTAAAAATTCCATAAATTCGCTTGTTGATTTCTTGCTCGGTGACTTTCAACAGCAGTCATCATTCTGTGCATCACTCTGCCCTCTGCTGCACGATATGGTCATTGCATTTATGGATTTGTTTTACCTGTTTTAGTGTGTCCAGTGCTAATTTTGACAGCAAATTTTGATTTAGTTTTTGTCTTTTGACTAAAATCCCATTTAGTTTTAGTCATATTTTAGTCATCTGAATTGTTTTTAGTTTTAGTCTAGTTTTAGTAGACTATATATCATAAGACTTAAGCTTGTGTCTCGCCGGTTTGTACACATCTAACCTCATACTACGCAACAGATTATTCTGAAAGAATCTCTTTCCAAATCGTCCCTCCCTAACATTTTCGTCTCGTTTTTAATCGTAACAAAATGCCAGTAGATTTTTGTCATAGTTTTTGTCATTCCAGAAGAATTTTAGTTCGTTATCGTTTCGTTTTCGCCTGTGAAAAAAAATGACGTTGACTAACTTTTTGACCAAAATTATTCGTCAACGAAATTAACACTGAGTGTGACAGGTTTTAGTACATCAGCTTTATGTCAACAGTAGATAGCATAGCACTCATAAAAACCTTGGACAATGAAAGCACATTACTATCCATTTATTAAACCATAATGATCCAAAAAAAAGTGGAACCCTTGTAATCTCCTTTTCTATGGCTGTTAAATGATTTAATATGCCTTCTCTTCCCTTTCTTTTAATGTGCCATTTATTCAACTATAATCATTTTCTGCTTCACTCTGCCCTCTGCTGCACGATCCAGTCACTGCAAAGTTGGATCCTTTGTTCACTTAATTTTACTGATTCATTTACAGATACTTCCTGTTTTAAATCATTCTTTAGCAGATGCTGCCTCCGGTGCTCTGGGATCCTAAGTTTTCCTCTTTGTTGGGACCCAGTGGGCAAAAGTGGTCCCTGAGGGGAACCAGCAGGCACATGTTCTCCCTGTGGCAACCCATCTTCTTCTGACTCTGCTTCCTTCCCTATTGCCTTCATTGCTTAGTGGCTTAGATGGTGGATATAAGAATGCCGAGTCCTCTACTCAGCCTTCTCAGACCCAGCAGATACAGGTTCTCTTGCCTCCATTGTACTCCACTGTGATTGCAAACAGACCAAAGGCGACCCCGCTCCCTATTTTGCACTGGGCCCTGCATACTTTGATGTTTGTATGTAATTTCATTGTAAAAGGTGATCCAAATAAGTTTGTAATCGGTCTCTAAAATACTGAATATAAACTGAGTAAACAAACATGTAAGAGCATGGAAGCTGTTTTTTATTTTTTTAATAGGCCCAGCAAGGATCCATCAGAGTTTTAATCAATTTACCAACTAATGTACAAAACTTAGATCCTTATAATGAATATATATATATATATATATATATATATTCATATATACATATATATATACATATATATATATATATATATATATATATATATATATACACCAGTGGTTCTCAACCTTTTTACCGTGGCGTACCCCCTGGTGCATTTAACGTTCTTCTGAGTACCCCCACTTAGACTTAAGTCACACCTTTTCCATTAAGGGATAAAAATTCCCCCCTTTAAATTGATGTACACATGAATTTTAGCTTTTATAGAGGCATATTAATATTCTATTAAGTGTATTATGTAACCCTGGACTACAAAACCAGTCTTAAGTAGCACAGGTATACCTGTAGCAAAGGCCAAAAATACATTGTAGGGTCAAAATTTTTCTTTCATGCCAAAAATCATTAGGATATTAATAAGTAAAGATCATGTTCTCTAAAGATATTTTGTAAAATTCCTACTGTAAATATATCAAAACTTAATTTCTGATTAGTAATATGCATTGCTAAGAACGTCATTTTCAACTTTAAATTGATTTTCTCAATATTTTGAAAATTCCAGCTTTTCAAATAGTTGTATCTTGGCCAAATATTGTCCAATATTAATATTAATATTAATAAATTGCCAGTAGGTGGCAGTATGAACATCTTAATGAGTGAGACGTCACGTATTCATTCAGTAAGGAAGCAAACGGTTCACTGACTCTCCGAATCGTTCAAATTCAATCGTCCCCTTCTGTTGCGGATTTCGTTGCAACTGTTTTGTTGAAAACATAACAGTAATGTAAGCTATATTTAAAATGTAAAATCCTCACTTAATAATAAATTTTTGTTTAACTGTTATATAAAATCAAAATTTGCAATCGATTATATTCAGAGAAAACTGCGTTCTTGCTCGTATTTTAAACATGACAAATAATTAACTCGCACAAGACGTGTTTCTGTATCGAAATGAGTTTCTTAAATCGATCTTTATGTAGCCTACAGTCTGTCAATATTTGTTGCTATTAAGTGCTACAGAGCTAACGTTAACGTTACTTTAAACACGCGATGAACAGCAGCGCGTTTTGCTTAAGCAGCATACTCTGCGGGCAACTTACCACACGCACGCTGCTGGTGTGGTTACAGTCGGTTTTGACCGCAAGAGATGAGGTCATTTGATGTAATTTTACTGTTCACGGAATTCCCATTTTCCTGTTTTATAAAAAAAAATCTTGTCAGAAATACACGCTCGGTTTTAATGTTACTTTAAATTGTGGTAGAATTAAATGAATGACAAAGCTCAGCATTTTGTTCGAGTATCCCCTCCGCCACCTCACGTACCCCCGTTTGAGAACCACTGATATACACTACCGTTCAAAAGTTTGGGGTCAGTAAGACTTGCAATTTTTTTTATGAAGTCAAGGCTGCATTTATTTTATCAAAAATACGGAAAATAGACTGTAATATCACAAAATGTTATTACAATAGAAAATAATGGTTTTTATTTTCATATACTTTAAAATATAATTTATTCCTGTGATGCAATGCTGATTTTTCATCAGCTGTTACTCCGTTTCCCAGGCTTAAGTGTCACATGATCTCTCAGAAATCATTCTGATATTCTGAATTATTAGTAGAATTATCAGTTTTGGAAACAGTTGTGCCGCCAATGTTTTTTTGTTTTGTTTTTTTTAACCTGGATTTTTTTCTTTCAAGAACATTTATTCAAACTATAAATCTTTTCTAGCAATGTAAATCTATTATGTCACTTTTTATTAATGTAACAATTTATTCATTGCTTTCAAAAAAAGAAAAAAAAAGAATGAATAAACATTTACTGACCCCAAACTTTCGAACGGTAGTGTGTGTGTGTGTGTGTGTGTGTGTGTATATATATATATATATATATATATATATATATATACACACCCCCTTTTACATACAAGTCATTTTCAGTGTCAGCTTTCAGAAATCTTTGCTGACAGTGGAAAAAAAAAAAAGAGGAAAAATTGTCTTTGCAGCATTGCTCGCTTATGGTTTAAAACTAGCTGCAGTGCACAACAAAAGGAGAAAAAGAAGTCTCTTTACAAACAAAAAATAATTTATTGCAAGAAAAACAGCGAATATTTACAGTAAATTTACAGTTTCTTTCAACCCTTTTGACATGAACAACCAAATATATTTATGAATTACTTAAAAATACACAGCACAAAATGCACTGAGACACGCAAGAATGTGTCTGCAAAAATCAATTTATGCAAAATGTCAATAAGATAATGCGGTTTATGGCAAATCTGCCATCCCTAATCAAAACAATCATAATCATGAACTCTTTGGCTTTTTTTGCTTTTTACACAAATCAACAGACAATAAAAGATATGGACAATAAAAGTACAATGCACAAAAGTTCAAAAATACTGTACAAAATGTTTTGCCCAACACCAGATGCAAGTGTAAAACAGTTAATAGAAAAATCATGCACACAACAGCTGAATGGAAATGGACCTAACAAACAAACAAACAAACAAAACAAGCAAGCAAGCAAGCATTACATTCCCTCTGAACAGAGATTTTCCCAGATCCAAAACTTTTAATTGTGCAGTTTTTTTGGCAACTGCTTCAAAGTCTGACAAGAGGCACCATAATCGGCCACTAAAATCATTGTCAGTGCAAGGAGACATTTGCACTGTCAACCAAAAAGGGTGAGGAAAAGGCACTAGACAGTTACAGACTTGTCAAGAAAAATGTCTGTCTTAACAGCCGAGCTGCGGTTTGCAGCACGAAAAACCTTCTCATATTGAGAAAATTACATTAAAGCACCTTAGGTCAGCTAAATAAATATTTGAAATGTCAGAGATTAAACTTTAGATTTCAATTTCTTCAGAAGCTATGCAACTGTCAGTGTTTTAAAGCAAGGTTGCAGATAAAACAACTGTCGGTATCAGCATACGTCTTGGTGAACCCTTGAATTCAACATGCATAACGCACAAGAAAATTATGGGTAACAATGCAATGCATTTTGCTCGAAGCATGATGACCACATGCTACAAAAATAAATAGTTCAAAATAAACCAGCCAGACAAAGGAAGAATGTGCCGTTCTAATAGTGCAGTGCACATCTTTATGTACACATTATAATCATTAATTCCATCCTTCACGTTTTACCTGAATAACAGGCTATTAATCTGCTAAAAAAAAAAAAAAAAAAAAAAAAAAAAAAAATCTCCTCATGTTGTAACGCTGCTTAAAGGTGCTTTGGACCTACAGTAACACACAAACAACATTGTCTTGAACATCAATAGCGGCTCTCGGTTTGGACGATTCAGTTGTTTTAAGTCACATACGTCGGTCTAGTGAGCATAATGCCATCCGTAACAGGGCATTTCAAGTGTTTTCTCAAGGGTCGCTGCTCTCCTCTGCTCTGCCACTAATACCGTTGCTCAAGAAAGCTTCTTTCTCAGGTGTAGCTGGTTGGTTTGTCATTGTCGGTTTGAAGATGTTGATGTCTTCTGTGTCATTACTGGCCAAGGCTGCCTCTGTGCTGTGCCAGATCCCATAGCCAAAATAAATAACAAAACCTGAAGAGAGAAACGAAGGAGGTCAAGGAGAGCAGAAGACCTTGTACTTGTTTTCTGTCTGTAATCAAAGATTATTGCGAACTGTACACATTTGTGTTTTATCTTGTTGGTGTGATTAACTATTCAAGGTTGTGCATTTCTCTGTCATAAGCATAATGCGATACGCAACAACTTTTAAGTTCTAGAGTAGTGCACTTCATAAATCATAAAAGGCTACATGTGAATCAAGTATACCTGTTGTGCTTTGTTTCTCGGTATGAAGTGCATTGTGATCCAGTGTTTTTTTTTAGCATCTCAGTACACCCAAACTCTTTTCAGATGGCAACGGCTCTGATGTACTGAAAATACAAACAAGCACTAAGCTATAGTAACTCCCCTCAGACAAAAACAACAATATAAATAATTTCTAAGAGCATTACAATTTCCCATTTTCACATATTTCAATGTTTTGTCATATTTTGTTCAATGTTCTGGTGAAAATGACAGACTTCCTCGAAGTGGAGAATTTGTTTTATATTTCAGTTCAGCTTTAAGTTTTTTTTTATTTCAGTTTTAGTTATTTTGGTTAGTTACACTGCCATTCAAAAGTTTGGGATCAGTAAGAATCTTATTTAGCTTTTTTTGCTAATCAAGGCTGCATTTATTTGATTTAAAATACAGAAAAAACAGTAATATTGTGAAATATTGCAATTTAAAATAGTGGTTTTCTGTATAAACATACTTTAAAAAATAATGTATACCTGTGAAGATGCAAAGCTAAATTTTCAGCATCATTATTTCAGTCCTCAGTGTCACAATGTCCTTCAGAAATCATTGCAATATGCTGATTTATTATGAATGTTGGAAACATCTATTTCTTGGAATATGATACTTTTTTCAGGATTCTTTGATGAATAAAACGTAGCAGCATTTGTTTAAAATAGAAATCTTTTGTAACAATATACACTACCATTCAAACCATTCCATCATTTGAAAGAAATTAATATGTTTATTCAGCAAGGATGTGTTAAATTGATAAAAAGACTTATAAACAAACACACACACACACACTAAGGACTGCACTAATGGCTCATGAAAATTCAGCTTCTCATCACAGAAAATCAATTATATTTTAAAAGTACATTAAAACAGAAAACTATTATTTAAATTGCAATAATAATTTCTAATATTATGTTTTTTTGTCTGTATTTTTGATCAAATAATGCTACTTTGATGAGCATATTAAGAAACTTTTTTTTTAAAACAACATTTAAAAAATTAAAGAAATTTCAACTAAAACCACATTTTTATCATTTTAGCCCTTAACACAGATATAAGACATTATTTTACGCTACAAAAATATTAAAATGCAGTAATTATTTTTATAAATTATAATGGGCATACCAAAGTTTTGTGAAAAGCTTCTAACAATACATTCTGGTGAACCACCAAGGAAGTGATATATTACCGAATCCCAGGAATGACCCATATTCTATGCTTATAATCAAAGAAAAAAATCTTTACTTCTCATATGATGTGTGGTTGAGGATTTCATTAGGATCCAAGTTCCAGTTTTTGAGGGTTCCTTTGATCAGACCCGACACAACCACAAACATCAGAACCAGAACGTTGATGCAAGTGAACACCTTATTGACCATAGCGGACTCCTTCACCCCAAACGCCAACAAAGCTGCAGAACAAACATGACATATTTAACTGTTGCATTCCTGAACATAAACAGCCTGAGGTATATTAATACAATCTAACTCTCAATGGCATACCTGTCAGTGTAAGGATAATGACCACAGCAAACATGTCAGGGTACTCTGCTAACACTTCTGGGGCCTTCATACTCATATGTAACCTGCAGAAGTCTCTATATGTTTCCCAATGAGCTCATCAAAGGTCGCACTCCAGGCCCGAGCAACACTGAATGTATCTGAGAAAGGGAACATTATAAATGTGTTCAGGCAATATGGGTTATAAGAAGTGGTTGACTGTTGATATTTGCCATTTTTACATTTATTTTCTAAGACCCTATTCTGTAAGGCCCAATATGTTAAAAGTGAGAACAGCAAGGAGAACTTTAAACAAGGTTAGAAAACCGTATTATAATGTTTGCTTAGATTCTATATAAGATATCAGAATCTGGCACTGAAATTTCCTGGACTACCTGAAGCATTCTCACCTATAATATAGGACAGGATGAGGTTCCAGCCAGTGATGAAGGCCCACAGTTCTCCCACTGTCACGTAACTGTACAGATATGCAGAGCCTGTTCTGGGAACACGTGCTCCGAACTCAGCGTAACACAGTCCAGCCATGACTGAGGCTAAAGCTGCTATCAAAAATGACAGGACAATAGCCGGTCCGGCGTTTTCCCGTGCCACAGCTCCGGCCAGCACATAGACGCCAGCGCCCAGCGTGCTGCCCACTCCCAGTGCCACCAGGTCAAAGGTATTGAGGCATCGGGAAAGCCGAGACTCTTCTGTGCTGCAGTCGACCACCTTCACTCGCAGAAGCTGCTTTCCAAAGCCTTTGAGGTAGGCGAGGACCATGTTGATTTCTTTTAACACTCAGATACACACAGGTTCTTCGCTGTAGGACCAATGACCTGGAAAAACAAAAGAAAGAACAAGAGTGATAACTACAGTTTATCTGAGTTTGTTAACAAAATCCTTTTATAGTTTCAAATGGGACATCAGATGCCAATTTTCAACAAGCTGGTTTGATACT
This sequence comes from Cirrhinus molitorella, assembly GCA_033026305.1. Taxonomy (NCBI): domain Eukaryota; kingdom Metazoa; phylum Chordata; class Actinopteri; order Cypriniformes; family Cyprinidae; genus Cirrhinus; species Cirrhinus molitorella. The sequence continues at coordinate 21,365,757 of CM065134.1, forward strand.
TTATGGTCTTTAGCAGGGCTCCAGACTAACATTTCAGGACAGTGGCACCAGCGCCACTAAGTTCTACAGATGGTGGTGCCAAGAGTAGATTTGGCAGCACTGGGGAGGGTGGTGTGTGGGGTTATTGAAAATATAAGTAATTTAATCATAAATGACTATTGTTTTGCATTAATAAGTGCAGTTGCATATTAATTTCTTGTATATTGTAAGCTTAAGTTGGGAAGCATACAAAATGTACTTACTAGCAAAATTAAATGATTTAATTTTAAATTCTACTCTTAAATGTACCATTATTCTTCTACAGTATTATATGGAATGGATCAACGACTTCAGAGACTATAACTGCAAATTTAAGGAAAGTTTGTTTTTCACTTTTCCAACTTCACAAAAAAAAGTGTAGAACTGACTTAATCTGGTTTCTTGACGATTTGATAATTATAAATGACATCATAATTTCAAAATATGAAGCAAACTATAAAACTAATAAACTATAAAACACTGCAATATTTATTATTATCTTTATTATTATTGTTGTTGAAAACAGCTGAGTAGAATTAGTTTTTTTAGTTTTTTTTTTTTGATGAATAGAAAGTTCAGAATAATTTTGAAATCTTTTGTAACATTATAAAAGCCTTCATCTTCACTTTTGATCAATTTAAAGCATCCTTGATAAATAAAAGTATTAATTTCCCCCAATACTGATATTTTGATATTTCTATCCAAAGCATCCTGAAAATATACTCAACTGTTTTAAATATTAATAATAATTTCTTGAATTAATCAGCATATTAAAATGATTTCTAAAGGATCATGTGACATTTTATTTAATACTAAATATTACATAAATTTGAAGTTGTAAAGTAATTGTTAGGTAAATTATTGCATTAAAATGTGTAACAATATGTCTCTATCAGCCACACTAATAATGTTTTTCCCTCCACTCACCTTGTATTATTTCATGTTATAGTGTTAGTTTACAATATTATTAAATGATGCAAGAAGCGCGATCCTGACATAAGCTGGGAGAGTCACAAGAGTGATGATATTTGAGCCTGGTACTACCACCACAACCAGCGTGATTTCTCTTACTCATCGTTACGCAGTCTGGAGGTAAGCAGAGGTATCATTTGAACTTTACAGTAGGACCTTTTTATAAATACACAAGTGCTAAGCTAACGTCACTGATCATATTTGGAGAGAATAAGACACGCATGTAATAAATACACTGTGTGCCACCAATAAACAGATGAACGTGGAACGTTTGCAGGTGTTATTCCCTTTTACAGTTTACAGTAGCAGGACACCTTTTATACTTAGACCTTTTTTATACTTTACTTTCAAGGCAAAGTTCTGATGAACAAGTTTACCTTAGGTTATTTTAGTCATTTCCATGAGTACTAATCTTAATGTTTAAGCATATAATGATATTATAGGGTACTGTGTCATTCTAATTTTATAGCAAAAGTTTGGACAGGACCCTTTTTTATTCTAACATGACAATGCATCTGTGTAAAAGTAAGGTTCATAAAGAAATGTTTGATTCAGTCAGTGTGGAAGATATAAAGCCAAGTTCTAATCTCAGCTGAACACCTCTGGTGTGACTTTAAATGCAGACCTTGAGCCAAAAACCAATGACTTGTGCATATGGGTAGAGTCATTTTAGACACTTCCAAAACTGAAGCAACAGAGATGGAAATACAATTTTTAAATACATGAATGCTTCCATCTTTGTTGCTACAGGTTTGAAAGTGCCTTTTTCTGTTCTAAAGAAGGGGGTGTCCCAATACTTTTGTCCATACAGCGTATGTACAAGTCACTGGTGTTTGATGATGAGTTTTTGGCCCAAGGTCTGCATTTAAAGTCACACCAGAGGTGTTCAGCTGGGATTAGGACTTGGCTTTATGCAGACCAGTCAAGTTCTTCCACACTGACACACTTGCAGAGGCATTGTCATATTAGAATAAAAAAGTGAAAGTGAAAGTGAAAGTGACGAGACGTGAGGCCAAGTATGGTGACCCATACTTGGAATTTGTGCTCTGCATTTAACCCATCCAAGTGCACACACACAGTAGTGAACACACACACCGTGAACATACACCCGGAGCAGTGGGCAGCCATATTGCTATCGCTGCGGCGCCCTCAGTCGTGGTATTGAGGGTAGAGAGGGCGCTGATTATTCACTCCCCCCACCGACAATCCCTGCCGGACCTGGGACTCGAACCTGCAACCTTTTGATTACAAGTCCGACTCCCTAACCATTAGGCCACGGCTGCCCCAGAAAAAAGGGGGTTGTCCAAACTTTTGCAATAAAATTAGAAAGACAATTCCCTAGAATATCATTCTATGCTTAAACATTAAGATCAGTACTCATGGAAATGACTAAAGTAGTCAAACATGTTCATTAGAAGGGGGTGTCCCAATTCTTTCGGCAATATAGTGTGTTTATATTTTATACTCATCGTTAACATGTTCTTGACATGCATTACATTCATTCCACTGTTAACATCACGGCTAACACAGAAAAACTATTTCACAATATTCATGTTTGATTACACAAAGGAAGATTTAGTTATATTGAGTCTCCCAAAAGGCCAGTGAGAAACCCTTAAGCATATAAACTAATGAGTTCCATTGCATCATTTAGTGAGAAAAAACAATAATGGGTTTCATGGGAAACTCGAACAACACAAACAAGACATCAAAACCACAGAGGCTGCTAATCAGTGCACTATAAAGTTTCAGATCTTTCTCTTACCAACTCAAAATATCAGAGCGAGGAAATCCTCAAAACACAAATAAAGTCCGATGAGAAACAGAGCTCTGGCTTTGGTTCGGCACCTCCTCCAGGTATCAAACACAATGAGGATTTGTGAAGTAAAACCTTTGATGATGTCTTTTCCCTCTCGACTCGTAATAAATACAAGCTAAGGGGAGGCGTTCAAACTTGTGTCCGCATGTAGCACGAGTCAAATGCCTTTGTAGCAACTAACTCATTCAAAGCTCGGGCCACAAATAGCACATCGTGAGGTCACGTGAAGACCAGCAGCTGCGGTGGTCACTGTCACTCTGCCTGTCTCTGCCTTCTGTCACGAAACACCTCTAACGCTTGAAGCGAGATAAAAATTGCTCTAGATATTTCAACCCTTAAATTATGTTTCATATAAATAAATCTACCTGATCACATGATGAAAACACACACACACACACACACACACACACACACACAGTTATGATAACAGCTCCATGTTTCACTTTCTGGATGTAACAAGCTTGCTTGGTAGCTCAGCCGGCACAGAATTAGACTTAAATTGTGGAATCCTTGGGTAAGAATCCTGTGAAAAACAACACGATGACTCACGATGAAAGCTGAAAGGTGAGCGATCAAAAACAAGCCAAAATGGCATGCTTGTGATTTGCTTTTGTTGATACTATAGTGAAGATGGTATGCTACCTTAAAATGTCACGTACATGTACATTCAACTGACATTTCAAGTCAGAACTGCGGTGACGTGTACAAAACCAACATCACAGAAAACTAGGGGTAAAACGATTAGTTGTCATTATCGACAACGTCGACAATAAAAAAAACTGTCGACAAATGTTGTTGTCGAGTAGTCGTTTGATCTTATATGACCTAATGTAACAGCCTGCAATAATGCGGTTTGACCAGTGTGGCGCTGTAGCGCAAGACTGTAGAATGCTATTCAAGAGAAAAAGATGCAGTGGGCAGTGACGTTTTGGATGAATATGTAAATATATTGCACGCTTTCCTGTCAGTAATGAAATAAACAACAAAAACTGACAACAGCGTGAAACCAGCAGTTAAAAATGCATCTGATTACAACGATGTGGATGATTGCACGAGCTCTGCAGTTCAGTAACGTTAACTTACTCCAGTACGTTTATTTAAATAGCCCGTTATGCAATAGATAGCCTCACATCAAACTGCTTTATGGTATTTAACATGAAAAACCTGTCGCTTTCAGTTAGAATTACAATTTGATTTCCTGTTATAAAGCAGCTCTCTTCAGTGTGAAGCTGGCTAATGTGAAAATATTTTTATTAGTGGGAAAAAAATGATTTCATTACAGTGATAGTTTGGTTTACAGAGATCAAAGTTTGATCTAGCTCAGGACTGTTTTAGTTATTATAACCCTATAATGTATTTTAAGACATTATATTTTGAATAAAATAATTTATCCAAAAAATAGAGCCTCTTATCACTTACCTTTGTTTTGTTTCTTATCTGTATGACTTACAAAAGGAGATGTTAGGCAGAATGATGTGTTATAAGACAGTTTCTCTGTCTGTCATCTCATTTTGTGTGCCAAATATATCTATTTGTATAATGATTTGGTAACAATTTACAATAAGGTATCATTTGTTAACATTAGTATAAATTAACATGAATGAACAATACATTTATTACATTTTTTTTTTTAATGTTGGTTAATAAAAATGCAACTGTTCATTGTTTGTTCATGTTAGTTCACAGTGCATTACCAAATGTCAAAACACAACTTGTGATTTTTATAAATGCATTAGTAAGTGTTGAAATTACCATTAACTAAGACTAATAAACGCTGCAAAAGTTGTTCATACTAGTTCATATTAACTTATGTTAAGTAATGAACCTTATTGTAAAGTATTACCAATTCATTGTATAATAATTGTAATTACATAATATGCTTTTCTAAAGCTAAAGTGACCTTAATTTATGTTAGAATATGTATAATATAATTTTTTACTAATTGCAAAAACTGAAAACCAAAGTATACTGATTAGCCAGTAAAATCATTGACGATTAGTCGATTAATCGCTCTAATAATCGCAGCCCTACAGAAAACGTACTATATGTATATGCTTTTAGCGCCACTCAGTGGACAATTCACATCAAATCTGTCACAAAATGTGAACTTAGTTGAACTCACTATAAAAGAACTAAGAAAATTTCATGGAAGGGAGAGGTTTCATGTATACCACAGATGCCAACAGAGATTATAAAAGTGCTTGTAAAGTTTTAATGTAGCTGTTTATTTACCTAGAGGACGTTCCAAAGGCAGTAGCCAAAGTGGTGACCAATCCTAACAAGAAAGTGTATGGGTTTTTCCTTGTAATCACGAAGTAAATGAGAGGGAGGACGAGGAGGCCGTGAATGGCATGGCCAATGATGCAGCAGGCAATGTACTTCCCCAGGCTGGCAAACAGCAAACCAACATCCTCCATTTCCACAATCTTAGCAGCAACCAGAAACATAATACCCAGTGGTGCATACCTTCAGACAGGAAACATGGAGAAATGTGTCAGGAAAGTGAAGAAACAAATGGAAAGGACACCATAATTCAAACAATGGGAAAAGCACATGATGTTCCCTTACCACATGATCCAAGAGACCAACACCATGGTGGCCTCATTAAAAGAGTTAAAGAACTTTATAAGGATCTCTCCTTCCTCTCCAAGTTTCCTCAAGGCTACGCCAAATACCATAGCAAACACAATGAGACCCAGGATGTTCATGCCATCCACGGCTTTGCCAATTGGATCCTAAACACAAAAGATAATAAGGACTGAATTCACAAAAAATGGAAACATTATTAAACCACAATTTCTTTCCATACATAAATGTATTCATTGTGACCCTGGACCACAAAACCAGTCATAAATGTCAATTTTCTGAAGTTCAATACATCATCTGAATAAAGCTGAATAAATAAGCTTTCCACTGTTGTATGCTTTGTTAAGATAGAACAATATCTTTTGAGAGAAAGAGTCTTTATATTTGTCCAAATAAAGCTCTTAGCAATGCATATAACTAATCAAAAATTAAGTTTTGATACATTTACGGTAGGAAATGTACAAAATATCTTAATGGAACAGGATCTCAACTTAATATCTTAATTTTTGGGACTTTTGGGTACCTTTTCCAAACCGAGGGTCGAGTTGGTATCATTCTTTATCCACCTATAACCAGTGGCATACTGTGAAGGAGAAGAAATGTTTAGAATCATCCAATAATCACATCACATATTAAACACTTGAAAAGCTTAAACCAAAGCTTGTTAAACTCACCGACTGAAAGGCAGCTGATACCAGGTTAGATGGGAAGATGTTTCTGAAAGAAGACAACAAGGAGGAGTTACACACATTTTCTCTCAAATCAGACATCAATGAATTATCCTAGCTAGTACGCAACTAGGTAACCTGAGAAGTTACTACAAAGTAGTCTGTCCACATGGTGGCAAGGAAACACTTGTTTCCCAGTCAAAAAAAAAAAAACTATAGTTGTTAGACAAGCACTTGTGTTAGTGGGTTAAAAATACTCGCAACTCCAGTTTAAAACCAGTACTAAGTACATTTTTATTTTAGCTTCTGCAGAGTAATAGCATAGAGGACAGGATGAAGATCTTGTACATTTGCATCAAACGCATGTACTCTTTGGAAGTTTTGTTGTTTACATATTCAAAGCATTTGCATCAAACTAGTATCCACCCTACAGGGCTTCAAAAGTGGATTTTGTGAAAGCGCAAGTTAAAGAATTTTACTTGGCCGACCAGACAAGTAACCCGATTAAAACATCAAACAATAACTAGCACAGCACTGCAACTTTGGTGTTGACGTGAACAGTCGCGAATGACCGAGCTACACACAGCGGTGTTTTATTACTGAATGATTCAGCATTTTTTAATGATGTCAATGATTCAGTGAGCCATTCATTAAAGAACTGCGTTATTTAGTGAATGAATAGCTGTTTGAACGTACTGGTTGAATCCGTGACTCACTCATTAAGACCGCCACCTACTGGTGGTTCAGTTTCATATTAGAAAAATTATTGAATTTTCTCAACATTTCAGATTTATATGTAAAAAAAAAAAAAAAAAACACACTTATAACAATATGCATTTGCAGTTTTAGGGGCCATTCACACAGAACGCGACGTGATGCAATAACAGAAATAATACAAATAGGCAAACACTAGAGATATTTAGTGACAGATATATTTTTCTCTCCAATCTCTTTTTTTAAGGACCAAGTTGTGATAATCGCTTGAATAAATGTTATATAATTCAGGGTATCCAGACACAGCCATTATGAGCACCTTCTCCGCCATGTTGCCGTCAAATAAAACAGTTGTCATGCCAACTTGCTAATATAAACAGAAGCCCGCCTCAGAGTTCTTCTGATTGGTTCACTGCTTTGGAACTGACATTGATTAGCGGCGCTGTGCGTTAATGTTGAAATACTTTTAACTTGACACGGCGTCTTAAAAACATGGAGCTCCTGTGTGAGGCGCTGCAAAAGATGCGAGACGCGAGCGTAAAGGTCATGCACGCCCATCAAGACCGTGTTTACAATGGAAAAGTTGTGCATTAGAATGGAAACATTTTTGGGATCTATTATCTTCATTAAACAGTCTGAGTAAATACATTTAAATGGCACTTTCGATGCAGGTTTGATTTTTCAAGTGTAGTGGAAAGACTGAGTTTGTTGATACCGCTTTAATTTGAATGGCAACCACACAGAGTCTAATTATTCTAACTGAATGTATTGATAAAATTTAAGAATTTGACAAATGATGGTTATGAAAATACTGCTCTTCAGAAAGTTAAAAAGTGACCTAGAAATCAATTTAAGGCAAATATCACATATATGCTGATTAAAGTAAGACCTCAGAGTAGTGATAAGACTATTGCTTCAGAATGGATTACATTTACGCTAAATTTGCATTGGACAAGTACATTTTTTAACACACATCAAAGCTTAATGTCAAGCCCTGCCCTAGGAGCAAGCCTACCGGTTCATTAGCCGCTATAGGGAAATAATGAGAAGGATAACAACGTGCAGTAAGTGGTAAAACTGTTTGCACTACAAACCAATGTGCTCATAATTCAGATAATACATTAAAATATGGTAAGACACACCATATTGCAATATCAAGCAGCAAAACAAGCCATTTTGTACATCTAAAAATAGCTGGACACATAAGAAGCCAGACCCATAAAATTCACAAATGGCCACTCCCGCTCTTACGGGAAAATCGGGTGGATTCTTTGGCAAACACTGTCACAGAACACAGAATGAAGTAGTGAGAGAACAAAGATCCAATTCTACCCCTCCTCACAGATTCAGCTCACTAGCAGTAAAAACCCTCACAGTCCTGACCAGCCAATCCCAGAGCAGCCTGGCCTCACGAGATGTGGAAATAACTTGGAGAATTTAGTCCGATTATATCCCTCCACTAATCCCAGTTCCACACATTACCCTCCTATCCATACAACCCCATTCTCTTTAATGGAGATGAGGATTAACAACAAACACAGACATTTATTCAGGAATATTCCAGCATCCCTGACCTTAATATGGCATGCAAACAAAAAAAAGGGGTTAGTCTTCAATCTAACGGAACGAAGTTAATAATAATAATAATAATAATAATAATAATAAATATAATGTTAATACAGTCCATATTTTTCCAAGTAAAAATGAAATGTTCTTAAGTTACATTTTCAAAAAAAGCGCCATTACAGGCTGGATTCTGAACATCCATATTGCCTATACGGAGCTTTGCAATACATTGCAATCATTCCTGCTAATATCTAAAGAAGCCTGGAAGGTGTTAGGAGACTAGTATTCTCATAAAATAGTGCAGTCAGAGCAAGATGAGACAGGAAAACCAAGGGGACCGCTTTAAAATTACTGTGCAACTGGCTGCATCCCAGACAGCAGGTCACTGCCAAAAACTAATGCCAGTGGCTATTCCCTTCTAAAGTTTCCTTCATCTGAACATTGGAGAAATCTAGATCTGAAGATCTTGATTTACTCTATGACATACAAACACACAAAACCAGAACAGCAACACAAGTAAAACCAGTTCATGCCTTAAGAATATTTCATTAATGACACACTCAAATGATGTCAATGAGCTGGGTGGGTCGAGCACTTTATTTGACTACTATTTATCCATCTACAACTAATACCACACAACAACAATTTCATGACTCAAAGCATTCCAAGTTTGTCTTTAAGGTGTGATGAACGTAGGTGAGTAAAAAGTCAGACACGTCAAACAGGACCTCCTTGAAACGTGGCACTCCACACACCTCAAAGCAGCGTCAAAGATTTATCGTAAGGTCAATGTTTGTTGACATATTAAAGTAACTATTAACAGGAAAATGTACCTACACTCTGACTTTGCCCTGTCCAAAATAAACTTGCAACGTTTACACAAAAAAGGCCATGATTGGGGAAACTGTAGGTTTCGCATGCACTGTACACAAAGCATAAGCTAATGCATTAAAGCAACATTTTTACCAAGAAATCATTTACTAACACTCATGTCATTCTGAACCCATCTGACTGTTTATCTTCAGTTGAAACAGAAAAAAGAAAATTAGCAGAATGTCCAAGCTGCTCTGGTGGTAAACCAATCAATACAGCTTGAAAGATGTGAAATGTAGTGTATAAGTTACAAACAGCCCATTCACTTTAACTGTATAGAAAAAGAACAGCATGAACATTCTTCAAAACTTCTTTCTGTGTTCCACAAAGAAAGAAGGTCATATGGCTTCACAAGAAGATGACTCACTTAACCTTCTGCGTAACACAGCGCAGGGGTCTTTCAATCGCATTGACCCTGATAAGGCAATGCAACTACAGATAACACACAAAACTAGTTTAAACTTGCAGAAACAGAAAAATCTAAACATATATGCTGGCAAGCAGACCTACTAGACATGCCAGAACCTGTTTGTAGACTAGAATAACCATCCAACTGCATGTTTGTCAAGAGTGTAAAATTAGCAGGGCACCACAGTGGCCCTTGTGATCGTTTGGTGGAATTTAGTCACAGTGAAACCCCCAAGAGAGAAGGCATTTTGATGGAAGACAAACCACATCAGCTGCCTAATTACCCCTGCTTCTATTGTGCATGTCTGCATGCATTTGCACAAGCATGTTACCCTCATGTGGAAGGCATACACCGCCTCATTGACTTCCCCTGGAGATGCAGGCAAAGAAGAAACACTAGTGTGAAAGTCGGGCTTTGAATTAGGATTCTAATTCTGGCACAAAACCACCTCAGCCACATAAACTGAAATAGTTTACTTCTGAATTCTGGTGAGCTTTACATTCTGAGTAACTGGTCAAAAATGAGTCATGCGAGTCATCAAGTGACAAGGAAACACACAGACGGTAGAGGCTGTGTGTTAGTATAAAAATAATAAAATAAATGTAATAAAAAAAAACGAATCCATCCAAATTGTTATAAAACAAGCTTTGGTTGTTTAGCTGCATTTGTCACAAGGGAATGAATACAGGACTGTTAGTATCTTAAACTTTACTATCAACCATTATTCCATTATTCTACTGGTCTGAAAACCATAAATCAATGGCTACAAATTTAAAGAAGCGAAGAAAGAACTGCTGTATTTATATTTAAGTGATCGGATTTCTAAAATATAATTGTCAAAATGAATTAGGGCTGTAAAATGATTACTTAATTCAAAATAAAAGTTCATGTTTACATACTGTGTGTGTCATATAATATTAATTAACATATTATTTATTAATACACTTTTTAATATATACACATATGTATGCACATTTATTTTAGAAATACACAAAATAAATATACACAGCACACACAGTATGTAAACAGTCATTTGGCAACCCTAATATATTTATACTTGTATACAATTTATATTATAAATAAATCTAACATATTCTTCCTTAATATACACATGTATGTGTGTGTATTTATATATACACATAAGTATACACAGAGCACACATAGTATGTACACAAAGAATAATTAATAAATATTTTGAATAAAAGCCCTATAATATAATAAAAATGTGTACTTTTTTAAAAAAAAAAAAAAAATAATAAGCAAAGGTAGTTTTTTTTGCTCTCACTTTGTGGGCCGAGTGACATTTTCCCCATGTTTCCCTTAGGTCAGGTCACCCTAAGTTGTGTCAGTGTAAATATTTGCATGTGTGTACATTCATATAAACAGGCTTACTCTTCAGTGGTAGTGAGAAAGTCTACAAAATGTTTACAAAATGCCTTTTGTTGTTGTTTTTAAAGGTGAATGAGAACAGAATGTTCTCTTCTCCTCCTTCTGCTAAACACATGATGAAATTTGACCCGTTTACATGACAACAGGACCAAACCCTAAAACCCACCCATAGACCTTGCATTCTTTGGTTTCCTTAAGGAACGCAAGGGATGTCTGCCTCGGTTAAAAGAATACATGACCATCTTTCTTTAGAATTTTCTACTTATTTCAATTACAGTCAAGCATGTACCGCTAAAAACTTAAAGCGCATTACACTTTTTCGAGTAAAGGAAACCACACACCACAAAAAAAGGAAGTGTAGGTGCCACATGTATTAAAAACGCATAGTAGCTGCATCCTCCTCCGAGCCGGATTAACTGTCAAGCACGCCAACCATAGGCAGCTGATGCAACAACGTGTCAGCTTACACTACAGCACATGAAGATAGATAAACGTCACGCAACTCACGCTGTAGATAGTCAAAACAACGTTGCTGAATAAATTTGCGATAAGCCATGTAAAAAGTAGCGTTAATTAAAAAAAAAACTATTATTAAAACAAAGGAACGGCTTTCAGAAAATACATATCGGAGACCGTTTCGACAATAATAGTGTTAGCTTTTTGAGCGGAGGGCGGACAGCTTTTTGAGACTAAGTTGCATAAAATGTTACAAGTGCGTCTAGTCTTTCTCGTTCGTTGACATATTTACAGCATGTTCTTTCCTCTTCCAAAGCTCAACGCACCGCTGGCTTATAGGGAAGTTTGAAACAAATTGGCTTAAAAATGTCACATTCATCTGGTGTTGCGTCATTCGTTTTGCCTGGTATATTACACGCTTTAACCATCAATTGAAGACAGATTTCAAGTTTATGATTCAGTTTTAATGTTAATTATATGAATTACAAGCCAGAAATGTGCGAACACGTGTTCACTGGCGTAACTTTGGGTCATCTAGTTAGCCGACTCACCTTATCAAGTCTAAAAAGGAATCGATAACTTCTTTGGATTCAGGAACAGCGCTGTCATCCTGAGTGAGTGGGGATAATTTTTTCCCCTCGCTGTAGCCAGGTTTTATGATGAACGCCATAATAACGCCGATGGCAGACGAGATGAGAGTAGTGACCAGAAAGAAGAGCATCGCCCAGCCGCCGAGCTTGCCCAGGGCTTTAGGGTCAAGGCTGGCAGCCCCTGACACCAGACTGCAGACCACCAAGGGAATGATGATCATCTTGAGCAGGCGGATGAGGAGCTCACCGGGGAATCCGAAGTAAATGATCTGCGTGCGGTTCAAGTCGGCGCTTCGCACGCCGAGCCCGAAGAACACGCCGACGATGACCGCTGACACCGTCAGGATGACCAGTAGACTGGCCATGACGAAGCGTTTCACCTTTTGTCTTGTGGTCTCCGGCTCGCTCCTCTTGTGGTCGCCCAAGCCATTGGCGATGATTGGTTCGTCCAGGTGCGCTTCACCGTTGGACGCCTTTACACCTTCTATGGAGATCTTTTCTTCTGCCATTATGCTGTCTAAATGTAGTAAAGTCAATAAAGTCTTAGGAGTCTTTAGTGTGTGCTGACTGTCTGAGCTCGCTCCTCATGTGAGGCAGCAGCATGGAAATGACTTTAGTAAAAAGCGCGCGTCAGAGGAGTTCCATTAGTAAACGTAATTTGTGGGCGGAGCTGCACCATTATGTACTGGGAAAAATGCATACAATATCCTCTTGAGACCGAGCAAAAAGGTTCTGATTTACATATATATATATATATATATATATATATATATATTAGGTATGATGACAACATTTTCAAACACCCCTAAGCTTAAAATGGATCACATGACTAGACAGAGAAGAAAATTCCCTTTACAACGACACCTGGATTGTGAAAATCAGTTAAGGTTTGCGAAAGTTGTGATATTTATAATAATGGGAAATGTGTTAAAAAAACTATACATTGATTACAATAGAAGTCCTGTGACCGAAAATGCTTATTATTCACACGTTTGCTTATAACTTCCTCATTTTATCAGAGTATTTGCATGAAATTTGAATAGAATGTAGAATTTTGTTAGTTCTTTCAAATGAAATCATGAAAATGTATTGTTTTAACTGGAATGGGCATCAGACCCATGGTAACTCACTGAAAACAATTATAATTAATAAGCGTTCATTTATATTCATAAGCATTTATTTTCAGAATACAAGAGAAAACAACAACAATGCATATACAAAACATCACTATTAATTGTTAATTCATATTCATACAAGTACAAAACAAATATTAATTGTCATTCACAAAAGTACAACTGACAGACTTTTTTTTAGAACGACGCCTGCAGTACATCTGACAGTGCGCTAATCTACCTGCCACAAATGTGACTACCCAATTTCCGCCATTTAGTAAAGTACGTTCTCCTCTATGGATTTCGATGAAATTTCATTAGTACCAAGATAAAAGCTATGTATTTATGTCCAACTATCTTTCATTAGTGTCCAAAGCTTAGATGAAGCTCGCCGACCGGTTGAAAGCCACGCAAATCTTCCGAAAGTCGCGGTGACCTGAAAATACCTCAGGGCTGAAATCCCGAAGTGTCCAAAGCTAGAGGGGTTTGCACTCGACGTAGTTACCGTCGTATTTAGGAAAAACATGCTCCCGCCAGGCGGCCAGGAGTAGATATTGAATGACACGCACACTAACATTACCGCGCAGCCTGAAACACAGAATTGAGGCAGAATGTTCGCCGCGAGTGGCTGCTATGTCATCATACCTATATATAAATATATATAAATTTTTAATCTAATTAATTACATGATGTTTCGATTAATTATTCAAATTTATTGCAAATTAATCGCACATCCAATTTGGCTGAGAAATTACTCCCAAAAGATCTAAAATTTACAGTCATTAAAGTATCACACAGACATTACAAAAAAATAGCTTTAGTTTGTTTATTAAAATGTATTTTATTTGATTCTAAATAGATTTTTTTTTTAATTTTATATATATATATATATATGTTAATGAAATAAAAAGTAGATCATCTAAAATAAAAATGACTTCTAAATGACGATCTAAAATAAAAATTGTTTTAACACATAATAATTATTGTTAACTAATCATTAATTAAAAATTAAACCACAAGATAATATGAAGATCTTATGTAAAATTGCAGCTACAAATCTATTTTTAATTATAGTAAATTAAAGTCTTTTTACATGATAATTATATCTATTTTATTTTATTTTATTTATTTATTTATTATTATTTTATTTTTATTTTTTGGCACTCCCAGCTGCTAGAAATTTGACAATTTTTTACATTATATTATATTATATTATATTATTATCCATATACTTGTCCATATTATTTTTAGTTGGTGTTTTATGTGAATATTGTGAGATATTTCGGCCAGAGTAATTTGAGCTAAAAAAAAAAAAGTAATAATTGCCATGCCACAGAATTTATTCGAAGTCAGAGTTAGAAAAAAAAATCTAGCTTTTTCCTCAAATTTTGTATGTATGCAAATTTTATACTATCCAATGCATTTCTAGTAATTGTGCAGTTAAATCTCATATTTTATTTTCAGAGAGTTTTGAAACATTTGTTTTCTCCTCAAATTTGTCACTACCGAAAAATAGTAATATATAATTTAATATGATTTAATTAAAAAGGGTTATATTGACCTATTAAGATTTTGCTCACATCTTCCTTGTAAATATATATTTTTTCTATTTTATTAAAACGTGTTCAGAGGAAAATCAATAACAATTACTAATTCATATTTCAAATGTGATTTATGAGATTTGGTGTATTTTGGTAAATCCATTTTTTCTTAGTAAAAAGCAAAAAGTTGTTCAGATTTCAAACTTAAGGATTCACTCCCATACATTGAACCAAACACTATTATAACATCTTAGCTGATAATGCAGTATACATTATTTTTGAGAAAACATCCCATATTTTGGTCATCACAGTAATGCTGTATGTCTGTTGCCTTCATAGAAAACAGAGGCTCAACTTGACCTGCTAGTACTATTTCTGCCTTATATATAGAAAGTTTAGTATGCTATTGTAGCGAGGAAGGATCGACAGAGTTGGGATCCATTTGCAACCGTTTATTGCACACAAACGAAGTAGTACAAGCAGCGTCAACAGGGGCTAACGAGAGCAGCGTAGGCAGGGCAAAACAGTAAACCAAGTTCATGCGAAAGTTCGGGGCCGGCAGCAGGCAGGGATAGTCCGTAAAACAGGCGAAAGGGTCGGGGAAATCCAGAGAACAATCGAGAGAGATAATACAGTCCAGGTCGTAAACGAGAATAACAAACAGGAAAAAACGCTCAGAGATGTACACCGTGGCAATACAAAACTTCGCGAGGGAACGGGACAAAATGGCGGCCTTAAATATCCGGGGAAGCGCCAGAAGATGGCCGCGGGTCGGGGGTCGCCCCAGGCGTGGGTCGCTGGGAAATGTAGTCCGAATTAGTCAGAACTCGGGAGAGAGTTCCCGCTGACGGTGCTCGGAGGAAGCCACAGAGACCGGATTTGTGACAGAACCCCCCTCCTGCGAGCGACTCCTGGCGCGAGGAGGCCGTCGACGCCGGGGTCTCCCCCTTCCTCTGGGGGCCGGTCGATCTGGGTGAGTCCTGTGGAAGTCAGTGAGCAGGTTGGGGTCCAGGACGTCGTCAGCTGGGACCCAGGACCTCTCCTCAGGGCCGTAGCCCTCCCAGTCGACCAGATACTGTAAGCGTCCTCCCCGGCGTCGCGAGTCCAGGATCTCATTGACCCGGTAGGCCTCCTCGCCGTCTATGACAATGGGAGAGGGGCCTGCAGGTCCGGTCCCCTCTAGGCTCTCCCCTCCTTGCGGGCCGTCGGCGGGCTTTAACAGAGAAACATGAAATGTGGGTGAGATACGGTAATGAGGGGGTAGATCAAGACGAAATGACACAGGAGTGATTTGTTTTAAGATTTGAAAGGGACCCACGTACCTGGGGTTTAACTTCTTGCAGGGCTGTCGTAGGCGCAGATCCCAGGATGAGAGCCAGACCCATTGTCCCGGAGCATAAGGAGGTTGGCGAGAGCGTAGCCGGTTAGCCTGTCTTTGGGTCCGTCGTACGGCATGTTGGAGGTGTAAGTGTGCTGAATTCCAGGTCTCCTCACTCCGTCGCATCCATGCGTCGACGGCGGGTAGATCCGTGGGCTCCCCGGACCAAGGGAAGAGGGGAGGCTGGAAGCCCAAGACACATTGAAAGGGTGTTAGGTCAGTAGAGGGCTTACGTAGTGAATTCTGGGCGTATTCGGCCCACAGGAGGTAACGGCTCCAATCATGCTGATGGCTGTGGCAGTAAGTCCGCAGGTAGCGTGCCAATTCCTGATTCAGGCGTTCGACCTGGCCGTTGGACTGTGGGTGGTATCCTGATGTCAGGCTTACGTTCACGCCGAGCAACTTGAAGAATGCCGACCACACACGAGAGGTAAACTGAGGGCCGCGATCAGAAACAATATCCTCCGGAAGTCCATAAAAACGAAAGACTGATTCGCAGAGTGCTTCTGCGGTCTCTAGGGCGGTGGGGAGCTTGTGAAGAGGTATGAGGCGGCAGGCCTTGGAGAAACGATCCACGACGGTCAGGATAGTGGTATATTGTTGAGAGGGGGGTAGATCGGTAAGGAAGTCCACTGAGATGTGCGACCACGTCGTTGTGGTATGGGCAAAGGTTGCAGCAGGCCGGCTGGATGCTGATGCGGCACTTTAGACAGGTTACAGTCAGTACACCCCTTGATGTATTTGATGGTGTCTGATTGCATGGAAGGCCACCAGAAACTGTTGGAGAGGAGGTCGAGAGTGGCATTGATGCCCGGATGACCCGAACTGGGCGTAGAGTGGACTTGGGACAGGACCCGTGGTCTTAGGGACTGAGGTACATA
Organism: Cirrhinus molitorella; assembly: GCA_033026305.1. NCBI lineage: Eukaryota > Metazoa > Chordata > Actinopteri > Cypriniformes > Cyprinidae > Cirrhinus > Cirrhinus molitorella. The sequence goes on from CM065134.1 coordinate 21,382,729, forward strand.
GGTGAGCGTGGGAGGGCATTCGGCTGGAATAGGGTCCTGGGTCTGTGCTTCGGTGATCTCAGTCATTAAATCCCATTGCACTGGGGCCACGATTATAGAGGGAGGCAGAATGTGTTGGTCCTGATGAGGCTCCGGATCTGCCTCTGACTGACGGGAGAGAGCGTCGGCCTTGGTGTTTTGTGAGCCCGGCCTGTAGGTCACTGTGAAGTTGAATCTAGTAAAGAAGAGGGCCCAGCGAGCCTGGCGGTGGTTTAGTCTTCGGGCTGAGCGCAGGTATTCCAGATTGCGATGATCGGTCAGTACCGTGAATGGGTGTCGTGATCCTTCGAGCCAATGCCGCCATTCCTCCAGGGCTAGTTTTATGGCAAGCAGCTCACGATTGCCGACATCGTAGTTCCTCTCAGCTGGATTGAGTTTATGTGAGAAATAGGCGCAAGGATAGAGCTTGGGAGGTTCGCCGTGGCGTTGAGAGAGAACTGCTCCAACACCAGAGCCAGATGCATCTACTTCAACGACAAATTCCTTTTCGGGGTCTGGGTGGTGAAGGATCGGAGCAGAGGTGAACCGGGTATTTAAATCCTCAAAAGCTTTTAGGGCCGACCTGGACCAGGAAAGTTTATGGGTGCCTGCCTTTACCATAGAAGTAAGAGGAGCAGCCACTGAGCTAAAGCCTCTTATGAAGCGCCGATAGAAATTAGCAAAGCCCAGGAAGCACTGGAGATCTTTCAGGGAACAAGGGAGAGGCCAGTTACGCACCGCCCCGACCTTTTGGTCGTCCATGGCTATTCCCTCCTGGCTGATAATGTAGCCCAGGAAAGCGATCTTGGTTCTGTGAAACTCACACTTCTCCATCTTGGCGACCAGGTTATTGTCTATGAGTCTTTGCAGTACAGTTCGTACATGACTAACGTGCTCCTCAAAAGAATTGGAGAAGATCAGGATATCATCGATGTACACTATGACCCATCGGTTGAGCATGTCACGAAGGACGTCATTGATAAACGATTGAAAGCACGAAGGGCTGTTGGCCAGTCCGAAGGGCATAACTAAGTATTCATAATGACCAGACGCCGTCGAGAAGGCGGTCTTCCACTCATCGCCTTCTCGAATGCGGATCAGATTATAGGCGCTTCGTAAATCCAACTTTGTGAAGATCTTGGCTCTGCGAAGCTGTTCGAGGGCTGAAGGTACCAAGGGAAGGGGATATCGGTGCTTGACGGTGATGTCGTTCAGGCCACGGTAATCGATACATGGGCGCAAGCCTCCATCCTTTTTCTTAACAAAAAAGAATCCGGCCGATGCTGGTGAGGTCGAAGGCCGAATGAACCCCTTCTCTAGCTCCTCTTTGATGTAATCTCGCATGGCCTCGGATTCAGGTTGAGAGAGGGGAAATATTCTACCCCTGGGGACCTTGGCTCCTGGTAAGAGATCAATGGCACAGTCACCTGGTCGATGAGGTGGTAGATGTGTAGCTCTCTCCTTGCTGAAGGCCAGCTGTAGATCATGGTATTCTTGGGGTAAGCCCTCAGCTCTCGTGTGTGGTTGATGTCGGTCGAGTGTGTCCGAGAGGTTGGGTGGTGGAGCTCCGGAGGAGAGGCAGTGTTGATAGCAGTAGGGCGACCAACTAGTGATGGTGCTGTCGTTCCAGGAGATGGTGGGGTTGTGACGGCTCAGCCAGGGGTATCCCAGTATGATGGGAGCGACCGGGGTAGGCATGATGAACAGACGGATGGTTTCTGTGTGATGGGGGTGGATGAGCAGTTTCAGATCAGTTGTGGTGGCATCAATTTGTCCTGATCCTAGGGGGCGTCCGTCTAGGGCTGCCACTGTAATGGGAGGAACACAGGAGAGCTGTGGGATGGCATGTAACCTTACGAAATTGGTATCAATAAAGTTTCCAGCTGCGCCTGAATCTATCAAAGCGTCGGTAACAAGCGTGGTAGAGCCGTAGGATAACTTTACTGGTAGCAAAAAACTGGAACTGGGTTTAGAAGGTTGACTCACCGAGCTAGATCTTCGAGGAGGACGTGTGGGACAATAGGCGCGGATGTGCCCTGGCTGGCCACAGTAGAGACAGAGGTTCCCCTTGAGTCGCCGTTCTCTCTCCTCCAGTGATAGGTGTGTAGATCCGACCTGCATTGGTTCGGGTCCGGTAGTGACGGGAGCGGAGGCAGTGGCAGCAGATGGGGTGAGGCTGGTGGAGGAGGACGGACTGGTTGTGCTGAACTGGCGAAAGGGACGACGAGAACGCACCAAGTTATCCAGGCGAATGGAAAGCTCAATGTATCGGTCTAGGCTGAGGTCCTCATCTTTACATGCCAGTTCTGACTGCAACTCAGGATGTAATCCCTTCCTGTAGAAGAGCTTGAGCGGGCCCTCATTCCAGTTGGTTTGAGCCGCCAGGGTGCGAAATGTGAGTGCGTAATCGGAAGCAGTGCCTCTACCTTGCCGGAGCTGGACGAGTTGCTCCTCTGCCTCTCTGCCGTCAGGGGAGTGCTGGAAAACCTCCTTAAACTGACGAATGAAAGCCGCATAGGATGGGAAAGTCACTCGATCAGGACTCCAGACTGCGGTGGCCCAATCCAGAGCTCGTCCAGTAAGGAGGGAACAGACAAAAGCTACTCGACTGTTATCAGTGGGATATAAGGCTGGCTGTTGTTCGAGAAACAATGAACATTGGAGGAGAAAACCCTTACATTTAGCTGGTGATCCATCATACTTGTCGGGGTAGGCCAAGCGTGGTGAGGCGGGAGAGGAGCTGGTGACTGTGAAGGCCGGCTGTGGAGGAGGCATTGGCTGGGTTGGAACGGGAGCAATGGCCGCCTGAATGTTCTGCAGGGTTTTAAACATCTCCTCCGTCAACGAAGTGAGCCGAGCGATCTGCTGCTGGTGGGCCGCGAGCATGTTGGCCTGGGCTGAGAGCTCCGATCCGAACTGCAAAACGGTCGCTGGGTCCGATTGCGGCGAAGTTTTCTGTAGCGAGGAAGGATCGACAGAGTTGGGATCCATTTGCAACCGTTTATTGCACACAAACGAAGTAGTACAAGCAGCGTCAACAGGGGCTAACGAGAGCAGCGTAGGCAGGGCAAAACAGTAAACCAAGTTCATGCGAAAGTTCGGGGCCGGCAGCAGGCAGGGATAGTCCGTAAAACAGGCGAAAGGGTCGGGGAAATCCAGAGAACAATCGAGAGAGATAATACAGTCCAGGTCGTAAACGAGAATAACAAACAGGAAAAAACGCTCAGAGATGTACACCGTGGCAATACAAAACTTCGCGAGGGAACGGGACAAAATGGCGGCCTTAAACATCCGGGGAAGCGCCAGAAGATGGCCGCGGGTCAGGGGTCGCCCCAGGCGTGGGTCGCTGGGAAATGTAGTCCGAATTAGTCAGAACTCGGGAGAGAGTTCCCGCTGACGGTGCTCGGAGGAAGCCACAGAGACCGGATTTGTGACAGCTATATGCTTTTAAACCCCTCATTTTCTTGAAACAGTTTTTTTTTCAGCATGGTGCTTTATGGGAAGAGCTTTCATGTTAATAAGAGCAGACCACACTCTATAACAGGGGTTCCCAAAGTTTTTCAGCCCACAACCCCCAAAATAACCAGTACCTCAGGACCCCCACTTTCCTAAAGTATATGAACGTTTTGAAAAATGGCACACAAGCATAATGACAACACAAAGGAGCACAACAGTCTAACAACCATAATATTATTTTATAGTTATTTACTCATTATTTACATTTGAACACTAATCTTACCTAATGATTTGGGTGGGCAACATGCTGTTTTTTTTTTTGTTTTTTTTAATTCAACATATATTTTTTATGGGTAAAATATGCTATTTCTAATGCTTTAAAAATTATTTGATTTCTGGAAATTATTTTGCGACCCCTCCTCCTGGTTTCGCGACCCCCTGGGGGGTCCCGACCCCTACTTTGGGAACCCCTGCTCTATAAGACTGATTTCAAACTTAAGGATTCATTGCCATACGTTAAACCAAACACTATCATAACATCTTAGTTGATAATGCAGTATACATTATTTTTGAGAAAACATCCCATATTTTGGTCATGACAGCACATTTTCGTTAGCGACAGTAATGTTTTGACAGTGACCACATGACATTACATCAAATAAAAAATTGCATAACTGTACTAAAATTTTGTTTATTTCCTCCAAATAAAGGATTTTGTGTTTGCTTTTGTCACTATCAAAACAATTTTGAAGCTAGCTCAAAGATGCTAATCAGCACATGGCTAGCTAACACAGTTCTGAACAGTGGTATACATATAAAAACTAAAGTTATGGAATAACTCTCAAAAAAGAGTGTTTAATTATATGCAAATGGTGTTCCGTAGTGACGTTCTAGTAACACACAATTTTTTTATATTTTTGAACACATTTACCTCAGTATGATGGGGCACATTTACTCACCATGTAGATATGAGAGAGAGAATGGCCCACTTACGAGCTGTATGTCTGTTGCCTTCATAGAAAACAGAGGCTCACAAATTTGACCAACTTGACCTGCTAATACTATTTCTGCCATATATATATATATATATATATATATATGTGTGTGTGTGTGTGTGTGTGTGTGTGTGTGTATATATATATATGGCAATTATAGTAAGTTTAGTATGCTATATGCTTTTCCAAACTCATCCGTGACCTAAAAAAATACCTGACTGAACCTGCACTCAACCAGACCTGCTGCTTTGCCAAGAAATACATTTGCAGAGCAACAAAAGCTACAATATCTCATTGTTAGCAGAAATCTGGTCTTCATTTCTGTCCTCACTTCTGTAATCAAATAAGCTGAAGATTGAGGTCCCTGCATGGAGCCAGAGTCAGATTATCTTTAATAAACAAAACCCCTCATTTTCTTTAAACAGTTTTTTTTTCAGCGTGGTGCTTTATGGGAAGAGCTTTCGTGTTAATAAGAGCAGTCCACACTCTATAAACATCATCAGGGGTCCTTTTTTGAAAGCGAAGGGTCTGCTTGTATAAGGTTAATCTTTTCTGTACCGGACCGTGTGAACCGTATTTCACAGAAGCACGACATTCCACAGATATTGTGTGCTGGTCTGAGAGAGAGATTTGAGTGCCAGAGATCCATACGGCGCGAGAGGATGATGTGCGGATCATTCGAGGCAGGGGGCCTCTCTTTTCCAAACAGAGCGTTTGCGCTCTCCTCTGTGAGCGTCACAGACGCTACAACCTTGATGCCCTTGAATAAGCACCGCTGCCCTGCCTGGCTGCATATAATAACAAAACCTGTTCCGTCTGGGACTTATTACATTTGGATTCTACAGGAGATCTAAGGAAAAATTCCCAGACGTTTGACTGCAGGTGAATGTTCAGAAAACTTTCTCAGAACATTCTGGCAAGATTCTCTCAAATCTATCAAATTATATTCAGCTGTTCAGTTATCTGGTCTTTAATAAGGCATTAGAATGTTGCTTTTTTCAGAATGTTCAAAAATGCTCATAACATTTTAAAAGTGGATGTTTTACACATTCAGAAATAATGTCTTGTAATGTTGACATAATGACTATGTTTTTGTTAACTAGGCTGACATTGCAATTCTGAAGGCTCATTTTATTGCACTGCTTTGAATTGCTGAGTCATTTAACAACTGCAGTGTCATTTTCATTGAATTTATTTTTTAAATGTCAAAACTGATGGGAAACATAAATATGAATACATTGCTGATTACATTTGCAATGTATTACAACTTACATTCATTACATGATTGTTGCGTGTTTTGTAAAATATATTGAATGCATGTAATACTAGCAGTCTTTAACAGAGTAAAACATTTTAATGAGAAAGAAATCTTCAAAAATAGAGACACAATATTTAATACACAATATTAATGCACGTTCATTCATTTAGTATTTCTAGTTTTCTTTATGTAAAAGGAACACTCCACTTTTTTTGAAAATAGCATCATTTTCCAACTCCCCCAGAGTTGCACAGATGAGTTGTACCATTTTTGAATCCACTTAGCCGATCTCCGGGTCTGCCGTTAGCACTTTTCACATAGCTTAGCATAAATCATTGAATCAGATGAGACCATTAACATCTCATTCAAAATTTACCAAACTTGACTCTTCTGTAATTACATCGTGTACAAAGACCGACAAAAAATGAAAAGTTGCAATTTTCCAGGCTGGTATGGATAGGAACTATACTCTCATTGCAGCGTAATAATCATGGGTATTACGCAGTGCCTGAATATAGTCCCCAGCTAGGTAACTTCCAGCGTGATCGGCACTAAGCCACTAAGCTAATAGTAAAATAGCTGGGGACTACTTTCAGGTGCTGCGTAATATCATTGCGCCCGCTGCACCCAAGTTTCTTGAATATTACGCCGGAATGAGAGTATAGTTCCTATCCATATCAGCCTGGAAAATTGCAACTTTTCATTTTCTGTCGGCCTTAGTACACGATGCAATTACAGAAGAGTCAAGTTTTAAATAGGAAATATATCAAAAATCTTTGGTAATTTTTGAATGAGATGCTAATGGTCTATTCTGATTCAATGATTTATGCAAAGCTCTGCTAAATGTGCTAACGGCAGACCCGGAGATTGGCTGAATGGATTCAAAAATGGTAAAACGCATCTGAGTTGGAAAATGAGCCTATTTTCCAAAAAAGTGGAGTGTTCCTTTAAAGAAACTTGTTTCTTTACTTAATTCGTAAAATACATTTGCTGCTTAGATTTATTAAAGTAGACCTATTATGCGCCTTTTTCACAAGATGTAATATAAGTCTCAGGTATCCCCAGAATGTGTCTGTGAATTTTCAGCTCAAATACCCCACAGATCATCTATTTTATCATTTTGAAAATGCCTACATTTGAAGCACGTACACAGAAAGTGGCTGTCACACGGCATGCGAGTACTAAACTAAGTTCTCTTTCATGTCTTATTGCACTTAAACTGTCAAATACACACAAGTATATGTTACAAACACATAGGAGTTGCAAAAACAGTCAGTTATGTCTGTGAAGGTAAACTGTAGGCAAAGAAATCCCATATTTATAGAGTGTTTTCATGGCTCGTCATCAATCGGCCATATTAGTGGCACTGAAAGTAAATAATTGCTCTGAACCAAAAGAAACTTGCATATTTTGCTGATTATTGCTACAAAAAATAGTTAGTTACTGTCATGTTTTTAGCTGTAATCAGTCAAACTGGGAAAAACATTTGGATTACTATAGACCGACAAATGTTATAACAATTAAAGGGGAAGAGTGAAAAAAAAATTCTTTGAGGATCAAAAGGTGTTTGTGGTTGGCCAAACTGAAACAGCAATTTCCAGGGCAAGAATCTTGACAACATTCATGTTTGTTCTTATTTCCGGTCAGGTAGGTGAAATATTAGGCTAATATCTTAAATAATACTGCTCGTATGTATCTTTACTACCTATTAACTTTTTGTTAAAACTAGTTTGTCAAAATATTGCATCCTTCCTGCTTACTAAGTCCTTCTCTGTATGAATTAGAAGCTTCCACATGATTTTTCATTGGTTTAGACAGCATAAATTAGCAGAATAACGTATTCAGTAGTGAATTAACCATGCAATCCATGCTGTTATTTACATCTGAGTATCACCAATATGCACATACAGGTAACATATGGGTAAAAATTCTATTCATTGTAAATATTATTAAGACAGTTTATACTGACAGCATCTACTATCACATGACTATAACTAGAATTAATAGATTTCTGTTATAACTACATTTTTATCTGTTAAAAATGTGTATGGTGAAAACACAAAGTGTTCCGCCTCGGTACATGTCAGTTAGCCATTTTTTCCTGCCTCAGTGCTGTTACAGTAGATGCAGTGCTGACAAAACAAAGGGAAGAGGGTAAAATGACCTGAGAGTCACATGACCTTTTTCAACAGGGAAAGGGTGAATGCTCAATACAATGCCACTGGTTTTCATGTCATGGGAAAGCAAGCCCAGGCACAGAGTTTGTGAAGTAAAAGCACCAGAATGGCATCAGCAGAGAAACCAGATACTGTACGTCTATCTTGCAAACCTGGCACCCTTCTTTCGGTTCTCTTCAGCCTCTGTATAATGGTCACACAGAGACTGCATTGTTCAGAAAAGTACAAGATAGCAAGAAAACAACAGTGCAAGATGAGAGTTAGGCAGTTATATAAGAGTATGTGTAGCGGCGTGTTCCCTGGACAGCATGTGGTGTATGTGGTTGCTGGTCTATATGTGTTTAAGATTCCCAAACGGCACGTGATTATAAATAGAAAGTTATTCTGAGGTGAAATTTGGTATGGTTGCATTGCAAGACTTAAACGTACTGTGCATTTTGAATAAAAGTATTTCAAATGAATGGTTTTAAAAAAGAAAAGGTGCCCTCTGTGTGGAGTTCCTCCCAGGGCAGGTAAGGTAAAATGCTGAGTCACCCTTACTGGGCTAAATTAATGGATAGCCAAGCTATTACTTTTAATCGTCTGCATTGAAATGATGGAATGCAGCTTATTTCAGAATAAAGGTTCACTCAGTTTAGATGTTGGAAATGTTCTTGTCAGGTCATGCTATGGATCCATTCAGCTATGCTTTTCTTCCTTGGAGACGGTCCAAATTGCAGAAGCAGACATGTGGTGAGATTTAATGGGACACATATGAATAAAACTGCTGAATCATGGCATTGCAAGTAAAGCGTGCTTGATCACTGTGAGTTGAAAAATGTATATATATATATATATATATATATATTTGCTCTCCTTTCTTAGCTATTAGGTTAAAGTTTAATGTATTTGTCTAGCGCTTTTCACAGTACACATTGTTCAAAGCAGCTTTACAGAAGGTCATAGTGTTCAAATGTATCATATTTTCATGCCTTAGTTGCATTTAGCAGCTTATAGCAGTAGTATTTAAATGGTCAATTTAATAAAATGTTCTGAGACATTTTCTGCTTCACTCTGCCCTCTGCTGCACGATCCAGTCACTGCAAAGTTGGATCCTTTGTTCACTTAATTTTACTGATTAATTTACAGATACTTCCTGTTTTAAATCATTCTTTAGCAGATGCTGCCTCCAGTGCTCTGGGATCCTAAGTTTTCCTCTTTGTTGGGACCCAGTGGGCAAAAGTGGTCCCTGAGGGGAACCAGCAGGCACATGTTCTTCCTGTGGCAACCCATCTTCTTCTGACTCTGCTTCCTTCCCTATTGCCTTCATTGCTTAGTGGTTTAGATGGTGGATCTAAGAATGATGAGTCCTCTACTCAGCCTTCTCAGACCCAGCAGATACAGGTTCTCTTGCCTCCATTGTACTCCACTGTGATTGCAAACAGACCAAGGGGGACCCTGCTCCCTATTTTGCACTGGGCCCTGCATACTTTGATGTTTGTATGTAATTTCATTGTAAACGGTGATCCAAATAAGTTTGTAATTGGTCTCTAAAATACTGAATATAAATTGAGTAAACAAACATGTAAGAGCATGGAAGCTGTTTTTTATTTTTTTAATAGGCCCAGCAAGGATCCATCAGAGTTTTAATCAATTTACCAACTAATGTACAAAACTTAGATCCTTATAATGAATATATATATATATATATATATATATTCATATATACATATATATATACATATCGTCGCTGTCGGGCGGAAACCTCGTATGTCCAAATTTTGTAAATTTCATATTTTTTCACAAATCGATGCTATTGGTCAGTGCCCACGTGGATCTGTAATTTTTACAAATTATTAACCAATCTAAAGTGTTGAAAATAGCTTGAGAGCAAATCTCTTAACTCCTTTGAACACTTCAACTGTCTGAGAAGAGCTCGTATCTCCACCTTTTCTTCACTCCGCTGGAGCGTCGGGGCATATGTCCCCTTCCATCTTCTTGTCACAAAGCACCGGCAAAAATAATTAGCATTGAATGTGTCGGTGGAAACAGTAAGGAGATATTTGAATGATCCATTAATAAACTAGTGTATTCTGAGATAATGTCGCAAAGACCCTGACTCACAATCTCTTCTTTGGACGCAACTTTTGAAGGAAAGCATCTTTCCGGATTACATAATGAAAGCGTTTTTTTTCTGATTTGTTTTATTTCGTTAAGTAATAATTTAAAGCTTTCTATTTATTTATTTATTTATTTATTTATTTATTTGTCATGTTTGTGAGGCATGTAGCCTATTCGCTGAAAAATGTGATCACGCTGACTCCTCATGTCCTACAAAGCGATTTCAGCTTTAAAAACAATATTAACATAATAGCGCACATTTATCTAGGTTTAATGTTTAAACCAACATTGTTCTATAGCTACTTTAACTGTTTTAGATCTATAGATTTTATTTTATGCAAGTCGTAATGATTTAAAGGCAAAAGTCTTCCGCTGGCCGCTGTTCGTAAAAAAAACAAACAAACAAACTGATATTTAACAAAAAAATGCTCCAAAAGTTTTTCTAAATTAACTTAATAAGAAAACGAAACGAAATATAACCACTTTGGCATTACATACAAAACGTAACTATGTCAATAGCAGAAACAGTAGTATAAGCTGTTCTGGAAGAATTAAGGGGAAAAAAAGACGGACTCCGTTTTTTTGTATTGCATCATAGCTATTAAACCTTTAAAATAGAGTTTAGGAAGATGTATGTAACCACAGTCGTTAGCTTTGGTTAACTATTGAAGCCTTTTCTCTTGTCAAAAGGCTCAGTGCGACCGCAGACTTTGTTTGCCTGCAGATTAATTTCCGCCTGACAGCCCAGTCAGCTTATCGTTTTATTTTGGTATTGCATCACTCATAGCTCTAACCTTTAAAATAGAGTTTAGGAAAATGTATGTAACCACAGTCCTTAGCTTTGGTTAACTATTGAAGCCTTTTCTCTTGTCAAAAGGCTCAACGCGACCGCAGACTTTGATGAACACTGCTGGCAGCAGCGAAGTCTGTGTCTGTACCATTCTTATCAATGACGGCGTAATCTCGTATCTCCCTGCTCCCAAGTCATAAAACCTCGTATCTCCGATAAAACATGATTTTGGGGAAATGTTGTCTTAATGTTGGTACACAACAGTGTATGATAGCAATATATGGTATAATACCAACTTTAACGATAAAATATTTAATAACTCAAAAAATATGCAGTTTTTTTCATTTCCTGAAAAATGACGGTTTTGGAGATACGAGGATTCCGCCCGACAGCGACGATATATATATACACCAGTGGTTCTCAACCTTTTTACTGTGGCGTACCCCCTGGTGCATTTAACGTTCTTCTGAGTACCCCCACTTAGACTTAAGTCACACCTTTTCCATTAAGGGATAAAAATTCCCCCCTTTAAATTAATGTACACATGAATTTTAGCTTTTATAGAGGCATCTTAATATTCTATTAAGTGTATTATGTAACCCTGGACTACAAAACCAGTCTTAAGTAGCACAGGTATACCTGTAGCAAAGGCCAAAAATACATTGTAGGGTCAAAATTTTTCTTTCATGCCAAAAATCATTAGGATATTAATAAGTAAAGATCATGTTCTCTAAAGATATTTTGTAAAATTCCTACTGTAAATATATCAAAACTTAATTTCTGATTAGTAATATGCATTGCTAAGAACTTTAAATTGATTTTCTCAATTTTTTGAAAATTCCAGCTTTTCAAATAGTTGTATCTTGGCCAAATATTGTCCAATATTAATATTAATATTAATAAATTGCCAGTAGGTGGCAGTATGAACATCTTAATGAGTGAGACGTCACGTATTCATTCAGTAAGGAAGCAAACGGTTCACTGACTCCGAATCGTTCAAATTCGTCCCCTTCTGATTTCGTTGCAACTGTTTTGTTGAAAACATAACAGTAATGTAAGCTATATTTAAAATGTAAAATCCTCACTTAATAATAAATTTTTGTTTAACTGTTATATAAAATCAAAATTTGCAATCGATTATATTCAGAGAAAACTGCGTTTTTGCTCGTATTTTAAACATGAAAAATAATTAACTCGCACAAGACGTGTTTCTGTATCGAAATGAGCTTCTTAAATCGATCTTTATGTAGCCTACAGTCTGTCAATATTTGTTGCTATTAAGTGCTACAGAGCTAACGTTAACGTTACTTTAAACACGCGATGAACAGCAGCGCGTTTTGCTAAAGCAGCATACTCTGCGGGCATCTTACCACGCGCACGCTGCTGGTGTGGTTACAGTCGGTTTTGACCGCAAGAGATGAGGTCATTTGATGTAATTTGACTGTTCACGGAATTCCCATTTTCCTGTTTTATAATAAAAGCTTGTCAGAAATACATGCTCGGTTTTAATGTTACTTTAAATTGTGGTAGAACAATGAATGGCAAAGCTCAGCATTTTGTTCGCGTACCCCCTTCCGCCACCTCACGTACCCCCGTTTGAGAACCACTGATATACACTACCGTTCAAAAGTTTGGGGTCAGTAAGACTTGCAATTTTTTTTATGAAGTCAAGGCTGCATTTATTTTATCAAAAATACGGCAAATAAACTGTAATATTACAAAATGTTATTACAATAGAAAATAATGGTTTTTATTTTCATATACAGGTCCTTCTCAAAAAATTAGCATATTGTGATAAAGTTCATTATTTTCTGTAATGTACTGATAAACATTAGACTTTCATATATTTTAGATTCATTACACACAACTCGAAGTAGTTCAAGCCTTTTATTGTTTTAATATTGATGATTTTGGCATACAGCTCATGAAAACCCAAAATTCCTATCTCAAAAAATTAGCATATTTCATCCGACCAATAAAAGAAAAGTGTTTTTAATACAAAAAAAGTCAACCTTCAAATAATTATGTTCAGTTATGCACTCAATACTTGGTCGGGAATCCTTTTGCAGAAATGACTGCTTCAATGCGGCGTGGCATGGAGGCAATCAGCCTGTGGCACTGCTGAGGTGTTATGGAGGCCCAGGATGCTTCGATAGCGGCCTTAAGCTCATCCAGAGTGTTGGGTCTTGCGTCTCTCAACTTTCTCTTCACAATATCCCACAGATTCTCTATGGGGTTCAGGTCAGGAGAGTTGGCAGGCCAATTGAGCACAGTAATACCATGGTCAGTAAACCATTTACCAGTGGTTTTGGCACTGTGAGCAGGTGCCAGGTCGTGCTGAAAAATGAAATCTTCATCTCCATAAAGCTTTTCAGCAGATGGAAGCATGAAGTGCTCCAAAATCTCCTGATAGCTAGCTGCATTGACCCTGCCCTTGATAAAACACAGTGGACCAACACCAGCAGCTGACATGGCACCCCAGACCATCACTGACTGTGGGTACTTGACACTGGACTTCAGGCATTTTGGCATTTCCCTCTCCCCAGTCTTCCTCCAGACTCTGGCACCTTGATTTCCGAATGACATGCAAAATTTGCTTTCATCCGAAAAAAGTACTTTGGACCACTGAGCAACAGTCCAGTGCTGCTTCTCTGTAGCCCAGGTCAGGCGCTTCTGCCGCTGTTTCTGGTTCAAAAGTGGCTTGACCTGGGGAATGCGGCACCTGTAGCCCATTTCCTGCACACGCCTGTACACGGTGGCTCTGGATGTTTCTACTCCAGACTCAGTCCACTGCTTCCGCAGGTCCCCCAAGGTCTGGAATCGTTCCTTCTCCACAATCTTCCTCAGGGTCCGGTCACCTCTTCTCGTTGTGCAGCGTTTTCTGCCACACTTTTTCCTTCCCACAGACCTCTTGCTTGAGGGTGTCAATGATGGCCTTCTGGACAGCAGTCAGGTCGGCAGTCTTACCCATGATTGCGGTTTTGAGTAATGAACCAGGCTGGGAGTTTTTAAAAGCCTCAGGAATCTTTTGCAGGTGTTTAGAGTTAATTAGTTGATTCAGATGATTAGGTTAATAGCTCGTTTAGAGAACCTTTTCATGATATGCTAATTTTTTGAGATAGGAATTTTGGGTTTTCATGAGCTGTATGCCAAAATCATCAATATTAAAACAATAAAAGGCTTGAACTACTTCGAGTTGTGTGTAATGAATCTAAAATATATGAAAGTCTAATGTTTATCAGTACATTACAGAAAATAATGAACTTTATCACAATATGCTAATTTTTTGAGAAGGACCTGTACTTTAAAATATAATTTATTCCTGTGATGCAATGCTGATTTTTCATCAGCTGTTACTCAGTTTCCCAGGCTTAAGCGTCACATGATCTCTCAGAAATCATTCTGATATTCTGAATTATTAGTAGAATTATCAGTTTTGGAAACAGTTGTGCCGCCAATGTTTTTTTTTTTTTTTTTGAACCTGTATTTTTTTCTTTCAAGAACAACATTTATTCAAACTATAAATCTTTTCTAGCAATGTAAATCTATTATGTAACTTTTTATTAATGTAACAATTTATTCATTTCTTTCAAAAAAAAAAAAAAAAAAAAAAAGAATGAATAAACATTTACTGACCCCAAACTTTCGAACGGTAGTGTGTGTGTGTGTGTGTATATATGTATGTATATATATATATATATATATATATATATACACACCCCCTTTTACATATAAGTCATTTTCAGTGTCAGCTTTCAGAAATCTTTGCTGACAGTGGAAAAAAAAAAAAGAGGAAAAATTGTCTTTGCAGCATTGCTCGCTTATGGTTTAAAACTAGCTGCAGTGCACAACAAAAGGAGAAAAAGAAGTCTCTTTACAAACAAAAAATAATTTATTGCAAGAAAAACAGCGAATATTTACAGTAAATTTACAGTTTCTTTCAACCCTTTTGACATGAACAACCAAATATATTTATGAATTACTTAAAAATACACAGCACAAAATGCACTGAGACACGCAAGAATGTGTCTGCAAAAATCAATTTATGCAAAATGTCAATAAGATAATGCGGTTTATGGCAAATCTGCCATCCCTAATCAAAACAATCATAATCATGAACTCTTTGGCTTTTTTTGCTTTTTACACAAATCAACAGACAATAAAAGATATGGACAATAAAAGTACAATGCACAAAAGTTCAAAAATACTGTACAAAATGTTTTGCCCAACACCAGATGCAAGTGTAAAACAACTAATAGAAAAATCATGCACACAACAGCTGAATGGAAATGGACCTAACAAACAAACAAACAAAACAAGCAAGCAAGCAAGCAAGCAAGCATTACATTCCCTCTGAACAGAGATTTTCCCAGATCCAAAACTTTAATTGTGCAGTTTTTTGGCAACTGCTTCAAAGTCTGACAAGAGGCACCATAATCGGCCACTAAAATCATTGTCAGTGC
Source organism: Cirrhinus molitorella (assembly GCA_033026305.1). Lineage (NCBI taxonomy): Eukaryota > Metazoa > Chordata > Actinopteri > Cypriniformes > Cyprinidae > Cirrhinus > Cirrhinus molitorella. The sequence continues at coordinate 21,397,986 of CM065134.1, forward strand.
AAGGAGACATTTGCACTGTCAATCAAAAAGGGTGAGGAAAAGGCACTAGACAGTTACAGACTTGTCAAGAAAAATGTCTGTCTTAACAGCCGAGCTGCGGTTTGCAGCACGAAAAACCTTCTCATATTGAGAAAATTACATTAAAGCACCTTAGGTCAGCTAAATAAATATTTGAAATGTCAGAGATTAAACTTTAGATTTCAATTTCTTCAGAAGCTATGCAACTGTCAGTGTTTTAAAGCAAGGTTGCAGATAAAACAACTGTCGGTATCAGCATACATCTTGGTGAACCCTTGAATTCAACATGCATAACGCACAAGAAAATTATGGGTAACAATGCAATGCATTTTGCTCGAAGCATGATGACCACATGCTACAAAAATAAATAGTTCAAAATAAACCAGCCAGACAAAGGAAGAATGTGCCGTTCTAATAGTGCAGTGCACATCTTTATGTACACATTATAATCATTAATTCCATCCTTCACGTTTTACCTGAATAACAGGCTATTAATCTGCTAAAAAAAAAAAAAAAAAATCTCCTCATGTTGTAACGCTGCTTAAAGGTGCTTTGGACCTACAGTAACACACAAACAACATTGTCTTGAACATCAATAGCAGCTCTCGGTTTGGACGATTCAGTTGTTTTAAGTCACATACGTCGGTCTAGTGAGCATAATGCCATCCGTAACAGGGCATTTCAAGTGTTTTCTCAAGGGTCGCTGCTCTCCTCTGCTCTGCCACTAATACCGTTGCTCAAGAAAGCTTCTTTCTCAGGTGTAGCTGGTTGGTTTGTCATTGTCGGTTTGAAGATGTTGATGTCTTCTGTGTCATTACTGGCCAAGGCTGCCTCTGTGCTGTGCCAGATCCCATAGCCAAAATAAATAACAAAACCTGAAGAGAGAAACGAAGAAGGTCAAGGAGAGCAGAAGACCTTGTACTTGTTTTCTGTCTGTAATCAAAGATTATTGCGAACTGTACACATTTGTGTTTTATCTTGTTGGTGTGATTAACTATTCAAGGTTGTGCACTTCTCTGTCATATGCATAATGCGACACGCAACAACTTTTAAGTTCTAGTGTAGTGTACTTATCAAATCATAAAAGGCTACATGTGAATCAAGTATATCTGTTGTGCTTTGTTTTTCGGTATGAAGTGCATTGTGATCCAGTGTTTTTTTACCATCTCGGTTCACAGTAAATACAGTGAACTCCATCTCTGCACGTGTTGTCAGTTGGGAATTCAGGACACTTTATTTTAAGAGTTGCATAATTTCTAACATTTTTATGGGCAGTAGTTTACATTATTTCTCTAGATTTGCAATGAGAAGCATTTGTAAACCCGTGGTTATAATCTTTAAGTCCTGCAAGTAAAGAGATTAAGATTTTTCCTTTTTTAAAAATTTAAATTATGAGCTGCATTTATTTGATCAAAAATACAGTAAAAAACAGCAACATTGTAAAATACGATTACAATTTAATATAACTGTCTTCTATTTGAATATATATTAAAAGGCAATTTATTCCTGATGCAATTCCTGATCATGATGCAAAGCTGAATTTTCAGCAGGTCTGAAAATATATTTTATATATATATATATATATATATATATATATATATATATATAAAATATCACAATTGTAAGTTTATCTCACGATTCTAACTTAATAACTTGCAACTTTTCTCAATTTTCAATTGAGGAAAAGTCAAAATTGTGAGTTTATATCTTGCAATTCTGACTATATTTCTCAGAATTGCAACTTTCTTATCGAGACAAAGTCGCAATTCTGATTATAACATGCAATTCTGACTTTTAATGTAATTCTGACTTTATTTCTTAGAATTTCTCACAATGAAGTCAAATTTGAGATCATAATTCTTTTTCTTAAAATTGCAAGTTTATATCTCGCAATTCTGTGTTTATAACGCAGTTGCAATTTGTCAGAATCATGAGAGATCAACGTACAATTCTGAGAAAGTCGGAAATGTGATCCCAAAATTTGAATTTATTGTGAGAAATTCTTGGAAATAAAGTTACAACTAACTGCAAGACAGTTGAAATTCTAAAAAATAGTTGTAATTCTGAAAAATGGTTAGAATTGCGACTTATTTAATCTCACAATTCTGACTTTATTTCTCATAATTGCGATTTTTTTTTTTTTTAGAATTTCTCACAATGAAGTCAAATTTGAGATCATAATTCTTTTTCTTAAAATTGCAAGCTTATATCTCGCAATTCTGTGTTTATAACGCAGTTGCAATTTGTCAGAATCATGAAATATCAACGTACAATTCTGAGAAAAAGTCAGAATTGTGATCTCAAAATTTAAATTTATTGTGAGAACAAATTTGAAATTCTAAGAAATAGTTGCAATTCAGAAAAATAGTCCGAATTGCGACTTATTTCAAATCACACAATTCTGACTTTATTTCTCAGAATTGCGACTTTCTCAGAAGTGGGACTATTTTTTTTTTTTAGAATTTCTCATAATGAAGTCACATTTTAAGATCATAATTCTGTTTCTTAAAATTGCAAGTTTATCTCTCGCAATTCTGAGTTTATAACACAGTTGCAAGTTAAATCAGAATCATGAGATATTAATGTACAATTCTGAGAAAAAGTCAGAAATTCTGAAAAATAGTTAAACATACAATTCTGAGAAAAAGTCAAGTGATTTATTTATCACACAATTCTGACTTTATTTCTCAGAATTGCAACTTTATTTCTCAGAATGTCTCACAATTCTGACTTTATAAACTGCAATTGCAAGTTTTTCATGCAATTTTGTCTATTTCTCAGAATTGCAGCTTTATTTCTGTACTTAATATTACTCAGTACTTAAATGGGTAATTACACCTAATTTACGGACACCTTAAATTAAAGGTTTCTTTCAAATAAATAAAATTGAAATCACTGTATCATTATAAATCTCATTGACACTTTTATTCAATTTAATGTGTCCTTTTGGAATTCAAGTATTTTTTTTTTTTTTAAAAAGCAGATGCAAAAAACTGTTTTCAACATGTTTTAACATAAGTTTCATACTTTGAAATAAAATAAAATACATTAAAATATATAAAAATTAAAAACAGTTATTGTAAATTGTAATAATATTCCACTGTTACTGTTACTATATTATATTTTACAATATTTACTGTGACCATAAGACATGAATTGTCCAACTTTTGCCTGGTAAATGTAATTAAAATAATTATGAAATTCATTTTCCATTTTAAACTGCAATTGTATTACAATAGCAATACAATAATGTCTACATAATAATATTAACATTAATATATACAATTAGCTTGTAAAAGTAAAAAAAAAAAAAGTTTTTATTTTCTTGTGATAACATAAAAGGCATTTGAGTTCTTAATTTTGCTTTTAAAAGTAAACTAGATGCATTTTACTTTACATTTTCTTATTAGAGACTATGGCCCCAGACACCTCTAGAAAACCCTAGATTCCCCCACTATAGTCCTGCGCGACACACTGGATTCCCTTTATTGTATGTGGTTCAGACACAATGTGCTTTTCACACACTTAACACCTCTGTGATGTATTATTGACTTACCTATGGCCATCCAAATGGCGAAGCGCATCCAGGTGCCTTTATCCAGCTGCATCATCAGGTACACATTAATAAACATACTGAGGACTGGAAGGAATGGCAGCAGAGGAACCTGGGTACACACATACATCCGTCTGTCTTTACAAACTGACATAATCAGTGATTTTAAAACTCTGTGTGAATGCAGAAATTTGGTTACCTTAAAAGACAGCTTTGTCTTGCTCTCAGGCTGGCGACCTATTAACATGGTGATGAAAAAACAAACCACAGCCAGAATGGCAAGAACCACAATAGCCCAGATCTGAAATCCACCCTGAACCGCCAGAACACAGAACAAACACACCAGAACACCTGCACAGAGAGGAAAGGAAACTGTGACTCACACTGTGAGAGTATGTAAAGTGATTATTTTAAAATGTGCATCCACATGTGTCTTACCCAATACACTGGTGCAGATGTTGACTATAAAACCAGAGAGACGAGACGGCTCCTCGTTTTTGGGGAACAGAAGGTTGCTGAGGGTGCAGACATCTTGAGATCCAGGCAGGAAACCAGCACTGCTCTCGTTGATGGAGTCAGCCTCCGTTTCCTCCTGACAACTGGCTCTCTGATACTGGACGTTCACACTGGGCTGCTCTGGCTGGTACCTAAAAGAGAGCAATTTAATAGTCTACACCTTAATATGAATTACGGTTATTATCGTTTACAAAAACTATAACCATTTCTATCACGACAACTCTCAGAAGATTTGATGGACTATTTTGACGACATCTTTCATCCTTTTCCAATCCTTGACAGTGTTATTTACTTGGCAGTCAATGGGACAGCCACAAAGCTTCCGATTTCATCCTAAATATTTTAAATTGTGTTCCAAAGGTGAACGAAGCTTTCACGGGTTTGGAACGACATTTTCATTTTGGGGTGGAGTAACCCTTTAAGACACACTGCTGCTGCAAAAATAGCATATATAATAACCCCTAGCAGATCTATACAGGAGGAGCTGGGGAGGTGGAGGGTTTACAGAGGAACTCTGAAAGCATGTGAAATTCTCTAGTGAATGATAGTGAGCCATTTACAGCGTCTTGCGAAAGTACTGGCATTTGCATTTGGCAATTATCTGCCATCCTTTGCCTCACCTCTTGTCAGCATGGACATTATTTAAATGCAAAACCGAAAAAAATTGTTCTGATTATTAAAACTTTTCTTCTTTTTCTGTTAATTGATTTGAGTACTGTGGGTGGAAAGAGGTGTAACAAGGTTTTTGTGTAGTTTAGAGTGACAAATCGTACCAGTGTACTTTATATCATGTATCATTGTAATATCATTAGTTTACATTAAAGGGTTACTCCACCCCAAAATGAAAATTGTCATTTATCAACTACCCCATGTCGTTCCAAATCCGTAAAAGCTTTGTTTGTTTTTGGAACACAACTTAAGATATTTTGGATTAAAACCGGGAGCTTTGTGATTGTCCCATTGACTGGCAAATAAATAACACTGTCAAGGCCCAGACAAGTTGGTTCAACTATAATTTTACAAAGCTACGAGAAAATTTTTGTACACAAAGAAAATGAAAATATCGACTTTATTCACAGTTTTTCACCTCCGTGTCACCATCTCACCATGCGTTAAAATGCAACCATTTACGGCTCCCTTTAGCTCACGTTATTTGATTGCCATGCCTTTCTGAATACAGAGTGACACTTCGACATGTCATCGTCCATTACAATGTTTTACTATAGACATCGTCTAAAGACGATTTGGTAGACATCGCCCAACCCTAACGCAGAGGAGACAAATTGTTTAATAAAGTCGTTATTTTTGTTTTCTTTGCGTACAAAAATATTCTCATAGCTTCGTAAAATTCTGGTTGAACCACTGATGGACTATTTTGATGAAGTCTTTCATACTTTTCTGGGCCTTAAGAGGTTCAATGGGACAGCCACAGAGTATATCCAAAATATCTTAAATTATGTTCAGAAGATGAACAAAGCTTTTTTTAACTAAATTTTTAAGACTAAAAATGTAACATTAAAAAAAAAAAACATTACATTCAACATAAAATATGAACTAAAACCAATTATACCTGGGCTGTCACATCAAATGAAAGAAAATTAACAATTATGAAAAGCATAATGCAAAAATATCAAACTCTCATATTTTATGATAACCAGTCTTTGGAAAAACGAAAAAAAAAAAAAGATCAAATATGAAGCCGTACCTCAAGACTAATACACAGGCCGCGACTAGCGTGTAAGCCAGTAAAGTGCCAATAGACATTAGATCAACCAGATCTTTCAGATCGAACAGGAAAGCCATCACCGCTGTGGAGAGAAGAGAAGTGTTATTGTAGGACAATGATTCAGCTGTTGTATTAACTAATACTAGTATTAACTAGTAGGAACAGCAGCATGAATATTAGTACACTACCATTCAAACATCTGGGGTCAGTAAGATTTTGATTGTTTATAGAGAAAAAGCTCACAAGGTTGTATTTATTTGATTAAAATATAGTAAAAACAGTCAAATATTACAATAAAAAAAAAAAACATGTTTTAAACTGTAAATCAACAAGCAATTTTTAAACAACAAAATGCATATATATATATATATATATATATATATATATAACGTCTTACTGACCCCACAATTTTGAACAATAGTGCTGTTGTAGTAACTTTAATAGTGAACTGTAAACATATTCTTGTGGCATAAAATGTAATAACCAATAAAAAGTCAGTAAAATACACAATAGTATGGTAAAATTGGTCAAAACCCACATTAAAAACGTTACTGTGTAGGGCTGCGATAAATTGATGCTTCGCGATTCTCTCCGGAATTGATTCTGAGCTTAGTTTTTAACAGCAGATTGTGCTCTAGTTTTTTTTCACCACACAAATGCTTACTAAGAAGAGCGCTTGCGCATTCGGCTGAGTCGCAAGAATAAATGTAAAAACTTATATGATAATTTTAGGTTCAAGTGTGTGTAAGGAATTGGAATTGTAAGGTATAGCTGTTTTTAAAGCATATAGCTGTTTAAAACTAAGCTCAGAATCGATTTGAGAGAAAAACACGATGCATTCTAGAAAACTGATGCGGAATCAATTCTCGATTTGTGATGTATCTTATTTTCCCAGCCATAACAATGTGTCATATTGAAAAAGAAAACAGACACATCAGATAATGTGTGCTCTGTGTAATGACATCTGACATTGCATATCCTCTCTCAGCATTGCCACATATCCTGTTAACAGTAGGTCCCAAACTTATAAAAACAACATCCTGCACTAGTAGTAATACAGAAACGTAAGTCTTACTTACAATGACTTATAATGATTGGATTTAATGCTTAAAATGCAAATAAATGGATTTAGGTGTGATTAAAATGTACACACTGAATTACATCAAGTACAACTTATCAATACTTTACATTAAAAATACATTTGAATCTCTTTATGCAAGAGTTTGATTGTAAATCTGTTATAAGAAAGAGACAAATGAATCCTGCTATAAACTACGGGTTAATCCATTTCTCCTCTACGCTTACCGGACAGAAGCCCGGCCGCCATGGTGGCGATGATAGGCGTCTTCCTCTTACTGACACGAGACAGGAAGCTGAAGATCAGACCGTCATTTGCCATGGCAAAGATAATGCGTGGCAGTGGGAACATGGAGCCCAGCAGACTGCACAAGCAGGGGAGGGAGGATGAGTGGATATATAATCTAGTCCCAATATACCCACTTATACTTCAGCTCCTTAATTGAAATGTAATTTAATTTATGCAGTTTAGACTGCCCACAGTTTATTATCACTGCTGCAATTCCAGCATAAAGGACTGAGTAAAGCACAAATAAAACCTATTCTAAAAGTGGTTACGGGTCAGTTCTCTGGCATTGCTGGAGTTTAGTGGCTAAGTTTAGTCACCATTTAATCATGGTGCAGTTTGAGAGGTTGCCGGATCGCTGTGAGATCTGTAAAAGAGCGAGTCTGTTAGTAGTTTAAATGAGCGTTCTCACCTGCCACTATGCCTGAGGTTACAGTGGCAATTATGGGCGTTTTGGATTTTTCACTGATGTTGGCCAAGAACTTGAAGAGCAGCCCGTCTTCAGCCATGGCCCATATTACACGGGGCATTGGGAACATGGAGCCCAACAGACTAATTGAGGGGAGAGAAACAGATTCAAGCCATGCAGTGCAGTTAGCATCTACTGAAGCTAATTAGCTTTATCAGGGGAAAAAAAAATAAATTAAAAAAAAAAAATAATAATAATAATAATAATAATAATAAAAATAATGCTTTTTAAAGTTTCATGAAAAAGCAAACCATAATTGTGAGACTATTCAAAAGTTTGAGTTTGTTGCAAAACATTCCTATTTTAAATAAATGCTGTTCTTTCAAAAACAAAACTGTACTGACCCCAAACCTTTTAAAAATAGTACACTATATTGCCAAAAAGTATTGGGACACCCCCTTCTAGGTTTGACAGATTTTTCATGAGTACTAATCTTAATGTTTAAGCATAGAATGATATTCTAGGGAATTGTGTCCTTCTAAATTTATAGCAAAAGTTTGGACAAGACCCTTTTTTATTCTAACATGACAATGCCTCTGTGTATAAGGCAACGTTCATAGAGAAATGTTTGATTCAGTCAGCGTGACTGGTCTGCATAAAACCAAGTCCTAATCTCAGCTAAACACATCTGGTGTGACTTTAAATGCAGACCTTGAGCCAAAAACTCATCACCAAACACCAATGACTTGTACATACACTATATGGACAAAAGTATTGGGACACCCCCTTCTTTAGAACAGAAAAAAAGGTACTTCCAAAACTGTAGCAACAAAGATGTAAACATAATTCATGCATTTAAAAATTTCCATCTCTGTTGCTTCAGTTTTGGAAGTGTTTTTGGTCTGTATTTAAAGTCACACCAGAGGTGTTCAGCTGGGATTAGGACTTGGCTTTATGCAGACCAGTCAAGTTCTTCCACACTGACTGAATCAAATAATGTTTCCATTTCTCTATGAACCTTGCCTTATACACAGAGGCATTGTCATCTTAGAATAAAAAAAGGGTCCTGTCCAAACTTCTGCTATAAAATTAGAAGGACACAATTCCCTAGGTATGGAAACATTTCCACCACTGAAAAAAAAAGCATGGTAAAATGGTAACTGCGACTTTATTTTACAATTCTGACTTTTTCCCTTAAAATTACAAGTTTATATCTTACAATTCTGACTTTTATAACACACAACTGCTATTTATTAAGTCAGAATTTTGAGATATAAACTCGCAATTCTGAGAAATTATGTCAAAATTGTGAGATATAAACTTGCAATTCTAAGAAATAAAGTCAGAACTGCAGATTTTTTTCTCTCAGAATTCCGAGTTTATATCTTAAAATGTTGACTTTATAACAAGCAATTGCGATTTATTAAGTTAGAATTTTGAGATATAAACTCGCAATTCTAAGAACAGTCTTTTCCCTCAAAACTGGACTTATAACTCACAATTACAAGTTTATATCTTACAATTGTGAGGAAAAAAAAGAACTATGAATTTGTATGATGCAATTCTGAGAAAAAAAATTAATAAATTTCCAAATTGTAAGATTAAGATTTTTTGTTATTCAGTGGTGTAAACAGGCTTCCATAACAGGGTCATATCATGGAGAGCAAAAAAATACAATTAAATACAATTAAAAAAAAGAAACTGCCATAACTTCAATAAGCATTTTGTGCATGTGTATTTGCAGACACTTCCATTTCTTAAGGAGTTTTCTAAAGAAGTCTGACATACTGGAGCTTTAAAACAAACAATGCTATGCAAATACACACACACCCACTCCCACACCCCAAAACTGACATAACTTTGATACCACCTGTGTAGTTCTTACCTGGTGGACAAAGCACAAAGGGAACCAACGGCTACTGCATACGTCGCCCCTTCCCAGCCCACATATTTGAAGGCCACAGGAAGAGGGCTGTTCTTATCCAGCATGTAGTATGGCATCATCATCGTGAGGGCGGCTGATACGCCAAAGTAGGCAACGAAACAGATGAGAAGAGATGCTACAATGCCAATGGGTATGGCCCTCTGAGGATTCTTCACCTCCTCTCCTGAAACACAGAGAACCAAAAATGTAAAATAAAATTCGATTTTGACTAATAAATGCCTTCAAATGACCACATCCACATGAAATCTGACTTGTAATTATTATTAATATTAGTATGGTATTATTTTTGTGGAATGCATCTCAGTTAGTTCAGACTCTAAATACTAACCTGTTGTGGCGATACAATCAAAACCGACAAAAGCGTAGAAACAAGTGGCAGCACCGGACAGAACTCCAGAGAAACCGAACGGCATGAAACCACCAACACCCAAACTCTTTTCAGATGGAAACGGCTCTGATGTACTGAAAATACAAACAAGCGCTAAGCTATAGTAACTCCCTCAGACAAAAACGACAATATAAACCATTTCTAAGAGCATTAAAATTTCCCATTTTCACATATTTCAATGTTTTGTCATATTTCAGTGTTCTGGTGAAAATTACAGACTTCCTCCAGGTGGAGAATTTGTTTTATATTTCAGTTCAGCTTTAATTTTTTTTTTTATTTCAGTTTTAGTTATTTTGGTTAGTTACACTGCCATTCAAAAGTTTGGGATCAGTAAGAATCTTATTTATTTTTCTTAAATAAGCTTTTTCTGCTAATCAAGGCTGCATTCATTTGATTTAAAATACAGAAAAAACAGTAATATTGTAAAATATTGCAATTTAAAATAGTGGTTTTCTGTTTAAACATACTTTAAAAAATAATGTATACCTGTGATGCAAAGCTGAATTTTCAGCATCATTATTTCAGTCCTCAGTGTCACAATGTCCTTCAGAAATCATTGCAATATGCTGATTTATTATGAATGTTGGAAACATCCATTTCTTGGAATATGATACTTTTTTCAGGATTCTTTGATGAATATAAACGTAGCAGCATTTGTTTAAAATAGAAATCTTTTGTAACAATATACACTACTGTTCAAATTTGAGAGCAGAACATTTTCTCTCTCTTTGAAAGAAATTAATATGTTTATTCAGCAAGGATGTGTTAAATTGATAAAAAGATTTGTAAAGATAGTATTGCTAGAAAATATTTAATGCAATATTAAAATATTAAAATGCAATAATTATTTGTATTAATTATAATGGGCATCCCAAAGTTTTGTGAAAAGCTTCTAACAATTCATTTTGGTGAACCACCGAGGGACTGATATATTACCAAATCCCAGGAATGACCCATATACTATGCTTATATCAAAGAAAAAAAATCTTTACTTCTCATATGATGTGTGGTTGAGGATTTCATTAGGATCCAAGTTCCAGTTTTTGAGGGTTCCTTTGATCAGACCCGACACAACCACAAACATCAGAACCAGAACGTTGATGCAAGTGAACACCTTATTGACCATAGCGGACTCCTTCACCCCAAACGCCAGCAAAGCTGCAGAACAAACACGTAACATATTTAACTGCTGCATTCCTGAACATAAACAGGCTGAGGTATATTAATACAATCTAACTCTCAATGGCATACCTGTCAGTGTAAGGATAATGACCACAGCAAACATGTCAGGGTACTCTGCTAACACTCCTGGGGCCTTCATACTCATATGTAACCTGCAGAAAGTCTCTATATGTTTCCCAATGAGCTCATCAAAGGTCGCACTCCAGGCCCGAGCAACACTGGATGTACCTGAGAAAGGGAGCATTATAAATGTGTTCAGGCAATATGGGTTATAAGAAGTGGTTGACTGTTGATATTTGCCATTTTTACATTTATTTTCTAAGACCCAATTCTGTAAGGCCCAATATGTTAAAAGTTTTGACAGCAAGGAGAACTTTAAACAAGGTTAGAAAACAGTATTATAATGTTTGCTTAGATTCTTTATAAGATATCAGAATCTGGCATCGAAATATCCTGACTACCTGAAGCATTCTCACCTATAATATAGGACAGGATGAGGTTCCAGCCAGTGATGAAGGCCCACAGTTCTCCCACTGTCACGTAACTGTACAGATATGCAGAGCCTGTTCTGGGAACACGTGCTCCGAACTCAGCGTAACACAGTCCAGCCATGACTGAGGCTAAAGCTGCTATCAAAAATGACAGGACAATAGCCGGTCCGGCGTTTTCCCGTGCAACAGCTCCGGCCAGCACATAGACGCCAGCGCCCAGCGTGCTGCCCACTCCCAGTGCCACCAGGTCAAAGGTATTGAGGCATCGGGAAAGCCGAGACTCTTCTGTGCTGCAGTCGACCACCTTCACTCGCAGTAGCTGCTTTCCAAAGCCTTTGAGGTAGGCGAGGACCATGTTGATTTCTTTTAACACTCAGATACACACAGGTTCTTCGCTGTAGGACCAATGACCTGGAAAAACAAAAGAAAGAACAAGAGTGATAACTACAGTTTATTTGAGTTTATTAACAAAATCCTTTTATAGTTTCAAATGGGACATCAGATGCCAATTTTCAACAAGCTGGTTTGATACTTTATGGTCTTTAGCAGGGCTCCAGACTAACATTTCAGGACAGTGGCACCAGCGCCACTAAGTTCTACAGATGGTGGTGCCAAGAGTAGATTTGGCAGCGCTGGGGAGGGTGGTGTGTGGGGTTATTGAAAATATAAGTCATTTAATCATAAATGACTATTGTTTTGCATTAATAAGTGCAGTTGCATATTAATTTATTGTATATTGTAAGCTTAAGTTGGGAAGCATACAAAATGTACTTACTAGCAAAATTAAATGATTTAATTTTAAATTCTACTCTTAAATGTACCATTATTCTTCTACAGTATTATATGGAATGGATCAGCGACTTCAGAGACTATAACTGCAAATTTAAGGAAAGTTTGTTTTTCACTTTTCCAACTTCACTGTGTAGAACTGACTTAATCTGGTTTCTTGATGATTTGATAATTATAAATGATATCATAATTTCAAAATATGAAGCAAACTATAAAACTAATAAACTATAAATACTGCATCATTTATTATTATTTGTATTATTGTTGTTGTTGAAAACAGAATAGTAGAATTAGTTTTTTTAGTTGTTTTTTTGATGAATAGAAAGTTCAGAATAATTTTGAAACCTTTTGTAACATTATAAAAGCCTTCATCTTCACTTTTGATCAATTTAACGCACCCTTGATAAATAAAAGTATTAATTTCCCCCAATACTGGTATTTTGATATTTCTAACCATCAAAGAATCCTGAAAATGTACTCAACTGTTTTAAATATGAATAATAATTTATTGAATTAATCAGCATATTAAAATGATTTCTAAAGGATCATGTGACATGCTATTTTATTTAATACTAAATATTACATAAATTTGAAGTTGTAAAATAACTGTAAGGTAAATTATTGCATTAAAATGTGTAACAATATGTCTCTATCAGCCACACTAATAATGTTTTTCCCTCCACTCACCTTGTATTATTTCATGTTATAGTGTTAGTTTACAATATCAACATATATAAAAACCATTCAATTAAAATGCAAAAACAGCCTTTTAAAAATCACTCTTTTCTTAAGTTATTAAATGATGCAAGAAGCGCGATCCTGACATAAGCTGGGAGAGTCACAAGAGTGATGATATTTGAGCCTGGTACTACCACCACAACCAGCATGATTTCTCTTACTCATCGTTACTGTAATAGCTGAGAGCCAAAAGCAGCCTGGAGGTAAGCAGAGGTATCATTTGAACTTTACAGTAGGACCTTTTTATAAACACACAAGTGCTAAGCTAACGTCACTGATCATATTTGGAGAGAATAAGACACGCATGTAATAAATACACTGTGTGCCGCCAATAAACAGATGAACGTGGAACGTTTGCAGGTGTTATTCCCTTTTACAGTTTACAGTAACAGGACACCTTTTATACTTATACCTTTTTTATACTTTACTTTCAAGGCAAAGTTCTGATGAACAGGTTTACCTTAGGTTACTTTAGTAATTTCCATGAGTACTAATCTTAATGTTTAAGCATATAATGATATTATAGGGTACTGTGTCATTCTAATTTTATAGCAAAAGTTTGGACAGGACCCTTTTTTATTCTAACATGACAATGCCTCTGTGTAAAAGTAAGGTTCATAAAGAAATGTTTGATTCAGTCAGTGTGGAAGAACTTGACTGGTCTGCATAAAGCCAAGTTCTAATCTCAGCTGAACACCTCTGGTGTGACTTTAAATGCAGACCTTGAGCCAAAAACCAATGACTTATGGGTGCATATGGGTAGAGTCATTTTAGACGCTTCCAAAACTGAAGCAAAAGAGATGGAAATACAATTTTTAAATACATGAATGCTTCCATCTGTGTTGCTACAGGTTTGAAAGTGCCTTTTTCTGTTCTAAAGAAGGGGGTGTCCCAATACTTTTGTCCATATAGCGCATGTACAAATCATTGGTGTTTGATGATGAGTTTTTGGCCCAAGGTCTGCATTTAAAGTCACACCAGAGGTGTTCAGCTGGGATTAGGTCTTGGCTTTATGCAGACCAGTCAAGTTCTTCCACACTGACTGAATCAAACATATCTCTATGAACCTTGCAGAGGCATTGTCATATTAGAATAAAAAAGGGGGTTTTCCAAACTTTTGCAATAAAATTAGAAAGACAATTCCCTAGAATATCATTCTATGCTTAAACATGGAAATGACTAAAGTAGTCAAACATGTTCATTAGAAGGGGGTGTCCCAATACTTTCGGCAATAGTGTTTATATTTTATACTCATCGTTAACATGTTCTTGACATGCATTACATTCATTCCACTGTTAACACATCACGGCTAACACAGAAAAACTATTTCACAATATTCATGTTTGATTACACAAAGGAAGATTTAGTTATATTGAGTCTCCCAAAAGGCCAGTGAGAAACCCTTAAGCATATAAACTAAATGAGTTCCATTGCATCATTTGGTGAGAAAAAACAATAACGGGTTTCATGGGAAACTCGAACAACACAAACAAGACATCAAAACCACAGAGGCTGCTAATCAGTGCACTATAAAGTTTCAGATCTTTCTCTTACCAACTCAAAATATCAGAGCGAGGAAATCCTCAAAACACAAATAAAGTCCGATGAGAAACAGAGCTCTGGCTTTGGTTCGGCACCTCCTCCAGGTATCAAACACAATGAGGATTTGTGAAGTAAAACCTTTGATGATGTCTTTTCCCTCTCGACTCGTAATAAATACAAGCTAAGGGGAGGCGTTCAAACTTGTGTCCGCATGTAGCACGAGTCAAATGCCTTTGTAGCAACTAACTCATTCAAAGCTCGGGCCACAAATAGCACATCGTGAGGTCACGTGAAGACCAGCAGCTGCGGTGGTCACTGTCACTCTGCCTGTCTCTGCCTTCTGTCACGAAACACCTCTAACGCTTGAAGCGAGATAAAAATTGCTCTAGATATTTCAACCCTTAAATTGTGTTTCATAAATATATCTACCTGATCACATGATGAAAACATACACACACACACAGTTATGATAACAGCTCTACGTTTCACTTTCTGGATGTAACAAGCTTGCTTGGTAGCTCAGCCGGCACAGAATTAGACTTAAATTGTGGAATCCTTGGGTAAGAATCCTGTGAAAAACAACACGATGAAAGCTGAAAGGTGAGCGATCAAACACAAGCCAAAATGGCATGCTTGTGATTTGCTTTTGTTCATACTATAGTGAAGATGGTTTGCTACCTTAAAATGCCATGTACATGTACATTTATAGCGGCATTCAACTGACATTTCAAGTCAGAACTGCGGTGACTGCGGGAAAACTAGGGCTAAAATCATTAGTCGACATTATCGACAACGTCGACAATAAAAAAAACTGTCGACAAATGCTGTTGTCGAGTAGTCGTTTGATCTCATATGACCTAATGTAACAGCCTGCAATAATGCGGTTTGACCAATATACTGATTAGCCAGTAAAATAATTGCTCTAATAATCGTTAGATTAATTGATTATCAAAATAATCGTTTGTTGCAGCCCTACAGAAAATGTACTATATGTAAAAAAAAAAAAAAAAAAAAAAAAAAAAAAAAAAAAAAAAAAAAACACTTTTAGCGCCACTCAGTGGACATTTCACATCAAATCTGTCACAAAATGTGAACTTATTTGAACTTTTGCCCCTTAACTCTGAAGGGCTGCGCTGAACTCCGCGGCCAGTGCCTCGCTTTCCGTATTCAGTGTAAAAGTTGCTTTACGGCTCTGACAAAGTTTTGTTTCGTCGTCCATGCCATAGGTGCAGATTTATGTTTCTGTGGGTCCACTGCTTACACACTTCATAACATGCATTTATAATATCTAAAAGAGAGGGAGAGCATCCAGTTTTGTTCACATACAACTGGATGCGCCAGAGCTGCTTTCTCGCTCTCACTCATATAGTGAGAGAAATCCACCTGCAAACCGAGCTGAGAGGTTAGGCTTCTCATGGACTAAATATGCGCTCAGTAATAATAACGTGACAGGTGCGTAAAAATCGTGATAAATCGGCACAACGATTTATTGTCCCATCCCCTAATGTCCACTGAAGGATTTTTACCTTGGGACAATGAATATCTTCATTGTCATGCTGAAAAAAATGTCCAACACAGGAAATGAGGAGAGGTTAGCATCTTCAGTTTTTTTGTATTACAATACACCAGCATTGATAAAGCACAACACCCTCACACCTTCAGCGCATATATCTCCCAATATAAGAGCTTTACTACCACTGTACGTCACTGTGGGAACCAGGTACTTCTCTCTGTACTCCTCCTCTAGCAACACCAGAACATTTTGGATGCTTTTGGAAGAGTACAGATGCCTAGGAGTCTATATTTTGTAAATACAGGCCTTGGAAGAGGTTAAATGAGTTTATTGTGCTTTGGCTACAGTAGGTAATTCTAGTGGTGACAACAACCATACATGTCACTTCTGTAGGCTTTGTCGTACTCTGTGAGGTAAACTGACACTCTTTTCATAGCTTTTGATGGCTCTAAGACAATTGCATGGTATTTTTCCTTCTCTTTTTCCAGCAAAAATTCACTAATCACTAAATGAAAACTTAAAGTCCATTGTTTTTGAATGTGAGTGGTACTTCTGCTATATTTCCACACTTAAAACAATGGTTTGGTGTTCTTCTTGTACTACTGTCCTCTTTTATGCTAAGAAATAAATCTAGTTCTCCCCCAAGTGATTGCATTGTTGCCAGCATTAAGTCCGAGTATGATTCAGTGGGCTATATACTTCTATACTTTTATTTGTCAGGAAATTACTTGTATTTAAATGTTTTGGTTCAATATACTTAACTGTTGATAAAAAAACATCCTTAAACCTACACCAATTATGATTATTTTTAAACCTATAACAATTTTTATTATTTAGTAACTTTCAGGAGGGTGTACTCATTTTTTTAACACAACCTATTATTGCTTTAATAAGAAAATCTTATTTTCCTGAATAATTCACATTCTTCTTTGGTAAATAATCAAGCAGGCTTGTTGGAACATTATATCGCCAAAGAACTCTAAAATGTCTTCTAAGCAAGAGTAATTGCTGAATGTAAGTTTTAGGGGGGTGTACATATTTATGCTACGCTCTGTATATATGTAGGTATGTATAAATGTTTCTGGATTATGTTTTCGGTGACATTCTGCATTATAAAGCAAATTCTATTTTAATTACTGGATTCCATAGAACTCATAAGGCCCCAAAATATTAAACCTCTAAAGGGATAATTAAAATTGTTAATGCCTTTACCTTTGCTTGTCACCATTGATCGAAACTAGCACAACAACTGCTTATTAGGTATAAAACTAGGCTCTTCTCAGTGGATACCTTCTGACGGTGACATTGACATTCTGTAGGATGTTTATTTGGGGCAGGGTAATGGAACAAAGCCTGTGTATTATAACGCTGCTGTGTGGCAACACACGATTGCGCAAGGCACACTGGAACATCTGCCCCTCACAGCCTTGAAGAGTAATAAGCACATCCATATCTAATTTAAACAGCCATAGCAACACACGAATGGAAACTCGTGTTTCCGTCAAGTGTAAATCTAGTAAGTGGGCTGGGAGAGGGCCTTGCCCCATATTCCACCAATCACAGAGCACCGGCAGAAACGTGAGGCATCCAAACACATCAGCCAGTCACATTGTGCTCAAACGGACACACACCTCTTCAGTCAGGTCACGATGCCCAGGTCAGTTGACTCTGACTTTTGTTTAGACGAGAGTCAACATCTGATTAGATCAAAGTTGTGCTGGAATCCGAGGCATGTGAAAGTACATCTAGTACAGCTACTATATAATGGTTGGGAAAAATAAATGTATAGTATGTGAAACAGAAAACAAATAGATGATATTTTTAATGATACTACTGTTCTAGAGTTTGGGTTTAAATGCTTACCAAGGCTGCATTTATTTGGTCAAAAACACTTAACTGTAAAAATAACTGTTTTTTGATGGCAAAGCTGAATTTTCAGCATTATTACTCCAGTCTTCAATGTCACATGATTCTTCAGAAATCATTCTGATTTTTACCGTCACTTTAGCTCAATTTAAAGCATCCTTGCAAAATAAATGTAGAAATTTCGATGAAACAAAAATGTTACTGACCCCCAAAATAGTGGTGTACAGTTTTATCCCTCTTATACTGCAGGATCGCTAAAAAATAAAAATAAATATTATTAGTTATTATTAGGGATGCATCGATCCAATACTCAGTATTGGTATCGGCTCCGATCCTGGCATTTTCTGCCGGATCGGGGAACGGTCAGACAAGACCGATCCAAATTTGATATTGTGCGTATACTATTTTGTTATTGTTGAGCCATACAAAAGGCACAAAAACATTATAAAGCACCACAAAGTTCTTTTGCACTATATTTCAAGTGTTCTGCAGCTGTTCCATTGTTTAATGTGAGGTACAGATGAATATTAAGTCATTAAATTCAAGTTCACGTAAACTCTTCTCTGTCATCCTCCATTCAGCATTCAAACTACGTGTTGTGTTCGGTTACTACAGTCAAAACAATGAAACTCCCTTTAAGAGCGCACAGTAACTGAGGTTTAAAACTGTTAAAAGAAAAGGCTCAATAAACTAACGCACAGATTTAATACACTGCGCTTCAATATCGCTTCCCTTTGTATCTTTGAACTTTTCTAATGCGGACTCAGAGGACTGCGCAGCGTGTTGCTTCAAGCGCATTATTCTGTGTATGGGCTGCGCATGTGTTGCTTCAAGCGCACCAGTCTGCGTATGGGATGTGCACTGTATTGCTTTAAGCGCATCATTCTGCGGATGGGATGCGCACAACTGCTTTGCGCCACTCTGTATTGGAGCCTTTCGTATTATAATACTTTTCTGCTCAATGAAAGATTATTAATAATCCTTGTTCTGTCCTATCTTTCATATGTTGATGCCTTCATTACTGTGCTAGACATTTAAAAGAAATGTCTTTTAATTTTATAGCATATATTTATATATAAATGTATTTAGGGCCTACTTGTTTTTTCATGAATGTATTTTACAACAATACAAACAGTAATATTTAACAGTTTAACAGATTTAGTTGTACACTTATTTCCTTTTATTTGTAAGTATCTTTTGCTGCTAAATTATCCATTAACCTAGTTTATAATAAACCTTTTTTTCATATATTATGATTACATATTTTTTCATTTGTAATTTTTCAATAAAATGAAGTTGTCTATATGTGATAGATTGTGTTTAACATGCAAAAGAGTGACGATCAGGTCAACACAAAGTAGTAATAAAAATTCAACATTGATTAAAAAAAAAAAAAAAACTATGCTGGAATCGGATTGGATCGGTATCAGCAGATACTCTGAATTTTTTGTATCAGATCAGTTCTGAAAAAAATGGTATTGTTGCATCCCTAGTTATTATAGTTGGTAAGTTTGATTATTTTTCCATTGATGAGGTCCATTGGTCTTTTTTCACATCACATCTTTTTGGTAAAAATTTGGTAACTTTAGCTATTTTTGTAAATAATCTTTGTAAATTAATCAATATAATTTGTGTTCATAAACAATTTTTGAAGCAATATATATTTATAAAAAAAACAAAAAACATATATATATGTTTTTTGTTTTTTTTTTAACAACTTTTTTAATACACTGTTCTGTTCTTAAGTTTGGGATCAGTGAGATTTTTTATAATTTTTAAAGACATTTCTTCTGCATTTATTTAATCAAAAATACAGAAAAAAACAGTAAAATTGTAAAATATTATTGCAAATTAATATAATGGTTTTCCATTTTAATATACTTTAAAATATGATTTATTTCTGTAATGCAAAGCTGAATTTATCATCAGCCATTACTTTAGTCTTCAGCGTGACAATCCTTCTGCATATAATTCTGATTATCAATGTTGAAACAGGTGTGCTGCTTAATTTTTTTTGGATGCTTTGATGAATAAAACATAATATTTTTAATTCTTTTTAATATTAATACTTTTATTCAGCAAGGATGTGTTAAATTTATCAAAAAGGATAGTAAAGACTTTTGTTTGTGATAGTAAGAAATTGATAGAAATTTTTTTTTTTACATATGTTATAAAATATGTTTTTTTAATAAATACTGTATTAAACCTTTTATTCAAAGAATCTCAGAAAAAGCATCACAGGTTAAAAAAAAAATAATAATAAATAAATAAATAAATATAAAAAAATAAGCACCACAACTGTTTCCAACATTGATAATAAATCAGCATATTAGAATGATTTCTGAAGGATCATGTGACACTAAAGACTGGGGTAATGATGCTGAAAATTCAGCTTTGCATCACAGAAATAAATCAATTTTTAAAAGTATATAATAATATAAAACTCAATTTAAATTGTAATATTTCACAATATTAGTTTTTTGATCAAATAAATGCAGCCTTGATGAGCAGAAGAGATTCCTTTAAATACACATACATAAAACATCAGTTCGTTTTCAGTTAGAATGAGAATTCTGAATCTGAAGTCAAATAAAGTAGCGCAGTAAGATTATTTGAATATATTTGAATGAACAAGAGACTGTGCTTGTGTGAATAACCAGAATCTGATGCAACATCTCTCTGGAGAAGCTGTGAATTGAATATGTTCGAACAATTTTTAAGTTGCTTTTTAGTTGCAAAGCTACTTTATTGATTAAAGTCAACAGCATTGACACTTTCTGTGCTCCTAGATGTTTGTGTGTGACTGATGACATCATTTGTATATTAAAAGGCAACTACTAATATAGAACGGTGACAACATTGATGGGAATCACACCTTTGTGGATGTCCAATCCAATCAAACAGCAAAAGCCTACACACACCCACACTGATTAAACCATGTCATGAGTATACAATGTCATCATGTCAATATTAAAACAGTCCCCTGAAATCTGAAGGGTATTAATAATGAAAAACAAAACCACCCTATGGAGATGTGAAACCACAGACATTCTCAAAACAAAATTGTGATGACAGGTGATTTATCATATACTCATGCCAACTTTATATCTGCACAACTGAACCTGTTACTGTCCAAACAAAAACTCTGTCAAGACAAAGTCATGACACTTTAACTCGACGAGCCCTGAAAAGCAAACACAGTCGACTGCCCTTTAACTCATCAGTAACATCTTCACTGTCAGTGTACTCTGACTGACTTTTGTCAATATGAACATAACCACATATTAAATTACAAATGAATTAAAATAAAGCTTTTGTAAATAATAACTTCATGTAATCAATCAGGACTGCTTGAAATACTTCAGCTATGAATATTTCACCACACAGGCATTTAAATGCATTATGTTGATTTTTTTTTTTGCTGAATTTATTCACTTCTATATAATATAAATCTTCATTTTACAACTCGTCTGAATTCAATATAGCAACACCTTCCTCAAACATAATATTCAAACTCTATGTGATAAACTAGGGCACAGTCACCTTGACCATTATATTTACTCATAGATGTTCATGGCGGTGTTTCAAGATAGAGAGAAAACTGTCAAACAACTTTGTTTGATTTTTTTTTTTTAATCAGTCCAAATAGTGTTTTAAATTCATTTTAGATTCATTCATCATCATTTAAAAATGCCACTTCATATTGCCATTTTTTACTATGCATTATATTGGAGCTGTAATTCAATATAACTGATTGTTTAGAAACATGCAGAGTTTTACTAGTATTTTTAGATGTAGAATCTAATTAATTTGGATTATGTATCAAACGGGCAAAAAAAAAGACTGTTTAATGATTTGACAATTTAACGTATAACATGTAGGACTCACTATGATTCCTTAGTTAAATACAATTTAAGGAAACAGAAAATGTAAAATAGGTCTAATTGCAGAAGCTAGTTTTTTGCAAACAGCATTATACATGATAAAGAACTACCTCTTTCTGTTAAAGATAGGATGGCACTTTGTAAACAGACCTAGTATCGGTGTACTCTGAATAACTTTAGGCAATAAATCATTATTAAACGTTATACAATGCACACCACAGAAAAGCTGTTTTATATTTAAACATGAACAATGCAAATAAAGCT
The DNA here is from genome assembly GCA_033026305.1 of Cirrhinus molitorella. Classification (NCBI taxonomy): domain Eukaryota; kingdom Metazoa; phylum Chordata; class Actinopteri; order Cypriniformes; family Cyprinidae; genus Cirrhinus; species Cirrhinus molitorella. The sequence goes on from CM065134.1 coordinate 21,420,173, forward strand.
CATGTTTTCGTGTAACGTTAAACTAATCAATTGCATGTAAACATTACAGAATGTTTGCTAATGTATTAAAAGCAGTGTTAATGTCATGCATAAGTCATAATGTTATTCTATGGTAAATTATATTCTTATAAACAGTGTATTAGACTTCTACACATAAATATGAGTATTACATGTAAATACTGGCTGTGGTATTTTGCTATTGAATTAATACAGCTTCATTTTCATTTTATGTATGAAACAAAATGTAAACAAACGCTTAACGTTACCACAGTTCGTTTTCTTCACTTCTGCTCGATTCAAAAGAATGGACAATTTCTTGTTCAGAGCGGCAATTTTTGCAGGAAGACAACAGGTTGCATACCGAGTAGCAAACAAATTTCCCGCATTTTTTTTTTAAACGTCATAAAAAAGCGCACTTACACGCCCAAACAGAAACAATAGTCCGCCACATGGAATTCGGTGGATTTAGTGAATCGATTCGTTCAGACTGTTCATTTCAATGAACTAACTACAGGGGAAAATGATTCACTTGAGTCATCAAATCAAAACCATTGAATATCCTTTAAAAACGTGACATTTAGTTGTATAGAGTATACACAGTTTATTAAATGATATATAAGCATGCATATACAAATAGGCTATAAAAGAGCCCACAAATGATATTACAATATTCTACTAATTAAACGTATTATTTACATATGAACATTATTCGTGTTTGTTTCTTCAGAATTTTAGTCTCAAACGCAGTTTGAAAAGTCGAGGTTTCGAGAAAGGGTTGACACGTTTTGCGAATCGGTTCCTCTGAATCACAAAGAATCACTTCAAAACAATGAAATTGTTCGAATCTCAAAGCCCGGGACTAGATTCGGTTCAAAATATCAAAACTGCACCAACCAGTTTAAAAAACACGAGAAAAGTCAAAAGTAAGCACATGCCACATATCGCCTTTGTGATCTAGCGTTTCTGTTTTGTTTGAGATTTGGTTATTCAATTCCGCATCCGGCTACACATAATGAGCTACTATGCAAGGACGCTTACGCGCTGCTCAAACACGCGTTAGCTATTCCTAATTCACCCCCAATTCTGGAATGAACTGTTAATAATCATAACTTATGTGCTTAAACGACGCAAACGGATTTCCACAACAAACAGACGGCGGATAGATTAAACTTCTAAATGAATTCATACCATATCGCTTCATCTTTCAAAGCGAAGTGTTGCATCAGCCCTTAAATGGAGATCAGCCTCACCATGTGCATCACACACGAGAAAAGGCAGGAAGACTAAAAACTACCAAAAAAATCGTTCGAAGTGTCAAAAAGTACATGTAGAAGAGGATTAATGCACAATATAAAGCGGTTGTTTAAATAAGTTAACGTTACACGTGTCTCATTCTTACCTCGTACGGATCGCCAAATTTAATTCACTCCGCGACCTTTGGAACTGACAGCTTCTGGTACGACGAAAAATAAACAAAAAGCTGGTGGACAGCTCGGAGTTGACTTTCTGTCCTTACTAGTACTACATTACAATAAAATACTACCCCCTTAAACCTTGCATAAATCCCACCCATGAGGTATCATTGGATCGTCTCGAACATCCTTCCGTTTGCCAACACCCAAACCCTCACGCGAGAGGACGAACCCATACTGTGCTCCAGATTTACATGGTGGTGTTTAATAATATTCAAAACGAGAGCAACCTTTTTTGTCCATCTGTTCGTGTCGTTTCCTTGAACTGTTAATAACCCCAGAAAGCCTATGGTGTTATATTTGTTCGTACGACCTCTATCAACTAAAACTTTGCCGTAAAACCTGTTTTACTACTATATGCCTTGTGTCGTCTTAAATATGTCCACCTTGAGGTTGTGGTCCATGTGTTCTTTTGCTGTTAAATCTATATTGATTGTAATAAAGTAAACACATGTTTTATTATTATTATTATTATTATTATTATTATTATTAGCATTATTTCAAGAATGAACATTTACTGACTGATGAACATTTACACTAAAGTAAATTTACTTGACTATCCACATCATTTTTAAAGAAAAAAAAAAAGAAAAGAAAAAATTGCATTGTATATTTTTGCCTGCATTTTAAAAACTACAGAGTTTGATCATAAAATTAAGCATCTTGCCATCTTATTAAGATATATTATTGAGAGATACAGAGTGGCAACTGATATTTATATGTATTTTTATGTAAGTAGTCTGTTATAATGTTATAAAGATCTCATTGATTTACACTACAAGCAACCAGAATTTCATCTTTATGGCCATATACAGTTGAAGTTAAAAGTTTACATACACCCTGCAGAATCTGCAAAATTGTAATTATTTTACCAAAATTAGAGGGATCATACAAAATGCACATTTTTTTTTTATTTGGTACTTACCTGAATAAGATATTTAACTTAAAAGACATTCATATATAGTCTACAAGAGAAAATAATAGTTGAATGTATACAAACTGCCCTATTCAAAAGTTCACTTAATTCTTAATACTGTGTTGTTACCTGAATGATCCAGAGCTGTTTTTATAGTAAAAGTTGTTCATGATTCCCTTGTTTGTCCTGAACAGTTAAACTTTCTGTTGTTATTCAGAAAAATCCTTAATTTCCCGCAAATTATTTGTTTTCTTTTTTCCCCAGCATTTTGTGTATTTGAACCCTTTCCAACAATAACTGTATGATTTTGAGATCCATCTTTTCACACTGAGGACAGCTGACGGACTCACATGCAACTATTACGGAACGTTCAAATGCTCACTGATGCTTCAGAAGGAAACACAATGCATTAAGAGCCAGGGTGTAAACTTTTGAACAGAATAAAGATGTGTACATTTTTCTTGTTTTGCCTAAATATGTCTTTTTTTTCATATAGTACTGCCCTTCAGCAGCTACAGAATATACTTACATGTTCCCCTGAAGACAAAATAAGTTAAAATCTACCCTGATCATCAAATTCAAAAAGTTAATGCATCGTATCAAACATGAGGCAACACATCAACAAAAACATAATAACCTTTATCCACCACAACTGCACAGTTACATCATTAGTATTTTGGCTGTACAGGATACTGTAGTATTTATTTGTTTATTTTTGCTGGCAAAATAAATAAATAAATAAATCTATCTATGCAGATTCCGCAAAGGGTTTAAGTTAATTTGATGTATTGTTGAACAGAAATTTTCTTAATTTGAAAGTGACTTCAGTGTGAGCAGTGCTGCATACATCACTATTATGGACTTGTTTTGCCTGTGAAGTTTCACCAAAATTTTGTTAATATGACCAAACATTTGGAAGCATGTGTATTCTTAGTAGGCCTACCTGTTCTGCTGTTATTATTGTGTTTTGTGCTTTTTATTGTAAGCATATTTGTGAAGGACAACCCGTTAAAGTGTTTTAGTGCAAATGCAGTAGTTTTTAGAGTGAAGGCATCAAGTAAACTAGCAACAAAATATCACTATTCACAGAGAATATGTTGAGTAAAATACAGTGCCTTACAAAAATATTTATACCCCTTCATTTTTTTTTTTGTTTTGTTATGTTGCTGCCTTATATTAAACCGTTTTTTTTTTCCTCACATCAGTTTACATGTGCCATAATTACAAAGCAAAACATAATTGTCACAACTTCATAAATGCATTACAAAAAAAAAAAAAAAAAAAAAACTGAAATAATTACATTGCATAAGTATTCATACCCTTAACTCAGTACTAGCTGAATCACCATTACAGCCTTTAATTAAAGTCTTTTTGGGTATAATGCAACAAGATTTGTACATCAACATTTGGCAATTATCTGCCATACTTTGCCTCACCTCTTTACCTCTCAAGCTCTGTCAGCTAGGATGGAGTCTGGCAGACATTTTCAGGTCTCTCCATAAATGTTTGATTCGGTTCAAGGATATTCACAGAGTTGTCTATAAGCCACTCTTGCTGTGTGCTTAGGTTCATTGCCTGTTGGAAGCTGAACCTTCTGCCTAGTCTAGACTAGGTTTTCATTAAGGCTATGGTGCACTGAGCTTTTCTTCTACTCTGACGAGTCCCTTAGTCCCTGCCTCTAAAAACAGCCCCACATCATGAGGCTGCTACCAACACACTTTGTTTTTAGGATGGTACTCTGGAGGTGATGAGCAGTGCTTGACTTCAAACATGATGTTTCAAATTGAGGTTCATCAGACCATCAGACCAAGAGAATCTTGTCTTCACAGAGGAGAGGATTGAGTCTTGCCACACCACCAAGAAGCCCAGATCAGTGGAGTGTTGCATTGATGTTTGTCCTTCTGTCAGTTTCTTCCATCTGCATATATGATCATGGAGCTCAACTAGAGTGACCATCAGGTTCTTGGTCACCGCTCTAGCCAAGGTTCTTCTCCATCAATTGCTCAGTTTGGCCAGTCCTGTTTGTTTCAAACTTCTTCTATTAAGGGTAACGGAGACTACATGCTTCTGTAAACCTTCAATGCAGCAGAATTCTTTTCTGAACTCTACTCCAGACGTGTGGCTTGATGCAATACTGAGAAGCAGAGAGAGTTTTGGTTTTTGCTCTGATATATTTTTTAGGCATGTGTGCCTTTCCAAATCATACCCATTCAATTGACAATGCCACAGGTTAACTTCACTCTAAGTTTAGTAACATCTACAAGCAATAATAAAATGCTCCTAACCTCAATTCCAACTGTCGCAGATAAGGGTATGAATACTTATGCAACGTAATCATTTAGGTTTTAAATGTTTAATAAATTTGCAGAGATGTTAAAAAACATTTTTTGCTTTGCCATTATGGTGTGTGGAGTGTAGACTGATGTGGAAAAAAGTAATTTAAAGCGGTTTAACATAAGGCAGCAACATAAAATGTGAAAAAATGCAAGGCACTGTAAGGCAGTTTGAGGTGTATACATTTTTCACAGCTGCAGTCATCTTGCTGCTCTCTCATTCTCGCAAATTTGTTCAAAGAAACCTTTGATAGCTTGATTTACACAGAGTCTGACGATGGAAAAAGTCTCCCCCAAACATGCACCTTATCCAAACTCGAAAACTTCTGTAGGCTGACTCACTAATAACACAGGGTTTCTTTGTTGAAAGCAACTGTGTGCTTTCCCAGAAGTCTGTTCTGAGAGCAATTTTAGTGAATGTTCAGAGAAATAAACAACTTTCAAAAAACAGAACATCTTAGAACTGAGCTACAGAGCTGAAATAGTAGTTTTCAGTAACTCTTCAAGCTCCATCGATATATAAGAACAAAGTGACTGTCTTTACAAGAGAGTCGCTTCAAACTGTCATTAAACCAATTTGTTAACACTGGGCCTGTGCCAGTACTCACACTTGCGGTCTTGAATATTTGAGAGTGAATATTACATATCATTTGAATAAATTGTGGTATCTGTTACTTAGGGACTAGTAGAAGGAAAAAATGAAAATGAAAATTTGCTGAAAATGTACTCTTACACTTGCTCACCAATGGATCCTCTGCAGCGAATGGGTACCGTCAGAATGAGGGTCAAAACAGCTGATAAAAACATTACAATAATTCACAAGTAATCCACACGACTCCAGTCCATCAGTTAACATCTTGCAAAGTGAACTGCAGCATGTTTGTAAAAAACAAACAAACAAACAAAGAATGTTCATTAGAACTTTGTAATTGATGGCCAAAATATGAGTCCTTAGTCCATATCAATCTTCCGTCAGTGAAAGAACAAGTTTAAAACTGTTTTGGAGTGTTTTTAATTGTAAACTGTGCTTGATCTGTGCATATTTTTTTTCCTGAATCAGATGATTTTTCAGTGGAAAAGTCAAAATTATGCATAGAGAACTTGTATTTTAGCTGGAAGCAATAGATTGAGGTTAAAAAAAGTCTTAATAACAGATGTGTTTATAAAAAAAAAAAACAAGTCTTTACTTCTTGAGACATTACTTAATGGACTGGAATTATATGGATTATTTTTTTTTATCAGATGTTTGGACTCTCATTCTGACAGCACAGATTCACTGCAAAGGATCCATTGGAGAGCAAGTGTAATGCTAAATTAAAGAAAAAAACTCATCTACATATTGGATGGCCTGAGGGTGAGTAAATTTGCCTTTAATTACAAGCATCACAATTACTAAATTGTGTCATCCGTTTCAGAGGGACTGAAAAAAACACTTAGAAGCGTATCTGTAGATAAAACGTTACTTGCATATTTACAACACTATTTTTTAATTATGTCCCATTAGGTTACTCAAAAATTAAACACACACTTGCAGTCTTCACACCCACTTGAACAGTCCAAATACAGGAAAGTGAAAGTGACATGATGTGTAAGCCCAGTGTGATAACACATACTTGGAATCTGTGTTCTGCATTTAACCCATCCAAATGCTGTGCATTTAACACACACACACACACACACACACACACACACACACACACACACACACACACACACACATTTTTGCTGTGGGAGGCAATTGGTGGTTAGGTGCCTTGATCAAGGGCACCCCAGTTGTGGGTATTGAAGGTAGAAGAGAGCTCTGTAAACAAGTGGTCAAGTACAAAGAATGCAAATGTGGGTATTAGGACAGGTCCATTGATTCATTCAAGAACACTACTGTCAGCTCTGTATTGAATATTAAACTCCTAAATAGAATTTCAAACATTAAAAGTTGTGTAATAGTGAACTAGTTTTCGGTCAGAAACCTTTTTTAAGTGTTGTTTTAATTTTGTAGTTAAAGGATTAGTTCACTTTCAGAACAAAAATGTTCAGATGTTTTTTCAGTCGTAAAGAAATTATGATTTTTGAGTAAAACATTTCAGGATTTCTCTCCATATACAGTTGAAGACAAAATTATTAGCCCCCCTGTGAAATTTTACATTTGTTTTAGAATATTTCCCAAGTGATGTTTAATAACAGAGCAAGAGAATGTTTTTACATTATTTCCTATTTTTTTTCCTTCTATTTCTTGTAGTTGCTTGAATAAAATAATAAATAAATAAATAAATAACTGCTAAGGTCAATATTATTAGCCCCTTAAGAAATCATCAGTTTGATTAGCTATAGAACAAACCACTGTTGTCCAATGACTTGCCAAATTAACCTAATTTGCCTGATTAACCTAATTAACCTAGTTAAGCCTTTAAATTGCTCTTTAGGCTGAGGATTAGTATCTTGCGAAAAAACTAGTAAAATAATATGCACTGTCATCATGGCAAAGACAAAAGAAATGAGTTTGGACTTGAGAGAAAGAATTGTTAATGCTCATAAAGATGGAGAGGATACACACGTTTTCAAGTGTCAAGAACTGCAGTGAGATGCATTATCAAGAAGTTTAAAGAGACCAACACAGTGGAGAACAAGACGGGCAGAGGCAGGAATTGAAAGATTTCAAAAACTTTGGAAAGAAAACTAGTGAGAGAGGTTTCTAAAGACCCAAGAACAACTGCCAAGACACTAGTGAATGACCTAGCAAAGTCTGGAATTGATGACCGAGAAAGACTCCACTTCCAAAGAAGAGACACCTCCAAGCTAGAATGAAGTTTGCTAAGGACAACCTGGGGGAATGTGATGCATACTGGAAACGTGTCCTTTGGTCAGATGAGACAAAACTAAAACTTTTTGGCGATAGAGATGTTGCCTATATTTGGAGAAAGAAGGGAGAGGCATTCAACCCCAAGAACACTGTTCCCACAGTGAAATATGGTGGTGGGAGTATAATGCTGTGGGGATGTTTCAGTGCGTTTGGAACTGGGAATCTCGTTGAAGGAAACATGAAAAAGGAAGACTATAAGAAGATTTTGAAAGACAACCTCAGAGAGTCTGCAAGAAAACTTGGCTTGGGTCGACATTTTGTCTTCCAGCATGATAACAACCCAAAGCATACCTCACTTCTGGTGAAGAAATACCTGCAAATGAGCAAAGTGAATCCAATAGAAAATCTGTGGGGCACACTAAAGTCCAGAGTTTGTGCCAGAAGACCAACAAATCTGGAGGAGCTTGAGCAATTTACTAAGGAAGAATGGGCTGTCATTCCTCAGGAGACATGCTTGAAACTTATTGAGAACTACAGCAAACGACTAAAGGCTGTTATCAAGCAAAAGGGATACACTATTGACTATTAACATCAGAGGGATAATAATTTTGACCAGTAGACTTTTTAAAATTCTTGGTTATACATTTATTTCTATTTGTATTACAATTTGAGGTTAAAAAGTATATAAATTGTCTATTTAAATTCAAAAATGACCGATCATTTCACTATAAGATCCTTCTTATTCGTCTGGGATCATTATGCATTATGGAAGTTCAAACTTGGGGGCACCATACATTTCAATTATATGGAAAGAAGTCCTGAAATGTTTTCCTCAAAAAAACTAATTTCTTTACGACTGAAGTAAGAAAGTCATGAACATCTTGGATGACAAGGGGGTGAGTACATTATCTGTAAATTTTTGTTCTGAAAGTGAACTAATCGTGTTTTTGCCCTCTGATGATTGGTTCACTGATAGAAGGTTTGCACTTACGTTGGTCATTCTTACTATTCTGTGCCATTTCAGCTTTTTTTTTTTTCAATAAAAAAATGTTTCAATTTCCATGATGTAATCATTTTCCCAGAAGAAGGGCTTGTTACACTATAAGAAAAAATATATTGGTCCAGCTCAGGATATTATTCTTTAATAATTTTTCACAAAATTCTTCACATGTGGGGTTAAACAGGGCTAAATGTCCACCCTGTTACAAGACATTCTAGTCTCAATTAACAAGTGTCTTGGATGCACAGTTATCGTAATATTTACATTTTCTAAGAGCTAAAATGTCCCTCTCTTTACTCTGCAAATGTATTTTATCGCAGTGTTCATAATCGGACACTATCTTGAAAAAAGTTGTTGTATTTTTGAGACACAGTGTAATTTATTTTAGAATAAAAATACATTTAAATGGAATTTTTGAACAATTTTAACTTATTTTCTTTTACCATTTAATTTTCTACAAATAACCACAAATATATGCATAACATTTGTTAAACTTATTTTATTAATATAAAAAATACACTGAGGTAACAGGATGGACAGGACATAATAGGGTGGAGATCACACCACCAGGGTGGACAGTAACAGGAGGGACATTTCATGCTAAAGTCAGCCATTGCTACTCATGTGATAAACAACAAGCTAGTGTGTAGTGATTGCCGAGGAAGATTTTTAACCTGTTTACGAACCATATTTTCAAAATGACAAAAAATCATCAGTTTCCATTAGAAATAAGCATAACAGAGTGGACATGTTATGCTTTACCACATCAGCGAATCATTATAAAACACTGAAAAAGGGTGAAGTAAAGTTATTTACTTGTTTTTTTTTTTTTTGGTAGATAGTTTGCCACCACAAAGTGTTATACTTCATGAGAAATGTGTCATTAGAAAAACATTCAAGGGCCGTGTTCAGAGGGACTTGTCATCAGAGTAACAGGGGGGACGTTCAATTCAGGGACACAACATGTTTTTGTAATATATTTTGTTGAAGAGTAGTATAAATAAGAATATACAACAATACTGAAAAAAATGGAATCTGTTTGATTTTTATTGCTTATATTTGTGGCTGAAGTTATGCAAGCTTACTTGGGGACATCCTAGTTTAGCTTACTTGCACTAAAATAAGAGTAATTATTTTTAATTAATTCATTTTTGAAAACATATTTATTGTGTTTGGTTGTAGAGGGGCAGTAACTTTGTATGATTAGCTTTCAGAAACAAGTATTAGCCAATTTTTTTTTTCACAAAATATACCACATTATGTCATGGGGACTCAAATGGCACTGAATGCTAGCCTAGGAATGGCCCACATCATGGTTTGGTCAGTTACCCGGATGTGCGGCCATATTAGCATGGATTGAATACGTTGTTCTGCTAGTTTAAATGTGTGGAAGCTGCTAAATCATATAGAGAAGGATTTAGTAAGCTGGAAAGGGCTTAAACTAAAGTTATTAGGTGGCAAAGATACATACAAGCAGTATTAATTAAGATATTAGCCTAACACTTCATCTGCCCGACTGGAATTGATTAGAACAAACACAAATGTTGTCAAAATTTTTGCCCTGGAACTCCTGGTTCAGTTTGTCCAACCACAAATGCCTTTTGTTCCTTTTTCCACTCTTTTAGTTGATTTGTTATAACTTCTGGCAGTCTATAGTACTCCAAATGTTTTTTTTCCCTGTCCAACCGATTAGTACAGCCCAAAACATGACAATAATTGACCATTTTCAGCAGCAATAATCTTTGCTGCTTTGAAATTCCTGTTTTGTATTTATATAACATTATTCAACATAATTTGCACATTCACAGGTGCTACTGAGAATTTAAAAGGGATGTTTTTAAAACTGAACCAATGTAATTAACAATCGTATACACAGAATTGACTAAAATCACCACAAGAGGTCACAATAGTATTGTCCATAGCATCTTCAAACATACAAACACTAAGTACACAATATTACATACGCCTGCACTGCATTGTCATACAACAAGCGTTTTTCTATGCATTTAATAAGTGCATTTTTGAATTTGGCACAATAATGTGTTTGCCAAAGACTTTCCAAAATTCACAGAGACAGACAATGGGGTAAAACAAGGGTAATCATTGGTAGTGTTTTACAAGAAGGAGGGATTTGTTGGAATGTTTGGGTTTCTATCGATACAATGAACTTGCGAAGTATCTTCTTGACAGGTAAGATTTAAACGTCTTTAAATGTCTAATATTTTGGACCTCTTATTGAAGTAGCCTACTTTTACCTGTTGAGACATATGGGATTTATTTTGTGCCAATTAAAATGAATGTAATTTTACAAGAAACATACGAAAATATAATTTAATAATACGTTATAATTTTGTTTTTAATACAGTACATGTTTTGCTAACTGTCTTCTCCTCTTTGTTTTGCTGATCTGTGCTCATAAATACTCTTCCAGAGTTTTCATATACGCTCCCTCAGTTTTCGTTTGCCATTCTGGCACAAATCTCTTGTGGGGGTGGGGCTAGCAGTGGTGTGCTCTCATTGGCTACTGCGTTTTTGAATGCCAGGTTCTTGACCTGGAAGTGAATAAGTCAGTGTTTTGTTTACATGTGTGGATGTCAGAGTCTGTAAGCACTGCTTCTTGTTTCGCTTTAGTGATATAAATACAGGAGTTATAAACAAAATATTCTCCAAAAAAAAAAAAAAAAAAAAGATAAATTACACAATATTTTCAGGATTATATAGAGTACTTTAATGTACAATTAAACCTCAATAGAGATATTAATTTTCTCTCACATTTGATCGCTCCTGAAAGCTTATGTCAACAGAGTAGTAGCAGCAGATAAATACAGATAAAATTAAAAAATAAAACTCTACAATGAAATAGGAAGTCGCTAGCAGAAGTTCACATCCACGCAGGAGCAACACTGACATCTTCACTTCCAGGTCAAGAAGCTGTCAATCAAACATGCAGTAGCCAATGAGAATACACCACTGCTAGCCCCGCCCCCATGAGAGATTTGTGCCATAAACAAAAACCCAGGAACGTAAATGAAAACTCTGGAAGCGTATTTGTAAGTATGGATCAGTGAAAGAAAAAGGAAAAAACTGTTAGCAAAAAATGCAGTGTATTAAAAACAAAGTCAAAGATTTTGCGTGCAGTTTTTTTTCAGTTTCAAGAATATTTTATTTAGTTTCAATTTATATTTTCATACGTTTCTTGTAAAATTACGTTCATTTTAATTGGCACAAAATAAATCCCATAGAGACATGCCTTCACTTTTATAGAAGCGTAAGTATTTGTGTAACGAGAGAGTCCACTGGAGGCGAGTTGAACAACCCAAGTGCAGCTTATTAACAATACAACAGTGAAATCCAACAAACAAACGATAATTCAAATGATGACTGGACATGAAACAGGCTTGAAACAGACTTGACTTATTGAACAGACATGGCATGAACAAACCTGGCATGAACAGACACCCCACCAGCGAGTTACAACATTAATCAATGACCAGAAGACAATGGCTACGTGAGGGCTACTTATAGAGAACAATGAGGGTAACATGACACAAACCAACCAATGGGAAACAAGGAACATGACACAGCAACCAATGAACAAACAAAGAACCACAAGGCAAGACATGAACCAATCAGACAATGACACATACACTGGCAGGATAACATGAGGAACAGGGAACCAAGACACAAAGTCCACGTACACACTGCAGCTAAATTTGGTTGTCAGTTCACCTTTTACTTCTTAATCGTGTTCTGTACACACATAATTCACTAAAATATGGGAGTGACAACCGCATTAACTCCCGAAAAATACAGGTAGTGACAACTGCATTTACAGAAATTTTATGCAGTGTGTACAGTGTGTCCTTTATTAGCTAAGACCAAATAACATGCCTATAAGCACTTGTAAATGTGCAACACTTCAAGACCGCGCTCTCTCTAAAGCAGCCTCCCGAGCGTAAACAAAACACAGCACGTCTATCAGTGGTAGTTTATTTAAAATTGTGGGACAAAAAGAGTCTTTAGCCAAAAAAATTGCAGATACTAAACAGCTAAATACTTATTCACTCCTGCAAGATGGCAAACTGTTGCTATGGTTACAAATGCAGGAGTGGCTGTTCCGTACACACATGGAACGATAATTTACGGGACGCCTTTAAATGCGGTTGTCACTCCTGAAACTTGCAGTGTGTACGTGGCCAAACAGGAACCATGATAAAACTTCAAAATAAAAGGCAAGTTTATTTATATAGCACACTTCATACACAATGGTAATTCAAAGTGCTTTACATAAAAGGAAATAAAAAAATCATAAGAATATGAATTAAAATAATCATAAAAAGTAATAATCACAACAATAAAACAATTAAAATGATTACAAAAAATTATTTAAAATGAATTAAACAGGAATAAAAATGATTATACATAAAATACAGTGCAATAAGTTCGGACGTAGCACAGTGCTCATTCATTAAATGCACAACTGAACAAATGAGTTTTTAGTCTGGATTTAAATGTGGCTAGTGTTTTAGCACATCTGATCTCTTCTGGAAGCCGATTCCAACCGTGGGCAGCATAAAAGCTAAAGGCGGATTCCCCTTGTTTTGTGTGAACCCTTGGTAATTCTAACTGACTCGATCCTAGTGATCTGAGTGGCCTGTTAGGTTTGTATTCAGTGAGCATATCTGCAATGTATTTAGGTCCTAGGCCATTGAGTGATTTATAAACGAGTAAAAGTACTTTAAAATCAATCCTAAATGTAATTGGAAGCCAGTGTAAGGACCTGAGGACTGGTGTGATATGCTTTGATTTTCTGGTTCTAGTCAGAGTCCTGGCAGCAGCATTCTGGATGAGCTGCAGCTGTCTAATGGTCTTCTTGGGAAGGCCAGTGAGGAGACCATTACAGTAGTCCACCCTGCTGGTGATAAAGGCATGAACAAGTTTCTCTAAGTCTTGACTGGAAACAAAACATCTAATTCTTGCAATGTTTTTGAGATGATAGTATGCTGATTTAGTTACTGCTTTGACATGACTACCGAAACTAAGATCTGACTCCAGAATCACCCCAAGATTTTTTACTTGATTTTTAGTTATTTGACCCCTAGCGTCAAGGTATGCATTCACCTTAAGAACTTCATATTTGTTTCCAAATGCAATGACTTCAGTTTTCTTCTTGTTTAACTGAAGAAAGTTCTGACATGAAAACATGAACATGAATCAAACCCAAAACACCAAAACACACGTTTCATGTTACCCCCTCTAAGGGCGTCTCCAGCCCTAACAAAACCCAAAAACAACAAGTTCAGGAGGGTGTGGAGCAGGGGCAAAACAGGGGGTGCGAGGGAGGGCCAGGTCCGTGAAGGGGAATAGGATGGTGGTGGGCCTGGACCATAAAGCAATAGCAGACCTGAGCAGTGGAGACATGGTGGACCTGGACCGTGGAGCAATGACAAGCCTGGATAATGGAGACATGGTAGGCCTGGAATGTGGAGCAATGGCAGGTCTGGATCATGGAACAGAGGTGGGCCTGGACCAAGAAGCAATGGCCTTGATCATGGAGCAGTGGCAGACAGTGAAGCAGTGGAGGACCTGGGCCATGGATTAGTGGCAGACCGTTGAACAATGGAGGGCCTGGGGCATGAAGCAGTGGCAGACAGAGGAGCAGTGGAAGCCAGGGCGGAACCGGCAGAACAGGAAGCCATGGCGGTGCAGTCAGGGCAGGAAGTCAGGGCGGTGCAGGCAGGGCAGGAAGCCAGGGCAGTGCAGGCAGGGCAGGAAACCATGATGGTGCAGGCAGGGCAGGAAGCAATGGCAGAGCAGATTCGTGGACAGACAAGACCTCTGGAGCAGACTTGTAGACAGACGAGGCCTCTGGAGAAGACGTGTGGACAGACGAGGCCTCTGGGGTGCTGTGAGCAACCCACACACTTAAAATGGTGACCACCATTGCAGGGAGGCCAGAAATAACATGGACAAGGCTCTGGGAGATCAGATGAAACATCGCATGGCTCAGGCATGGCGGCCATCTTGGCTGGGGACTCAGGCGTGGTGGCCATGACAGGTGCAGACTCTAGAGGGGTGGCCATGGCAAGTGCAGAGTCTGGAAGGGTGGCCATGACAGGTGCAGAGTCTGACGTTAGCAGGCGCTGGCTCGGCAGGCGTGATGTTAACAGGCGCTGGCTCAGCAGGCTTGATGTGAGCAGGCCCTGGAGCAGCAGGCTTGACGTTAGCAGTGACCTAGGAGCAACAGACATGATGTGAACAGACCTTGGAGCAGCAGACCTGTTGTGAGCAGGCCTTGGAGCAGCAGACATGATGTGAGCAGGCCTTGGAGCAGCAGAAGTGACCTGAGCAGGCAGGATGTGAACAGGTTCAGGCTGGACAGGCATGACGTGAGCAGGTTTAGGCCTAACAGGCCTGGTGTGAGCAGGTTTTGGTGTGGGGTGTACTGTGGGATTGCAGGGCCCTTCATCCACAATCCCCAAAGTGAAAGAGGAAACAACCAGCAACAGAGCAATGTCTATATCAGGGGTGCCCAATCCTGTTCCTGGAGATCTACCATCCTATAAAGTTCAGCTCCATCCCTGATCAAACACACCTGAACCAGCTAATTAATCTCTTAGGTAGCACTTGATAATTACAGACAGCTGTGTTGGAGGAGGGCTGGAACTAAAGTCTGCAGGTAGGTAGATCTCCAGGAACAGGATTGGGCATCCCTGGTCTATATATTCCTCAAGTGTAAATGAGCCTCTATTGTCTGGCATTTGGTCATATAATCTGTCAGTAAATCCATTTTAAAAAATTCCCTTCAGAGCAACGTCATTAAAATCCATAAAATGGCATACCTTGCAAAAATCCGCCATGTATTCCTCTATCGCCCGGTCTCCTTGATGAAGAGAAGGCGAAGAAGGCGATAAACTGCTGGGTTCATTTTAAACGGTCGTGTATTCTGTAATGAGAGAGTCCACTGGAGGCAAGTTGAAGAACGCACGCTCAATTTATTAACAATCCAACAGAGAAATCCAACAAAAAAATGATAATCCAAATGATGACTTGATATGAAACAGACTTGACTTGGCTTGGCTTGAAACAGACTTGACTAGTGATGTGATGCTTGACACCAAGGCTTCGTATCTAAGCTTGTATCAAAAAAACTAAACATCTCACAGTGAAGCACTGTACCGGAGCTTGATTCGTTTTGCCATGACCGCATGATCTGTGTCTTCCGATGCTTAGTTTTCGCACAGAACCACGTGACTGCGTTGTATTCTGATTCAAATAAAGCGAACCCCTTTCTCAGGTTTCAAGTGTCATTCACTTCTTTGTTAAGAATAAATCATAATACAAATAAATATGTACATGTGTAGTTTTGTGCATGTTCATTTTGTAGTAATCCCTGCTTCACAAGCACTTCTAATTAATAATAATACAGTTTGTGATGTTTATATATATATATATATATATATATATATAATTTTTTTTTTTTTTTTTTTGCTGACACAGCTACACTGTAAAAAATTATTTGTTGAGTCAACTTAAAATAATTTGTTACCTGGCTGCCTTAAAATTTTAAGTTCAGTCAACTCGAAAAAGTTTAGTCAACTTGAAATGTTACGTTTTACTAAGTGACAACTTAGCTATTTGAGTTGATTCAACTTAAACTTGTAAGGCAGCTGAGTAACAAACACAGCTGTTAAGTTTAACAAACATTTTCTTTGTTTAGTCAATCAGGCTGTCTGTATTTTATTTATACTACTCATATTCATACTATATAGAAAATACTATACTAATAATAATACTTGACCTAGAGTTTAAGATGGTAGCGCATCCTGATGGCAGGATTCAGCTTGGAGCAGCATTTGAGCTCCGTCCCAGACACGTATGGGTGCAAAATTCCTAGTATAACAATGCAGACTTCAGAATGTAAAAAGAAAAAAAGAAAAAAACATTGGTAACGAAGCCTTAAAACGGACCCTGTGTACTGAAGGACTAAACATAAGTAGGTGAGTTCCATGAGGTAGCCAGAGTCTAGTACCTCAGTAAAGCTAAGCAGGGCAAGTCATGGGGCCAGTTGCATAAACTTAGCCTCTATGTTAAGACAGTGTCTTAAATACTAGTTTGACCAACTGTCAGTTAACCAAAATGTAATCAATCCTATTTTCTAGATTCAACTTAGACTAATCTACATTTTTCTGTAACTGAATTTAAAAAATGATGACCAGTCTTAAAGAAAAAATTAGCTGACTAACTTTTTAAGTCTAGTCTAAACCTTTTATGCAACTGGACCCTGCTCTGTGCATACTGCTGGGGTTAGCTTTATGCCAATCAGCAGGGGACGCTCCTTCCCAGACACGTATGGGTGTAAAATTCATAGCATAACGATGCACTTCAGACTTCAGAATGTAAAAGAAAAAAATCCTTGTTAGCAAAGCCTTAAAACGGACCCTGTAAAAAGGAGCATCCTTCAGAGCATGCATTAAACTGGCCTTCTGACAATCTGTCAGCCTTAAAACGGACCCTGTAAAAAGGAGCATCCTTCAGATGAGGAATAACACTGGCCTCTTGACACTCTGTCGTCATTATATCCCTCCTCATTGATAGACTTGACCTGTTGTTTAAGATGGTAGCGCATCCTGATGGCCATATTGAGCCTATCAGGATGCGCTACCCCTCTATTAGGGCATGTGTATTAAAAGGCTAAAAGTAAGTGGGTGAGTTGCATGAGATAATCATTGTCTGGTATCTCAATAAAACTAAGCAGGGCAAGTCCTGGTCTGTCTTTTGATGGGAGACCGTTTTGGTAAGATACTGCTGGGGTTAGCTTTATGCCGATCAGCAGGGGGTACTCATTCCCTGACATGAATGGGAGCAAAATTCCTAGTATAACGATACAGACTTCAGAAATAAAAAGAATTTTCATTAAGTGCTAAAACGGTCCTTGTAAAAAGGAACGTACTTCAGATGAGGTATTACACTGGCTTCCTGACATTCTGTTGTCATTACTCCCCACCTTAATAATCAACTTGGCCTAGAGTTTAAGATGGTAGCGCATCGTGACGGTGGGATTTAGCTTGGAGCAGCATTTGAGAAGATCTAGCATGCTGTTGGGGCTAGTTTTGGCCGATCAGCAGGGGACGCTCCTTTCCAGACATGTATGAGTGCAAAATTCCTAGTATAACAATGCAGACTTCAGAATGTAAAAAGAAAAACCCTTGGTAACAAAGCCTTAAAACTGACCCTGTAAAAAGTAGCATCCTTCAGAGGATGAATTATACTGGCCTCCTGATAATCTTAAATTTAAATGTAGTATTTTTTTCAGGCAGTATGCAATTGACCTATTGGTAAACTCCTCCCATGAAATGCAGATGATGAGACAGGAGCTCGGACATCTGTAGGGCTGTATCCACTATACCCTCATTCACCATTCCCTACATTAGTCCACTCATAGTTCACTCGAAGAAGTGAATGAAAATGAGTGAGTGAATTCGGACACTGAGTCCACCGGAAAGACTGCCGCTTTTGCATTGTTTGCTTGTTGTTTAATAATCATTTTAAATGGGCAATTCCAGTAGTAAGATTAAATGATTTATCTTGAACTCTTTTACGGAAATGATGTATAAACCCAGTTAAACAGTGGATTATGGGTTATCACTAGCTGTTGAGTGTACATCGGTTGTACACTTGTTTTTGCAGTGTGTGGGATTGAATGAGTGCACTCGAGAACGTCCTCTATGGTTTCGAACACCACTAAAAATGGCTGTCCCATCAAATAGTGCCCTATCTGAGGGTATAGGGGGTGATTTCGGATACAGCCTAAAGGTTTCAGCGCTATAGAGAAACATTGAAAGATCCGCTCTCTTGCTAAAACTAGCAGACGTTAAAGTTGGTGAGTCCATGCTAACGTACAAACCTAAATTGCTGGAACGCACGTGCATGCACGTCTGACAGTTAGTGGAAGTTAGAGATTTGGCCTATATTTATGTTTTATTATTTACTGGATGTTTACAGGCAATAATCTAGGGTGACCATGCGTCCTGTTTCCCCCGGACATGTCCTCTTTTTGGAATTAAAAAAATGCATCTGGCTGGGATTCCTAAATCGCTCAAAATGTCCGGGATTCGGCTTTTGCTTCCTACAGTCGCCATTCATTGAGCGTTTTTTGTATTAACGCTTTGCGCGGGACTGTTTTCTTAATCCCGCTCCCGCAAAATATTCTAATATTGAATATCATTTTCACGCATCACGGAGTCGCTATCAATATGCAGAGTATTTAAATCGCTTTGGATGCAGCTCGTGTTGGATGTCGTGTTTTTTTTTTTTTTTTTTTTTTCACGAAATTGGGCTGATTTTAAACTGTTGTGGCGGGTTGATTTTCTCCCGTGGGTTAGAGGTTTGAAATATTGACTGAAATGCTTGTATTGAAACATTTTGCATTCTACCTGTGATAAAACTAGTTTTGTGAAGGATGGCCACTTTTTTTGAAAACTGCAATATGGTCAACCCTAGAATAATCAGCATGTCTTAAAATATGTTCTTACACCTGTTCACTGGATAAAATCACAAAATTGTTAAATACATTTTTTTTCTATCAAAAAGTCATTAAAACTAGTCATTCCACCTAAAATGTATACATTAAACTATTTAATATTAAGATATTGGACCTACTTTATACTATTTGTCTTTAATAAGTGGTTAAAGACACCTAAAAGTGGGACCATGAGACCAGCGTGCTGAGATACTCTTACCACTAGATGGAAGCATTACTCCACAAACTCTGAGTATAATGCCAGTGAGCAGTGACAAAACTGTGCATTATTCACTGTTACCTTCATGAATATGAGGACAAACCACAGCCAGTGTCCCACAAAGAACCTTAAGAATGGCCTGAAACATCTGAACAACACTTGATCCCTTTGCAACCAATGGGGAACAGGAGCTCTGACAAAACCCAAGTGAAATTTCATTAGTATGGCCATTTGCTGGCTCATCAGTGAGATAATGCAAGTTTATCCGACCCATGAGGGAAACGCAAGATAGATGCAGTGCACATTCTCCAGTACTACATTAAAGGCCAAACATACATCACAAAAGTGTCACTGAAAGAGAATGATTTACATGGTGCATCAGTAAGTGGAGACGGCGGAGCAGATGAAGGAGAGCAAAAAAAGGAGGAAGAATAATAAGCATAAAAAGAAGCCATTGTCCACATATCTATGACCTTGCGGAGGAGTCTGAGGTCACAGCTTTTTTCAGTCGCTCTTGATTTCCACACAGTCACAGAGGTGATTAATGACGAACAGCAGACTTGATTAGCTAAAAAGACGGGCGAAACAAAGCGGTCCCAGCGCTCCTGTTGACTCCCCCCGTTTAGATTAACACATTCAATTCAAGAACTCTAATGAAAATGCCATTGGTCAGGATGAAAGGTACGATTAAGCACAACGTCCTCCTTCAAATTCACAATGGTCCTTGTGGAAGAGGCAGATATTTATGCAAAGTGGCCCTCTCAAAGCTTTTAGCATTACAGCGAGTGATTTTAAGCCCTTTTGGTGTTACATAAAGGTAAATGAGGTGTTCAGAACTTGCGTTGAACTGATGGTTTGGAATATGAATGCTTTCTTGTGCTCGGCCAAGAAAGTACGAAACTGACCATATGGTTGAGCAGTTAACATAAGGCCCTTTGCAACGGAAAGTGATCAAATGGCCTTACTGCTGGTATTATACACTGAGTAAAGTAGAAACCCATTCCTGCCTCTACGTTAAAAAAAAAAAAAAAGGTTATTGGAACTGTATATATCACAATTGCAAGTTTGTTTGATTTTATATTTCTCAGTGTGACTGATTTGGTGGCGGCACAGAATGAAGCTGAACCAAACGAAACTCAAAATTTTGAGTTGCTGCTGAAAATGGTCGATAATTGTCATGTTGTGGGCTGTACTAATCGGTCTGACCAGGAAAAACATTTGGAGTACTATAGACTGCCATAAGTTATAACAAATCAAGGAGAAGAGTGCAAAAAGCTGTCTGAGGAATAAAAAGCGTTTGTGGTTGGACAAACTGAACCAAGATTTCCAGGGCAAGAATCTTGTCAACATTTGTGTTTGTTCTTATTATTTCTAGTCAGGTAGGTGAAAGATTTTAGCTGGCGGTCTCCCAGCCTGACTAGCTATGACCAGCTAAAACTATGACCAGCTAAAACTAGCCTGGTTGACTAGCTTTTTTGTTTGTTTTTTTTTCAGCAGGGTACTAAGTCCTTCTCTGTATGATTTAACAGCTTCCACACATTTTCCCCCCCTGGTTTAGACAGCATAAATTAGCAGAACAATGTATTCAGTAGTACATTAACTGTGCAATCCATGTTGTTGTTTACATCTATGTATTGGAACTGTACAATTGCAAGTTTGTTTGATTTTATATTTCTCAGGGTGACTGGATTGCAATGTGACTTTGTTTCTCATATTTGCAGTTTTGTATCTCACATTGTGACTTCTCGTAATTGAGACTTTTTTTATCTCTCAGGATGTTCTTATATCTCACAATGACCACGTACACACTGCAAGTTTCAGGAGTGAAAACCGCATTTAAATGCGGGAAAAGCCGCAACCATAGCAACATTTTGTCGTCTTGCAGGAGTGAATAGGAATTTGGCTATTTAGTATCTGCCATTTTTTGGCTAAAGACTCTTTTTGTCCCGCCATTTTACCTAAACTACCACTGATAAATGTGCTGTGTTTCGTTTACGCTCGGGTGGCTGCTTTAGAGATAGCTGTTTTGCAGTGTTGCCATGTCCTCGTATTTACAAGTGCTTTTAGGCATGTTATTTGGTCTTAGCTAATAAAGCTAGGCACTTTATGGAGTGGATAAAGTTGTCTGTGGCAGATTTGAGATATGAGATTTTTTTTGGTGTTATAAAACAAAGCATTTGGGTGTTTTACTGTTTTTTTTTTGTCCTTGTTTGTTTTTGTTTTTTTCTATGAAGATCTGGCAACACTGACACTTCACTGCAGGGCTCCTGAATGCAACTAGCCTCGCCCCGTGTCCAAGCTAAGGATAAGACTTCTTTCACTGCTTTTAATTCCACGTTTAGATTAACAACTAGTTGTTCAGTTCGGTTCCGTACACACACCATAGAATAGAGATAAAGGAGTAAAAGGTGAACTGACAACCGAATTTAGCTGCAGTGGCCAGTTCACCTTTTACTCCTTAATCGCGTTCTACACACAAATTTCACTAAAATACGCGAGTGACAACCGTATTAACTCCTGAAAAACACAGGTAGTGACAACTGCATTTACAGAAATTCTATGCAGTGTGTACGGAACCGAACTGAACAACTAGTTGTTAAAGACGTATCTAAACAGGCATCAGAAATGTGTCTTTGTCTGTACGTGAGATGCAAGAAAATAACGGTGAAAGAAGTCTTAATCTTAGCTTGGACACGGGGCTAGGCTAGTTGCCTACTTGTTCACGAGCCCTGCAGTGAAGTGTCATTGTTGCCAGATCTTCATAGAAAAAACAACAAACAAGGACACCCAAATGCTTTATGTTTTATAACACCAAAAAAATCATATATCTCATATCCGCCACAGACAACTTTAACAACTCCATAAAGTGCCTAGCTTTATTAGCTAAGATCAAATAACATGCCTAAAAGTGCTTGTAAATACGAGGACATGACAACACTGCAAGACAGTACTCTCTAAAACAGCCTCCTTAGCATAAACAAAACACAGCACATTTATGAGCGGTAGTTTAGTTAAAAACGCAGGACAAAAGGGGTCTTTAGCCAAAAAATGGCAGATACTAAATGGCTAAATTTTTTTTTTTACTCCGGCAAGACGGCAAACTGTTGCTATGGTTACAAATGCGGGAGTGGCTGTTCCGTACACACATGGAACGATAATTTACAGGACTCACTCCCGCATTTAAATGCGGTTGTAGCTCCTGAAATTTGCAGTGTGTACGTGGCCAATGTGACTTTATAGCTTGCATATTTGCATTTTTATCTTATTTTGTGTCAGTGAAACTGTTTGTTTAAGACTTTTTTTTATGTTTGTGTTTTTATCTCTAAATTGAATTGAACCCTTTAATCGCTCAGTGTGACTTTATATCTCACAATGCAACTTTATTTATCTTTTCACCACATCACCTGTTAGTTGGGGGGATATATTAGGCGTGAACAAGTGAACATTTTGTCCTCAAAGTTGATGTGTTAGAAGCAGGAAAAATAGGCAAGCCTAAGGATTTGAGCGAGTCTGACAAGAGCCAAATTGTCATGGCTAGACGATCAGGTCAGAGCATCTCCAAAACTGCAGCTCTTCTGGGGAATTCCAGGTCTGACCCATGTCCATTGCCGAAAGCACCAACAGTGGATGCAGTGTGGGGAAAAAGGTAAGCCAGCAGAGGCAGTGTGATGCTGTGGTTAATGTTCTGTTAGGAAACCTTGGGTCCTGCCATCCATGTGGATGTTACTTTGACACGTACCACCTACCTTAAGCATTCTTGCAAATCATGTACACCCTTTCATGGAAACTGTATTTTCTGGTGGCCTCTTTAAGCAGGATGATGTGCCCTGCCACAAAGAAAATTGTTTGAGGAGCACAACAATGAGTTCAAGGTGTTGAATTGGCCTCCAAATTCCCCAGATCTCAATCCAATCGAGCATCTGTGGGATGTGCTGAACCAACAAGTCTGATCCATGGAGGCCCCACCTCGTAACTTACAGGACTTAAAGGATCTACTGCAAACATCTTGGTGCCAGATGCCACAGCACACCTTCAGCGGTCTAGTGGAGTCCATGACTCGACGGGTCAGGGCTGATTTGGCAGCAAAAAGGGGACCAACACAAAATCAGAATGGTGGACATAATGTTATGCCTGATCGGTGTGTATCTCACAATGTTTATATTTTGCAGCTGCTACTTTTTATTCTCATATTTGCCTTTTGTGACATTCTAACTCACAATGTGACTTTATATCTCTAAATGTGAAATTTTGCTATGTGTATCTCATATTTGCTTTTTATATCTCATATTGCAACGTTGAGAATTTACATCTATAACTGATTTTACAGTACACATCTCACCATGTGACTATATTTCGTATTATGTTTTTCAGATTTGTTTTTATCTCACAACTGAGACTTTTTAATGCTCAGTGTGACTTTGTCTTACTATGCAACTTTGTTTCACAGTAATTTTTGCATTTGCAGTTATCATTTTCACATCAAGTACCATGTTGTTTACATAGCAAATGCATTTGCCCTTGAATGAAACTTTATATTTCGTAGACTTTTTCTCAGTGTTAACTTAATCTCTTGCAATGTAACTTTGTTTCTCATTTTTGTGTTTTTATCTCAGAATTGAACCCATCACTCAGTGTGACTTTACATCACAATGCAACTTTTATTTCACAGTTATGACTTTGTGTCTAATTTTTCATTTTTATATCACAATTGAGACTTTTTATCTCATGATGTGGCTCTATATCTCTGAATGTGACTCTATTTTGCAATTGTCACTGCAAAATTGTTATCGACTTTGTTTCTCATTTGACTTTATATTCCACAACTGCGACTTCTTATATTTGTTATTTTATCTCATAATTACAACTGTTTCTCATATTTGCTTTTTTGTATCTCACATTGCAACTTCTTGTAATTGAGAATTTATATCTTTGATTTTACAGTATATCTCATCATGTGACTATATTTCAGAATTGCATCCGTTTCTCAGATTTGTGTTTTTATCTAACAATTGAGACTTTTTTATAAGTGTTCAGTGTGACTATATCTCACAAATAAATTGTAGAGTTTGCAACTGAGTTTGTTTCTTGTAATTGAGACTTTTTTCCATCTTTCTCAATATGTCTCTCATTTTTTTTTTTTTTTTTTTATCACAGAATTAAAACTTTTAGTTATTTTTAGACTTCATATCTTACAATGCTACTTTATACAGTGGGTACGGAAAGTATTCAGACCTTAAAACCCCTTAAATTTTTCACTCTTTGTCCCATATTGACAGAAAAATACAGAATTGTTGACATTTTTGCAGATTTATTAAAAAAGAAAAACTGAAATATCACATGGTCCTAAGTATTCAGACCTTTTGCTGTGACACTCATATATTTAACTCAGGTGCTGTCCATTTCTTCTGATCATCCTTGAGATGGTTCTACACCTTCATTTGAGTCCAGCTGTGTTTGATTATACTGATTGGACTTGATTAGGAAAGCCACACACCTGTCTATATAAGACCTTACAGCTCACAGTGCATGTCAGAGCAAATGAGAATCATGAGGTCAAAGGAACTGCCGGAAGAGCTCAGAGACAAAATTGTGGCAAGGCACAGATCTGGCCAAGGTTACAAAAAAATTTCTGCTGCACTTAAGGTTCCTAAGAGCACAGTGGCCTCCATAATCCTTAAATGGAAGACGTTTGGGACGACCAGAACCCTTCCTAGAGCTGGCCGTCCAGCCAAACTGAGCTATCGGGGAGAAGAGCCTTGGTGAGAGAAGAACCCAAAGATCACTGTGGCTGAGCTCCAGAGATGCAGTCGGGAGATGGGAGAAAGTTGTAGAAAGTCAACCATCACTGCAGCCCTCCACCAGTCGGGGCTTTATGGCAGAGTGGCCGATGGAAGCCTCTCCTCAGTGCAAGACACATGAAAGCCCGCATGGAGTTTGCTAAAAAAAAAAACACCTGAAGGACTCCAAGGTCTGATGAGACCAAGATAGAACTTTTTGGCCTTAATTCTAAGCAGTATGTGTGGAGAAAACCAGGCACTGCTCATCACCTGTCCAATACAGTCCTAACAGTGCAGCATGGTGGTGGCAGCATCATGCTGTGGAGATGTTTTTCAGCTGCAGGGACAGGACGACTGGTTGCAATCGAGGGAAAGATGAATGCGGCCAAGTACAGGGATATCCTGGACGAAAAACTTCTCCATAGTGCTCAGGACCTCAGACTGGGCCGAAGGTTCACCTTCCAACAAGACAATGACCCTAAGCACACAGCTAAAATAACGAAGGAGTGGCTTCACAACAACTCCGTGACTGTTCTTGAATGGCCCAGCCAGAGCTCTGACTTAAACCCAATTGAGCATCTCTGGAGAGACCTGAAAATGGCTGTCCACCATCGTTTACCATCCAACCTGACAGAACTGGAGAGGATCTACAACGAGAAATGGTAGAGGATCCCCAAATCCAGGTGTGAAAAACTTTGCATCTTTCCCAAAAAGACTCATGGCTGTATTAAATCAAAAGGGTGCTTCTACTAAATACTAAGCAAAGGGTCTGAATGGGACCATGTGATATTTCAGTTTTTCTTTTTTAATAAATCAAAAATTTTATTAACAATTCTGTGATTTTCTGTCAATATGGGGTGCTGTGTGTACATTAATGAGGAAAAATATAACAAAGAGCGAAAAATTTAAGGGGGTCTGAATACGTTCCGTACCCACTGTATATCACATTTGTGACTTTGTTTCTAATTTTTGCCTTTTTATATCACACAATTGAGATACAATTTTATCTCATGATGTGGCTCTATATCTCTGAATGTGACTATTGTCTATACTTTTTTTCTTTTTTTTTATCTCTGACTGACTTTACACCATGTGACTATATTTCACAATTGCATCTTTGTTTCTCAGATTTATGTTTTTATTGCACAACTGAGACTGTATATCCAGGGCTCAAATTGAGGGGGGATGTCATCCCCCTTGTTTTGTCATTTGTCATCTTTTCTCAGTTTGACTTTATATTCCACAATTGTGACTTTGTTTCTTATAATTGCATTATTATCTCGCAGTGCGGCTTCATATCACTGTGACTATATATTTCATAATTTAGACTGTATATGGTCTGTGTGACTTTATATCTCATGATTAAAAATATATATCTTACAATAAAACTACATTTTGCAATTGTGAGTTTGTTTCTTTTCTCAGTGTAACTTTATCTTTCGCAATGTGCGTTTTTATGTATCACATCGCTCAGTGTAACTATATATCTGAATGCAACTTTATACTTCACAGATTAACATTTGTTTGCACTTTGTTTCTTATAATTGAGACTTTTTATCTCTGAATGTGACTGTATGTTATCTACTTTGTTGCTGTTTTCTATCTGACATTGCAACTTCGATTCTTGTAAGTGAGACTTTATATTCTACAGTTGTGACTTTGTTTCTTATAATTGCATTTTTATATCTCACAGTTGGGACATTATACCCTGCAGTGTGGCTTTATATCTTCTAGTGTGACTATATATTTCATAATTTAGACTTTATATGGTGTGTGACTTCACATTTTGCAATGTGACATTGTTTCTCATAATTGCATTGTTATATCTCACAGTTGGGACTTATTATCTTACAGTGTGGTTTTATTTTTCTTAATGTGACTATATATTTCATAATTTAGACATATGGTGTGTGACTTTACATTTTGCTGTGTGATTTTGTTTCTTATATTTGTTATATCTCACAATTACAAATGTATGTTTTGTTTTTTTATTTATTATTATTTTTTTTTGCAGTGCCAATTAGCCATTGGGGCTTAACATCCTTCACTGTGATTTAATTTGCAATGTTACTTCATACTTCACAACTAAAACTAAGAAGTCCTCATAACTGGGACTTCCTATCTCATGGTGTGAGCGTATCTTGTAATTTCATTTTATATATTGTAAATTGTGATCATTTTTATTCCAATCTCTATTTTTTTGCTGTAAAAAAAAAAAAAAAAAAAAAAAACTCACAACTTGTCGACAGACAAAACAGAGCAGGTTATAAGGTAGGAAACAAAGTCTAAGCTTTCAAATTTTGTCATTTTTTAAGAAATTCAAACAATAAATATTGTTTTGTGGCTCTTGTGTCTGGTTTGAAAAAAAAAAAAAGCTAATTCTGCATTATGATTGGTCAGATTGCCTGTCAATCAAACTCCCTGCAAAGGGTCAATGCCACTACTTCCTTGCAATTCCTTTTTATTTTTTACTCTGAGGCAGAAACAGGTTTCTATAGATTACCACAAGAAATATTATTCAAAATAAACATACGCTGGCGAGTTACATACCACTTTAATGGAGTCAGCTATCAAGGACCTTGAATAAGTATATCAATGTGTGAGGATGTGGTTTGTTGTCTGTTTTCGAGCACTTCAGAGACTTGATCTGCTAATCTCAGTGATAAAGATGTCACTGTCACTGACAAAGCCTTTTTAAACATCTCTATATACATTAAGCCCGACGAGCTCTCAGAGCAAATTTGCCTGCGATCAATGACTGTGAAAGCACATACATCCTGACTAACAGGAAAAGATCTACCTTAGAAGCACTAGGAGTTGCATAAATCTTAAAATATAAGAGAGTAGTGCTCCTGGCTTCTGAATGGTCAATACAATTATTCAGTTGTGATAAAATCAACTTTATATGAAATCTACGGTTCTTCAGCTTGTTTTCAGCTTGAAATGCTAACGAAGGCAATTTCTATTTTGCAAACTGTTTAACTCTAGAAGAGCAAAAAACACAGAGTATTTCTTTCAGCAGTGATTTATTTCAGTTTAGTATGGCTTTCACACACAAATGGCACAGTGTTTAACGTTGCACACAGATCTCTGTTGACCATCACAAGGACCTTCCAAACTTCTGAATGTGATTTTTTTGTAATGCTTTTTTGTTTGTTTTCATGAATGAAATCTTCTCATTAGCTGCTATATTTTCATAATAACAAAAATAAGTGATTTTGAAACTTAATTCGAATTTGTTCTGGAAAGCCGTTACTCAGTATGACAGATTATGCTGCCAATTATTCTACATCTGTGTGAGCATCAAATTCATCGAGGGCAAAGTTAGATTCTTTGAACCACAAAACAAAATGAAAATGAGCAACAAGTGTGTCCAGTGATACCTTGAGTAGAGCAGCTTTAAGATAATAACAATAATTTTCATATATTTTCAGACACACCAACTTTTGGATGTCGATCAGGGCTACAAAAAGCTGTTGTCATTAAAGAGAAATAAGAAAATATATTATAAAAGATGTTTCCATGCATGTTGGACACACTGTAAAAAACTATTTGTTGAGTCAACCTAAAATAATTTGTTACCTGGCTGCCTTAAAATTTGAAGTTCAGTCAACTTAAAATGTTACGTTTTACTAAGTGACAATTTAGATATTTGAGTTGATTTAACTTACAATTTTAAGGCAGCCGAGTAACAAACACAGCTGTTAAGTTTAACAAACAAATTTTTAGTTTAGTCAACTTGAATATCTAAGTTGTCACTTAGTACAACTTAACATTTCAACTTAGATAAACTTATTTAAGTTGACTGAACTTAAAATTTTGAGTCAGAAAGTTGACTCTACAAATTGTTTTTTTACAGTGCAGTGAATTAGCACATTCTCTGAGCTACAC
This sequence comes from Cirrhinus molitorella, assembly GCA_033026305.1. Classification (NCBI taxonomy): domain Eukaryota; kingdom Metazoa; phylum Chordata; class Actinopteri; order Cypriniformes; family Cyprinidae; genus Cirrhinus; species Cirrhinus molitorella. Next base: position 21,449,101 of record CM065134.1, read on the forward strand.
GACTGTCTTAAACCAAAAATGAATTCGTATTTAGTATGTTAGCTTTTATATTATAAATTAATTAAAAAAAAATCTGATTTTCTCAAATTAATATTCATCAAAACCTGGTTCTGACTGAAAAGTTTTAAAGGCACTGAAAAACAGCCTGTCAGAGAAAATATAACTTAAATTTCATGACATGAACCTAGAGTTCATGTATTAAAAATATATAATTCAACTCTGTTGACAAGAGCTCAGCACTCAACTGACATGTAATCAATACATCGTTCTCGAATGATTTTTTTTTAAAAACTTGGATGAATTAATACATGATGCACATAAATATTTATACAGAACTTAAATCACGGACACAGAATGCCAAAAAGATCTGGTGTCAAATTAAATAGCAGACAGATCAAACTAATGTAAAGTAATTATATTTACTTCTCACAATTACAGTATACAGTATACAGTGCTGACTTATATTGCTTATAATACTGACCACAGTTCAAAGTGATTATTTACTTCAACATTCGCTGTTGAATAGCAATTTCAGTAGTACTTAAGATTTTTCTTGATTAGTTTTGTTTGAATTTTAACATAACAGGGTTTGACAATTAGACTGTAGATAAGTTGGGCAGTGGGATATTGACAAACTAATGCTTAATAATCAATAATGTGTGAATAATGACAGAAAAACAATGACTTGAACAGAAATGGGAGAGAAGGTATACGTAACATCTTGTACTCAGTTGAGTTTGGTGGGGGTTGATGGGAAAATGTGGGCTTTCTAAAGGGATGATGGCAAACACGCTGTGAATGGAGGTAGGTTGAGTCACAGAAGTGTGCTGGGTTTCCATCTCGCGGTGAATCGCTGATTGTGTTTCAGTAGCAGTAATCGATTTCCTCGTTGGCCAGAACAATAGCGGTTCTGCAGGGAATGTAAACCTGAGAGAGTGGAACAGCCAAAGACAGAAAGAGATCAAAGCGACTCGCCATTTGTTTGAGGCAATGTAGCACATTCTGAAACAATGCATAACACAAAAAAGTGTAAATGTCCAAAGTACTGTGGAATGTGAAAGAACTTTCAAGGGAAAAGTTAGACCACAGTTATTATTTTCACATTCATGGGGCAGAAATGTGAGTGGATGTAAAAGGTTTCGATATTTAATAGGAGACACACAATGTACGTTGTTCCAAACCAGCAAGACCTTCGTCCATCTTCAGAAGACAAATTAAGATATTTTTTGATGAAATCCCAGAGGTATAGGCATAGACAGCAATGCAACTGACATATTCAAGGCCAGAAAGGTAGTAAGGACATTGATAAAATAGTCCATGTGACATCAGTGGTTCAACTGTAATTTTATGAAGCTATGAGAATACTTTTTGTATTTTTTTCACATGCTTTGAGGTACTCTTGTGAACGCACATTTAAGACTGACATGGAAGAGAAGAAATTATTGAATTGTTATTTTTGTTTTCTTTATGCACAAAAACTACTTGTAGCTTCATAAAATTACAGTTGAACCACTAATATCACATGGACTATTTTAACAATGTCCTTACTACCTTTGGAGGCCTTGAATGTGGTAGTTGCGTTGCTATATATGCAGGGTCAGAAAGCTCTCAGGTTTAATCAAAAATATCTTAATTTGTGTTCTGAAAATGAACGAAGTTCTTGCGGGTTTGGAACGACATGTTGGTGAATAATTAATGACAGGATTTTCCTTTTTGGGTGAACACACGATTGAAAACAATATTCCATGCAGATTTTAAATATCTGGACAGACAAAAATAAATCTTTACTACAATTCAGCTGTACATTAAAAGGTTTTAAATTTAGTGAAAGAAAAAGAGTTGTTACAGAGTAAAAAGCTGCTCTCATGTCAGCATACAACTGATATACAGCATACAACTGCTGGTTGCACTGCTTAATTATTAATTTTTTTGGAACCTGTGATACTTTTTTCAGGATTTTTTAATTAATAAAAGGTTAAAAAAGAACAGCATTTATTTAAAATAGTTTGAAAAATAATAAAATAGTATTTTTTTTTATTTATTTATTTTTTTTTTTACAATATACACTACTGTTCAAAACTGTTTTTTTTTTAAAGAAATTAATACTTTTATTTACCAAAGATGTGTTAAATTAATAAAAAGTAATAGCATAGATTTACATTGTTAGAAAAGATTTATATTTTGAATAAATGCTGTTCTTTTTAACTTGTTATTCATCAAAGAATCCTGAAAAGAATCACAGGTTGCAAAAAAATATTTGGCAGCACAACTGTTTCCAACATTGATAGTTCTAACAATAAATCAGCATATTAGAATGATTTCTGAAGGATCATGTGACACTTAAGACTGGAGTAACAGCTGATGAAAATTCAGCTTTGCATCACAGGAATAAATTATATTGTAGTAGTATATTAAAATAAAAACCATTACTTTATATTGTAATGACATTTTGCAATATTATGTTTTTTTTCTGTATTTTTGATCAAATAAATGCAGCCTTGATGAGCATAAGAGACTTCTTTAAAAAATATTAAATGAGAGGGTGTGCCCAAACTTTTGACTGGTAGTGTATGTGAAAAGCGTAAATGCGCTAAATGCAGTAATGATAGAGAGTTAAAAAATAAATAAATAAATACAATTAAAAATAATAAAATTAAAAATTACTTAAAATTCTACTTACAACATGCAGCCTTTTTAGAAATGCATTCTTTGTATTCAGGCTGGTTTCTTATGGTTTTCAAAACTTTTCAAGATTTAAATAAATAAATTTAAAAAAAAAAATCAATCGAGCAGTCAATCAATCAGTTAATCAATAAATTTGGCATAACCTAGTAAAAATCGATATTTTCCTGGATATGAATACATTTAAGTGTGCACATCTGAATTATTTTCAAAAATGTTTTTGGTTTTAGTTCAAGTTTTTTTTTTTTTGGCTTGTTTTTGAACACAAATTTCACAAATTCTTCATATCATGTTATCAAGTTTTTGAAGTGTCAAACCACATGACATTTTTACAAACAACTAACCTTGTCTTGTCATACAAAAGCTCAAATTATTTGATATTTTAAAAACATCTTGACAAAATCATAATGGTCTCCAGTTGTCCTCTCTATTATATCATTTCATTTTTTATCTTTCCTGCATGTTTCTGCATGTTGCACATAACGATTTGAAGGACAAACATTTTAGAAAATACTAATAATATTTGAAATATTTGAATAACATTTTTTTTTTTTTTTTAAATGCTAATCTTTCAGTGAGGCTTTTTTTATTCATTGTAAAATCTGTTTTGTATCACACTTTACACCTCCTAAAATATTGGGAGACCTAACATAGAATAGCTACTGTTTGGTAGCACTGTAAACTGCACTTTAAATTTAAATATAACAAAAAAAATAAAAAATAAAAAATAAAAGGGCAGTACTAAAAAAAAAAAAAAAAAAAAAAATATATATATATATATATATATATATATATATATATATATATATTTAGGAAAAATAAGAAAAATGTACACATCTTCATTCTGTTCTGAAGCATCAGTGAGCCTTTGAACCCTCTGTAATAGTTGCATATGAGTCAAATTCATTTAGTCATTGTTGGAAAGGGCTCAAATACACAAAAATGCTGAAACACCAAAGAATTTGTGGGACCTGAGGGATTTTTCTGAAGAACAGCAGGCAGTTTAACTGTTCAGGACAAACAAGGGACACATGAACAACTATCACTAAACTAAAAAAAAAAACAGCTGTGGATCAATCAAGTGCATGTAAACAATTGAACAGGTTCATTTTTATAAATTCAACTATTATTACTATCTATTATTTTGTATGACCCCTCTTATTTTGGTAAAATAATTAACATTTTGCAGATTCTGCAAGGTGTATGTAAAAGTTTGAATTCAACTATATTAAAGTAATCTTTGTTTTATATACTACTTTGAATTATTTTTATTTTTATTTTCAGTGTAGGTTGGACCAAAACATGATCTAACCTTTCCAACCCCATCCATTCTGTTTCCCAGAAACATGTTTCTCCTGCACCAAACCTCTACAGGAATGAAGGATATGTATGTTCACACTGCAGTTGTGAATCCCTGACCCATGTCTGCTGCTCACTGAGCATCGTTCTTCTGTAAGGAATCTTCCCTCAGGACTCACATCTCAATATCTCCTCCCTCGGCCAACAAGAACACCTCAGTACATGTTTGCTCGCTGCAAATTCCTTCACCGGCGCAGCGCCACAGGAGCCCACCGACTCGCCGCCACAACGCTGACAACCGACATCGGTGACTAATTAAACAGACTCGGCAGGGAGAGACAGAACCGCAGTGCACCGCTGCCGAGAGACAGAGCAAGAGTGAATCACCGCACCTGCCTAGACAAAAACTACCGCCGCGCCGCAGCCGCTGTGTGTCAACAACATTTACTTTCCCAAGACACGTAAAACAATGGTGACAAATAGCGGATTAATCGCCTAACAAAGAACAGCAGAGGTCTCTAATGTCATTATTACGGCACGCCACACACATGCTGATTACTTCAACCAATGCAATATGAAGCTCATTAATAAAATGTGATCATTTCAAATTAGACTCTGGCTTTTGAATATAGATGTGTTTGATTAAACGTGCAGTCGAGAATATGCAATGAGGATCAAAGGTTTGGACTCAAACTTAATTGGCATACAATTGGTATTAATTGCAGTTGGATTAAAACAAGGATGCATAATGTTGGGTCAGTGACATGATGCTTAACTATTCATTTATTCAGAAATACTTTAAAAATGCAATTCATACATACAAGCACTTGAATATTCTGTTTCATGATTTATTTTTGAAGGCATAAAGACACAAATGTTAAGGTGATGTAATTGTTCTCGCATTATAATGAAGAAAAAAATCATTAATTAAGTCAATAATAAATGAACGCATTTTTAAATGGACCTGAGCTAACATGGACTATCAAAATGAGAGAAAAACCTACAATTTTCTACATTTCAGATCACTGCCTGTATTTGAAGTTATTCTAACAGGAGTAGAAGGGTGGTTTTTAAGCGTATTTCATAAAATAACTCTATTCTAAAGCACAGTAAAAAAAAAAAAAACAACAACAACAAGTAAGATATTTGAAAAATACCTCTAACTTGGTGCTTATTTCCTTATTTATATGCCAAATCCTATTTAACTGGCAGCATTCCTCCAATTTTCACTTAGATTGCAAGATGATGGGCCACTCTAAGGTGCCTGAAACCTGCGACAGGATGTTGACCCTTTAACCTACTGCACGGTCATTCCATATCTGTTCATCTCAAAAACTGCAGGTTTACAAGGACACTAATTCATTCACGTCCCTCAAAACGGCTGGTCACCCACGTAAGACAAATGCATGAGAAGACAGGAAAATGCAGCAATTCTCAATGTGGAATTGGTTCAACACTGCAGCTGGAATTGCTTGCCTGAACAGGGTACCCTGCACGGGCTTCAAATCTAGTCCCTAGCCTGGCCCTGGCCTGAGCTCAGGCCCTTATTCAGAATTACCAACCCGAGTCCGACTGGAGCCTGTGTCTTTTTTTTTTTTTTTCCTTTCTCTCTTCCCCATTACACGGCTGTTGTTGCAGCCATTAAATAGTTCCGTTTTGTTTTAAATGCCAAAGTGGTTATACTTTGTTTTGTTTCTTTAAGTTAATTTAGAATTATGTTTGGAACATTATTAATTAATTCATTCATTTTGTTAAATTCAAGTTGTTGTTTTTTTAAAGCAACGACCAAGCAGCAGACCATGAGTTGATCATGTCTGATCAATTTAGCCTTCTCAAATCAACACTTGACTTTCCTACAATAAAATATATAGGCATAAAAAACTTTAAGCATATAACAATGTTAGTTTAAACATTTAACCTAGATAAACTATTTGCTGAATAGTTTGTGTGGAGAGTGGAAGCTAAAACGCATTTTGCAGGACATGGAGGCACCAGCGCAATCACTTTTTCACTTTTCGCATTTTTTTCTTATTAACAGTGGAAACAGCTTAAAATACAATATTTTTTTTTGCTCATACAGAGAAGAGTTATATATAATTCTACATTTATTGCTATATCATTCTTGAACAGGAGTGCTTCACAAAAATGAACTGAAACTCAGCGAATACTTGCCTCACAGACATGATAATATATATGTAGGGGACACTAAACACTAAACACAGTGCGAGCCGGACTGATAGCCGCGGTAGCATGATCTCGTGTTGGTTCCATAATTGATGGATGTCTAAAATATAAAAATGGAGGAATTTATTTTGGTAAATGTGCTTCCATTGTAGTATAGGCACATTTTTCTTATCGGATAAAAAGTTTATCCTACTCAATTGTGCACATACGTTTTTAATGCACATTTTTACAATTTATGTGCATCTTGGCGTTTCCATCCAGCGTTTTTTTTTTTTTTTTTATGCGATATTCTAAAATGTGCATAAAAATAGGTGGACGGAAACACAGGTAATAAAATCCATAGATATAAAACACTTTAAGCATATCACAATGTTAGTTTAAACATTTAAGCAAGATAAATGTGCGCTATTTGACGCTATTGAATAGTTTGCACGGAGAGTGGAAGCTAAAATGAGCTTTGCAGGACATTTGCCAACGCAGTCACTTGCATTTTTTTCTTATTAACAGTGGAAACAGCTTAAAATACAATATCATTTTTGCGCATACAGATAAGAGTTATATATATTTCTACTTTTATTTGTGTAACCTCATGCAAAACGTGAAACACACAGGATGCGCTTTCTGCCATATCGTTCTTAAACAGGAGTGCTTCACAAAAAATAACCGAAACTCAGCAAATACTTGCCTCACAGACATGATAAATATATCGATAGAAAGCTTTTAACACAAATGACTCAAATTTACAATAAAATTTTACAATTGTGCTGCTGCTCTTGCAGTGGCGAGCTGGTCTTGATAGCCCAGTAGCATGGTCTCATCTTGTTTTCTTTTTTATCACCATAATTGATGGTTGTCTAAATTATAAAAATAAGGAGAAGCCTAAAACAGGCCCAAAGCCCAGCCCACGTCTGAGCTATGATGTGAAAATTTGACAGTTACTGTACTATGGAAGAGAGTGGACCAAGATCACACCAGCGCATTGTGAGAAACTAGTGATGTCCTGTGGCTACAGTATGTGCTGAAGTTGTTCAAAGCAAGGTTGTCTACACTTCTGACAGCTGTAACCCTCCAAACATTTAGCTGCAATCATCTTTCATGCTACAGTGGTTACTGTTCTCTAAATTTGATCACTGTGTTTTCCACAAAATAAAGTTTTTTTTATTGAAATGCCCTGGACATTCTGTCAAACAGTGGTATAGCTACAGCTAATATTCCTTCAAGTACTTATAAACTGTTCTCTAATTTTAATAGTTTAAAATGAAACCAGGCAGATTCACTAAAAGCTGCAATATTTAGTGCAAAACGTACACATTTTTTACGAATCACCATCAAGATTATCCATGTGCTAAACGACACTACACCGTATTTTAATTGTCACTGACATTCTTTCCAGCATTAAAGCATCTATTTTCTATGCAAATTACTGTAGGCTCATTATAGATGTGCTTTATTGTAAAATTCAGTCCATTTGTCTGATGCAGTTAACACGGTGCAACTGCGATCCACCAAAAAAAAAATATCTTGAAGACACTTTGTGGTCGACATAGTTGATATTTTTTATAGTTAATGTGGTGAACTATATCTGTGGTTTCTCTTTGAGGTTCTGATGCCTCTTAAATTTATATTTTGTTACATAATGGAATGACATTTAAAGTGTCAAAACACTTTTTTTTTCAAACCAACTGTAAAAAATTCAAAAAACACTTTCTGAAAATTACAACATTTTAAGGCTTGTTGTAAGAGCTGTGGAAAGGCTGGCAGGAGCCATATAGCAGGTGTCTGAAGGCCTCGATGGCACGTGGTTTATTGTTCTTATTGTGCTGAGCGGTTTTCTGCTTCAAGGACAGCAATTCATTAGAACTTCTCTTTGTGATCAGCATGAAAGAGAATTTGGAAAGTGAACGAAAGGTACGGGGTCGGCGTTTGATGCATAAACAAATGGTAGACGTGTGAGAAATAGACTCAAAGAGGGATTGTGCCTTGAACAGTATCTTTTGGAATCGCGAATCGCTTCCCCACAATTGGTTTGTGAGGTCCGGAGTTGCAAAGAAGAATCAGAAGAGCCTTTGGGCAACGACGCTCCAGCGGGTTGACGTTCTGGCGAGCCGGATCAGTGCACATCATGCACAAAACAAGCTTAGTTCACGTGCCTCAGGGAGATGTCGGAGTCTTATGATGACCTTCTGAAGATGGGCACGTTGTGTAACCTTAAAACAAGAACACTCCAAAACAATCCACTGCCTCTTTCTCCCCCTCAAATCCATGTTCACGGGTCTCTGGTGAATACGCTCGCTGACTAAACTCTCACACACACCTGTCTCTTATCTCGTCCCTGCTTTTCAAGTGCTTCTTGACTGAAGCAGAGCAAGAAACTTCAGCTGGTTACTGATTTATGGTGCGTGGACACAGATTGAGGGCAAAAAATAGTTACGTGATACACTTGCACATTCGGCGGTATGTAATTAAATCCATCAGTTTGAGATAAAAAGGCAACACGTAAGCGAATGTTTGGAAGGTAGTGAACTCTGTCCTTTTCAAATCGATGATGAAAAGAATTTAGTATGAGATTCTGGTAAATAATTGACATGCAGGTGATGCTGAAATCTTAATGCTTGTTTATCAAAACATGAATAGTAGAAAAGAACAGAATATATTTAAAATCAATAGCTGAGTCACTTAATTTTAATAATATACAGTGCAGTTATTTAAGATGTTTATGACTCATTTCCGTGCCAAATATATGTCTTTGTCTGAACAGGCCTTTATTTAAAGGAATAGTTCACCCAAAATTAAAATAAATTCCCCATGATTTACTCATCCCACCCACTCATCTTATTTTGAGAATAAAGCCAAAATTACAAGAATAAAGTTGAAATTATGAGAATAAATTTGAAATGTTGAGAATAAAGTTGAAATATTTCGACAATAAAGTCGAAATGTTTTGAGAAAAAACCTTTGAAATGTTATGAGAATAAAGTTGAAATTATGAGAATGAAATCCTAGCAATTAAAGTTATAATATTTTGAGAATAATAGCAATAAGCTTTGTGCTTTTGGTATTTTTAATATAAAACAAAGTCTCAGTTGTCAGTTTTATAGTGAAATACAAATAATGTTGTAATTGTGTGAATCAGTTGTCTTCGTTTCATTAAAATATACTGTTTTCTTTGTGAAAATTCCACCACCTACTTCGCAAAAACGTCTGTGGAGTCCAATCTTTCATTCCTCACATGTATTTAATTAAAAACAACAAAAAGGTTAAATGTTTTAAAGGTTAAAGTGGACTCCAACTCGTTAACATAAGTTATATTGCTGTCTTTTCTGAGGTATTTAAGTGACAATTGACAAGCTGTTCACGGTATATTACAATAACGGAAATATTATTATATCTTCTATTCATTATTTGTAGCGCCAGCCACCCAGTAATCGCAATAATTTAGCGTTTTTAATAAAGTACAAATTATATATGTTTTTCCTCCTTATTTCACGTTTATAGCTCAATATAAATGTGAAGGAACATCAGAAAGAATGAAGAAAAAAAAACAAACAAAAAAAAAAACAGTATAGCCTACATTAATGAAATGAATGTTCATTAATGAAGTCTCAATGTCTCATTCACATTAAAGAGCATGGCAAATGTGTACAAAGCGCATTATTAAAATAGACATATTGTTTGTATTTCAGTATAAAACTGAGATTTTGAAAGCTGAGACTTAATCACCGGAATATCTCCCAGTGCTCCCAATCCAGGCCATTTGCATGCGCAATAGGCTAGAATATACTCCCAAAATATTATAACTTTAATGTCGCAATTGCTATGAATGAATGAATGAATGAATTAATTAATTAATTTTTACTTTATTCTTGAAACATTTTTACTTTATTCTCATAACTGACTGTATTCTCGAATCATTTCGACTTCATTCTCAAAACAACATTTCGACTTTATACTCAAAACAATTTGACTTTATTCTCAAAACATTGTGACTTTTAAAAAAATTAATAAAGTGGAAATGTTTTGAGAATAAAGTCAAAATATTTCAACTTTATTCTCGTAATTTTGTCTGTATTCTTGAAACATTTCGACTTTATTCTTGAAACATTCTGACAGAATTCTGAAAATATTTTGAGTTTATTCTCATAATTTTGAGTTTATTCTCAAAACATTTCGACTTCATTTTTGACACATCTTGACTTTATTCTCGAAATATTTTGACTTTATTCTCTAAACATTTCAACTTTATTCTTGAAACAGTTTGACTTTATTCTCAAAACAGCATTTCAACTTTATTCTCGAAACACTGTGACTTTTTTTCTCGAAACATTTTGATTTTATTTTAGAAACATTTTGACTTTATTCTCAAAACAACATTTTGACTTTATTCTCTAAATATTACGACCTTATTCTCAAAACATTTAGACTTTATTCTCAAAACAAAATTTTGACTTTATTCTCAAAACATTTTGACTTTATTCTCAAAACAACATTTTGACTTTATTCTCTAAATATTACGACCTTATTCTCAAAACATTTAGACTTTATTCTCAAAACAAAATTTTGACTTTATTCTCAAAACATTTTGACTTTATTCTCGTAACATTTCGACTTTATTCTCAAAACAACATTTCGACTTTATTCTCAAAACAAAATTTTGAGTTTATTCTCAAAACATTTTGACTTTATTCTCAAAACATTTCAACTTTAATCTCGAAACAACATTTCGACTTTATTCTCGAAAACAACATTTCGACTTTATTCTCGGAACAACATTTCGACTTTATTCTCGGAACAACATTTCGACTTTATTCTCGAAACAACATTTCGACTTTATTCTCGAAACACTGCAACTTTATTCACGAAACATTGCAACTTTATTCACAAAACATTTTGACTGTTTTTATTCTTGCAATTTCAGCTTTATTATTGAAATATTTAGATTCTATTGTTGTAATTTCGACTTAATTCTCAAAATATTTCGACTTTTATATAATTTTTTCACATGGCAATAAAAAGCTGTCATACATTATAAAGCTTGGAAGAGACTGGATATTTTTTTAATATAACTTCGATTGTATTCGGCTGAAAGAATAAAGTCATATACGCCTAGGATGGCTTGAGTGTGAGTAAATCAAGGGGTGAATTATTTTGGAAATATATATATATATATATATATATATATATTCTGTCATTTAATCATCCTTATTTGACTTTCTTAAAGTTTTGACTTACTTTCTTTTTAATGGGACATAAAAAGAGACATTTATAACTGAATGTCCAAACTGCTCAATTTCAAGCAATGTAAGTGAATGGTGATCACGACTAATTTTCAAGGCAAGATTTCAAAGGAAAGCTAATTTAAATTCAGTATCTAGAATATCAGCACGCAAGTTATAGAGATTACTTTCATAATGTTTTATGTTTGTATGCCTTTTTTCTTGTTTTGTATGTAAAAGAGCAGCTTGGAAATTCAACTAAACTACTTCGTTTGTTCTCTTTGAAAGAAACAATATGATTCGTAATGACATGATTAAATCATAATTAAGAGAGTAAATGATAAAAGAATTTTCATTAAATCTCATACTGTACCTTGAGTTATATTTAGGAATCAAAATATCAAAGATTTAGTGGACTTTTTTGACTTGGACCATCACTCATTTTTTCGAAAAATGTAAAATGTAGTTCACTAATGAAATTAGTAATTTCCAAATAACCCTAAAAACTATCAAATCTGTCTGGAGATCATGGGAGTTTTCTTCAAAGGCAAACTCTAAGAGCTAAAACTTTTTCAGTTCCTTTAAAACATGATAAATAATACAAAACTGCAAATTATACAATCTATTACGCGCTTAGAGATGTGTTGAACAACTAGAAAGTTCACTGCCGGACATTATTCATATTCTAATTTACTGAATTTCGTGTTTCTGACGGAGAAAAGCTAAGCAGTCTTGTTAGCTCCGGCAAACCTCAAAAGGGGGCGATTCACAGGCATTTCATAATTAGTGCCTCATGAATATCATTGGAATTCAAACAATCCATTTCATATGCAAAACTTTAGGAAACAGACGTAAAAGCGCAGACGACGCTCGCGCCAAATTGATGCTGGGGGCAAGAAATCCATATTTGTTCATCATTGCAAAGTGAAAGGCTAGAATTTTTCACTCGCTCGGCAGTCAGACTCCGCATACCAGATTCTGCCGAATGCGTGGAGCGCGCAGCGTGTCAGCCTTTGCGACGCCTTCAGACAGCAAATGAGAGTTTATTGTCACTCATGCAAGCGGAGGTGGTGAGCTGATGGACCCATTAAAGAGAAGAAACAGGAAAGAGGGAGGAAAAGTTTACGCGTGCTCGCGCCGACTTCAAAGCTGCGGCCCTTAAATAAATCATGGAGAAAAATTGCGCAGAAAGGGACCTAACTGTGGCACCTGCCAACGATCACAATGATGAATTTCTATCTTATGCAGGTGTGTCAGCTCCGAGCTGTGCAAAAGACAAATATCAGAGTGAAATCATCGCCAAACAGCGGTCTGTTGTCTGTGCGAGACTCGCTTTATTCCCTGCTGGGAATTCTACTGGTCGCACACTTGTTAAAATAAACTTTGCGTTTGGCAGAAAGTGGGTGGGAAGCGATATAGTGCTTTCTGAATTAATAAAGTGCTGCGAAGAAAGAAAAAAGAGAATGTGTAATTTTGGGGGTTTAATTGATGAAGGCTGTCTTAATGCAGCTGGGGCTTCCAGAGGAGATAAAAGAGGTGGTTTTGCACAGGGAGCAGAAAGTCTTGCGCAGAACCCGATGTACTTTACATGAGGGTGAAAGTACAGTTAAAAATATAAGGATGTGTTGCAAACTACGAACTTTAAAAAATAACATAAAATCGAACTCAAGCAACCACTAATCAGAAGCCCTGTATCATTAGGATCCAGAAGACCCAAGACGCAGTGTTGTGTTCAGAAATAGCTATGGCATGCAACCGAATGGAGCTGAATGCATTTTTAAAAATATGTATATATTATTTAAGGTGGTAAATTTGTCCAAATGCTGCTTTGATATCTGTAGCAGCTGTGCTTGTAGAGAGAATGAATTTAAAAATGAATTTAAATATGAAAACACTCTCTATAAATTATTTCAGCACTACATCTTAAGCATTAGTGGTATTTTATCATTTTTATTCTATTATAGTATTTAACAATCCTTATAATAAAATTATTTTATTTTTATTTTCTGATATTTTAGTTTTAGTTTAAGTTTTAGTCATTTTGCTATGGGCTTCTGTCATTTTTGTTATTACTTTAAAAATATTTTTAATTTGGCTTTAATTTATTTGTATATTTTTCATAATTTTAGTACCTTCAGTTATTTGTCAGGGATATAATTCAAATTTTTATTTAAGTAACAAGTTTATGTATGTGTATTTTTTTTTTTTTTTTTTTTTTTACATTTTATTGTATTGTATTTTAAATAGTTACATATAAGTATATGTATTTTAAAATAGATTTTGTTTTAGTTAATAACGGCACTGGTAATTTATTTTTCCCCTTTAACATGGATAATACATAATGTTAAATGAATACATATATAAAAAAAAAAAAAACATTTAAAAATCAACTTTAATCGATAAGAAATAATGTTCAAAAAATAAATTTAAAAAACCTTAAAAAAAAATTACCTGTCATTTATTTGTATTTTATTATTTTTATATTTATTTATGTATTTATTGTTGTTTAGTCATTTTAGTACTTCAAGTTAAACTAAGTTTCAGTTTCATTTTAATTTAAGTAACTTCTTTTTTTGCATTTCTTCTATTTTTATTTATTTATTTATATTAATTGTATTTTAAATAGTTACATATGCAGATTTACTTTCAAATAGTTTTTGTTTTAGTTAACGATAACAGCACTGGCAAAGTATTTTTCCCCTTTAACGTGTATAATAAATTAATAAATAAACATATATAAATAAAACCCATTTAAAAATGAACTTTAAAGGATAATAAATAAGGTTAATTTTTTTAAGATTTAATTTATTTTTATTTTATTATTTTTATATTTATTTTTGTTTAGTAATTTTAGTCTATTTATTATTATTATTATTTACATTTTTACTCTATTTTAAATAGTTATATATGTGTATGCATTTTAAATGGTATGGTATTTTTCCCCTTTAACGTGAAAAAGAAATAATGTTAAATAAATAAATATTTAAAATATGAACAATAATGGATAATAAATAATGTTTAATTAATAAATATATTTAAATAATAACTTTAATTTATTAGTATTTTAATTTAATAATTTGTATATTTATTTATTTTTGTTTAGTCATTTTTGCACTTCAAGTTATACTAAATTTCAGTTAGTTGCCAGGGCAACATTTCTAATTTTCAATTTTCAATTTTTTTTTAATTATTGTATTGTATTTTAAATAGTTATGTATGTGTATGCATTTTTAAACAGTTTGTTTTAGTTAACAGTAACAACACTAATAAATTTGTTTTTCTTTTAAAAGGGATAATTAATAATGTTAACTAGTTGACTTCGCAAAAAGCTCTGGTTGTTAGATGTCATAAATGAATTTAAGTAAAGGAAGCATAGCAACTCCATTTCCTGCATGAAGTAAGCAGCACTAATAAAGTATTAGTAAACCTCCAGCACTTACTGTATCCTTGACACTCTGAATACCAATGCATAAAAAAATTAAACCATCACAAAGTCAATTTTACTGAATTATGTATTTAGCTCAGAGTTTCACTGCTATTTTCTGTCAAAGGCCTTGAGATCTCTTCAACCCCTGAGGTCTTCCAGAGTAAGTTCTGCAAGTTTAATAGTATGAAAATAATACAGTTCATAAATAATGCAGCTTTAAATGATGCCTTTTACAGTAACGGAGCACCTGCTACGATATCAGATAGAACATGACGACTGCTAGCATAAGTAATTTAAGACTCACATGTGGCTTGTGCAAGAGCATTGCATTGGTTGGACCTACTGAACGAACCCACCCTTTTACTCAATAGCTATGATTCCATCACCCAGTTTTTATACTCATTTTGAAGTATCACATCAGAAACGAGTGATGAAAATGTCACATTTCACACACACACACACACACACACACACACACACACACACACACACACAGTTTTTACACTGGCTTGGGGTTGATCTTTGCGCTATGGGACGGCATAACCTGACTAACTAGCAGACCGAACTTCTTGTACAGCATCTAAGTATTTCTACATAAATGCTTCCCAGAACTGCATTCCCAAACAGCAAACATCCACCTTTCGAAAAAAAAGCAATGAATGTATTTATTGTTTCGTTTGTAATTTATTATCAATGAAAAGTATTAGATTCAGTGGCTTTTCCTACTTTTCTTAGTGATATTTCTTATTTCTTAGTGCTTATTCGTAAATGTTTTATGCAATGTTTTAGTTTTGCGCATAAGTTTGCAACTTTGGATGGAAACCCAGCTATTGAATCAGATTTGGAACAGCACTGAATAAGACATGTTGTTTGTGAACAAAAATCGTGTTAAAACATTTTTTTTTTAGTAAATCTATAGATCAATTAATGAAACAGTAGAGTAAATGATACAATGACTCACTCATTACCAGTGTTGTTTTACTATCATTTAGATACCATTATAGTTTATACTAATATTACGAATTAGGTTTTATTTTTATTTTCATCTTTTCTACTTGTATTTTAGAATTGTAGGAAAATGATTCGACCTAATTTTTGTAATTTTTAGGTTTTTGTAAAGTTGTAAAATTTTTGTGTTTTTGTCATTTTTGTGTTTATAGAGTTTTACTAACTTTAATTCAATTTTATTTTGAGCAATTTTAGTCCAACTAAATGAAAATGAGAAATGTTGAAATAAAAAAATGTTAAATATATTTTAATTTTATTTAAAGCTTTTATGGTATTAATGGTAACACTTTACAGTAAGGTGTCATTTCTTAACATTAGTTAATGTATTAACTAACATGAACCAACAATGAACAATAAATGTATTACACTATGTATCTATATTTGTTAATGACAACAGTCGTTCATTGTTAGTTCATGTTAGTTCACAGTGCATTAATGTTAACAAACACAGCTTGTGATTATAATAATGCATTAGAAAATGCTGAAATTAACATTAACTACGATAAATAAATGCTGTAGAATTATTGTTCATTCCTAGTTCATATTAACTAAAGTAGTTTACCAAAGTTAACTAATGAACCTAATTTTCGGATGAACCTAAAGTTTTAACTAACAACCCTGTTTCACACACAGTGTTTAGCAAAAGTATTCAGACCCCTTCATTTTTATTTTTTATTTTTTTATTTTGTTATGTTGCAGACTTGTGTTAAACTGCTTTAAATAGCTTTTTTTCCCCCCCACATAAATCTACCCTCCATATCCCATACACCAATGGCAAAGTAAAAAACGCATCATATCGATGTTGCATCATACCTAAAAAGAATTGAGGCTTTAAAGGTGTGTCAACAAAGTGGTGTGTTAAGGGCAGTGTTGGGGAAAGTTACTATTAAAAGTAATGCATTAACTTAGTTACTTTTTATGGAAAGTAATGCATTACATTACTTTTGTGTTACTTTTTAAATCTGGACAGGGCTTGCTTGTTTGTTTTTAATATAAAAAAGTTTGATTCTTAGCAAATGTAAAAGCCCTTTCACACCAAAATGAAATTAAGTGAATATGGCTAAGGTAAAGGAAAATTTAATTCACATCTGTACAGTAGAACTGTAGGAAAAGAAAATTCAACACTCTTCAGCAATGAGAAAAAAGCACAAATGTTAGTTAATCTAAAGGAAGTTTTGCTTATTAGTACACTGCAAAAATGTTTTTTACTTAGATTTTTTGTCTTGTTTGTTTGTTGTCTTAAGTGTGTTTTTGCTTGAAACAAGCAAAATAATCTCCCAATGGGGTAAGCAAAATAATCTTGTTTTCTGTTTGAAATAAGATTTTTTTTTGCTTGTTCTAAAATAATTCTAAAAAAAAAACTCACTTAATTTTGACTAGTTTTCTTCTGAAAACAAGAAAATTATTATTTACTTGTCTAGAAAATTGATATAAGATTTTTTATTTATTTTTTTTTTGTTATTTCGGCTGGAAACAAGAAACATATTTTTGCAGTGTAAGGTCAGCAGCAAAGACATTGGTTAATAAAATGGGATTAAATACATAAAGGAAACAAAAAGTAACTTGCGTTACTTTTTTAAAAAAGTAACTTCTTGGAAATGAAAAAGTCATGCGTTACTTTACTAGTTTCTTGAAAAAAGTATTATTACGTAACTTGTAATGCGTTACCCCCAACACTGGTTAAGGGTATGAATACTTATGCAATGTACTTATTTCAGTTTTTAAATTTTAATACATTCACTAATTTGTCACATATCTGTTTTTGCTTTGTCATTATGTTGTATGGAGTGTAAACTGATGTGGAAGCAGTTTAACATAAAGCTGAAACATAACAAAATATGAAAATATGAAGGGGTCATGAATACGTTCAAAAGGCACTGTATACACACTTTTATTTTTTGTGAACTAGTTTAAAAGAGTCACCAAAATGAATCAAAATCCCTAAAGCAGTGGTCTCAAACTCAATTCCTGGAGGGCCGCAGCTCTGCACAGTTTAGCTCCAACCAGCTCCAACTCACACCTGCTTGGAAGTTTCTAGTTAACCTGAAGAGCTTGATTAGCCTTGATTAGCTTGATTCCCTCCAGGAATTGAGTTTGAGACCAATGCCCTAAAATATGCAATTGTCAGTGTGTATGTGATCTTTGAATTTATCATAGGTAAAAGAGCAGCATGGACATTCCTTAAAATATCGCCTTTTGTGTTGCACAGAACAAAGCCAACAACATGAGGGTGGATGTATCATATTCATGAATTCAGTCTATTAATTTGGTCCCAAGCTGTCACGAAACCAAGCAAACCTGAGAAAACAAACATCAGTTATGCACATCTTTATTTCGGCATCTTTTACCTACAAGCTCAAGATTGGTCCACATGCTCTGCTTAACAATTACTAAATTATGTTGACAACAGGACAAGTCAGCAAAACAGAAAGTTTGCTTTTGAATTTTTATAGATCTTATTAAATCGTCAGCAGGCCCTTAGGTAAGGAGATGAGGGGGATGACAAAGAAAATATGAGAAAAATGGGGGTGTGCGAGGAAGCGAGGGAGGAATGAAGACTTGCATCACGAGCTACGGCCTGAAACGGGGGTTTTAAATTTCACGCTATGCATTTAATTTCAATAAGGCCTCTGGAAAGAGAATACACAGTATGACAGCTGGAACCCAAGAGATAGAAGAACTTATCTGATGGAGACACGTGACTTGCTAGATTAACTGAAGTATGACTGTTATAGATCGTGTTCCACTTGACTCCCATTTATTACTGCTCTGATAAAGAGGCTAATACATAAAAGGAGCCTAAATAACAGGAACATTATATAGCGACTGCATGGTTTGAAATGTGTACATGCATTATTCTAGTAATGCATGATTTAAAATGTTATATATTGCTCTGGTTCACTCACAAAGTCTTGCCTTGAGCTTCAGTGAAAGCTCTTTCAGTTTTCAAAGACAGAAGGCGTTTTGGTAATGCTAATGCAGGAAACTAAAACAATAAAAACAAAGGAGAAATTCTCTCAGGATGAATTGTGGTACAAAGCTTTTCAAGTTTAGAAATCCCACTTAAAGAAATAACTCCCCTAAAAATTGATATTTGCTAAAATTATTTCTTACCCTCAGGCCAATCAAGGTGTAGATGAGTTTGTTTCTACATCGGAACAGATTTGGAGAAATATACAAGCATTACATCACTTGCTCACCAATGAATCCTCTGCAGTCCATCAATTAACATGTTAATGAAAAGGTTTCATTAAAATGTTTGTAGAAAACAAATACATCATAAAAGTGTTTTTAACGATATCAGGGAGTAAAAAAATACTAATAATCGATATATTTATGTGTATATTATAGTAGAGTACCAGTCAAAAGGACATATTCCCATTTGTGTGTCCAATCTCTCAACTGGTACTGTAGAATACAGTACATACACTGGAGATCAAAATTAGAGAACAATTTATAAACAATTGAACAATTCTGACATAATGTCATCTTCACTGCTCAACAGTTGAAGGAGTTTTTGTCCTGTCTATACCATGCTACCAGAACACCTTTTCCACAAAATAACTAAGGCATTTCAACAAAAACCATTATTTTGCAGAAAACACACTGATCAAAATTACAGAACAACAATGACTGTAGCATGGAAAAAGATTACAACAAAATTTTTTGAAGGTTACAACAGTCAGCAATTAGTAGGAAGTGTACAGGAGGTTCAGAGGTTCTCTATTGGGTTGAGATCAGGACTCTGGACAGGCCATGTCATTATTTCAGTGTTTTCAGTTTCAAGGAACTGCTTTACCCATTTTGTTGTGTGACATGGAGCATTGTCCTGCATGAACACTGCGGGCTGATTGGGTGATGAACGCAGGGAAGGAACCATATGTTGCTGAAGAAGGTTCTGATAAACATTTGCATTCACTCTGCCATGTAGCTGTATAAGAGACCCAACTCCTGCTGCAGAAAACATGCCCCAAACCATGACACTTCCTCCTCCACTTTTCACTGACTTCTTTACACACTTTGGGTTCAGTCGTTTGTCGCCGAACATAATGTTTCCCATTGGACCCAAATAAATTAAACTTGCTTTCATCACTGCAGTGAACTCTGGACCAGTTCTCCTTGGACCTCCTTGGACCAGTTCTCTATGTTGTCCATACAACATGCTCCTCAGCAAAGCTTAGTCTAGCCTTTTGATTCTTTCTGCTAATGAGAGGTTTGGTCACTGCAGAGTGGGCTTTCAGTTCAAATGCTCTTAAACGTGGAGACACTGTATGACGAGACAGATCCTTACCCTGTTCAGCGCTGAACTGGTGAGTAATTCCAGCTGCAGTGTGGAAATGATTGCCCATTGAGATCCTCCGCAGTATCCTGTCCTCTCTTGTATTTGTCTTCCGTGGACGACCAGCCTTCTTGGGGGACTTGAATGAGTTTGTGATGTTGTAAAGATTCAATATTCTTGAAATCACAGATTTGGAACGACCAACTTGTCTTGCTATGGCTGATAGGGCCATCCCTTTGGCCTTCATCTGGACAACCTGCTGCCGTAGGCTTTCAGTCACTTTAGAACGGCCCACCATCTTGCAGAGTCAGTGAAACTGGAAGTTAGGCTGCCAGTTAAATAGGGGTAGACAGATAATCAAGGAAATTAGCACCAGGTGCCAGATTAACACCAATAACTGGGAGGTATCTGAAAGTGTTCTCTAATTTTGATCAGTTTTCTGCAAAATAATGGTTTTTGTTGAAATGCCTTAGTTATTTTGTGGAAAAGGTGTTCTGGTAGCATGGTATAGACAGGACAAAAACTCCTTCAACTGTTGAGCAGTGAAGATGACATTATTTCAGAATTGTTCAATTGTTTATAAATTGTTCTCTAATTTTGATCTCCAGTGTACATAAACAGATTTATAAAAACATTTTTTTGTGATGACCACTCAATTGTGGTGATCAAACAGAACGACGTGACAAAGATATGTAATGGAGGCAGGGTATTTAACAATAAACAATAATTATCCAAAATGAGTATGACATCAGTGCCCTAAAGAGTAAACCTTACTTAATTTATTATAAATAACTTTAAAACACAAATAGAACAATATATTAGATGACAGATAGACAGGTGCTTGGAAACGCTGAACAATATATCGTCTGGCTTTAATTATGAACACATTGTTTGGCCAGAAGCAATGGTTTAAAGTTAAAATCTCACAATGATGGATTTGTTCCTTACAAACATGCAGCTTTCTGCCTCACAAGGCATTAATTGATGGACTGGATTAGTTGTGTGGATGATTTGTGGGTTATTGTGATGTTTTTAGCAGCTGTTTGGACTCCCATTCTGACGGCACCCATTCACTGCAGAAGATCCACTGGTGAACAAGTGTAACATGGAAGCGTGACAACGAAATAGGGGATCCACTTGCAGACATTATTTAAGTCCGTAGGCAGAAAGGCAGGGTTGTAAACAATATTATCGAAGGCAGAAGAGTAATCCACAAACAGGCAATAGTCAGGGCAGGCAGCAAACAATCACAAAAAAACAAGGCAACAGTTCAGGGTCAAAAGGCAAAACTAGGAAATCAAGGAACACACTGAAACTAGGATGGCTAGGAACAATCAATACTCAGCAATGTGTGTGTGTGAGTGTGCAGCTTGTATAGTCCTCCTGATTGACAATACTGTAGGAGGAGTCTGTAATTGGTTTCTAGGCAGGGGTTTCTGGGAAATGCAGAGTGGGGTGGAGTTGAAAAGGAATGAGATGGAGTGCCCTCTAGAGGAGCTCATGGGCACTCCAGCTAGAGATTGTGACAGCAAGTGATAAAATGCTAAATTTCTCTAAATTTGTTCTGATGAGGAAAAAATAACTCTTCATTTTGGCCTAAGGGTGAGTCGATTTTCTCATATATACAGGTTTTTCAAGAAATATCTTGATTTTTGGTTGTCCTGGCTTACTGTAAAACATTTATAATCATCGGGAGGTTCTCTTAGAACTTAGCTGAGGATACTCAGTGGGCCTCTGGGTGAGAGCCGCTGGTGTAAATGTCTACTTAGTCATTTATATGAATCAAAACACAGTGTTACAAAGATGATGAAGAGGAAGAAGAACTGTAAACCAAATTGAATTACACACTTGCTTTTTAGTCCAACTCCAAGAGCATCAATCACTAAACTTGTATACAGTTATAATACAATAATAGTATATATATATATATATATATATATGTATATATATATATATGTGTGTGTGTGTGTGTGTGTGTGTGTGTGTATATATATATATATATATATATATATATATTAGTGGTGTCAATCGATTAAAAAAAATTAACTAATTAATCGCACATTTTACCTGAAATTAATCGCGATTAATCGCGATTAATTCTACCTGACATTAAAGTTTTTAATTATACTTTTATATTGCAATAATTTCACTTTAATGCTTCAAATTAATGTAGAAACAACATAAAGAACATATATTTTTAATATTTGTTTAACGCCATCTTGTTTTAGGACTGAAGGCAAATATCACTGATTGATTTCCCCCCCCCTAATACTTAACCATTGAATATATATATATATATAAAATCATTCAACATCACAGTATCATTAAGAGCTATCACTTTAACATTTATTAGACTTTAAAAAAAATAACTAATAATAATAATTTAAGTGAACTTGAAACAATCTTCACACAAACCCATTATAATAAATGTCATATAAGGCTAGTAGCTACCTGTGCCCTTCAGCAAGAAAATATAGCCTAAATGATATCAAATTCTAAATTATATAAAGATAAAACTTAGTTATTAATTTCCTCTTTTTAATTTTGTTCCTTAATTAACACACATCACAGCAACTGGTTATAAGGATATTTTGGCTGCTGTTACTATAAAGGTTGTCACTGCTGAACTTGATCTGACACTGCTTTGACCTATAAATAATACATTCTTACACGCACAGTTAAGGCAGCTTTAATCGTTTTTTTGTGTGTGTGTGTGTGTGTGAATTCATGTTTTACCTGACGATATAACTACGACTTTGCATGCTCGCAGTTTCATTTGGGTTTAATATAGCCTAATACAGCGCGCGTCTGCACATTTGCGCGTGAACTTCAGGAGCGTGCGCTACAAGCAGAGTATATAGGCTGACAGGACAATTAAATTAGTTTTTACCGACATATGGCCTGACAGCATCTCATCTGACCGCAGTTCACTAACGTTTTACTTAAGCTCCCCGTCACCGGTACCGCTTCCGCGGTCGTTTGACTCGCGTCTGGTGCTGAAGTAAAGTTGGAGCGCGCATCTGAAAAGTCTCCTGTTTGATGTGTTCGTAAAGACGCTCTGCGCATTTAAATAAAAGCATTTCATAAGCAGTTGTGAGTGGGGTGGCCCCGCCCATGCGTTAATTGCGTTAAATATTTTGAACGCGTTAAAATGAAAAAATTAATCTCCTGCGTTAACGCGCTAATTTTGACACCACTAATATATACACACACACACACACACACACATATATACATATATACATATATATATATATATAAATAAATATTATTAAGATGTAAATGTTTTTCTATATTAATATACAGTAAATGCTTAATGTTTTTTTTTTTTTTTTTGGAACCTGTGATACTTTTTCCAGGATTTTTTTTTATCAATAAAAGGTTAAAAAAAAAACAGCATTTATTTAAAATAGAAAGGTTTTCTAACAATATACACTACTGTTCAAAAGTTTGGGGTCAGTACATTTTTATTCTTTCTTTTGTTTTTTTTAAAGAAATTAATATTTTTATTTACCAAGGATGTGTTAAATTAATAAAAAGTGATAGCATAGATTTATGTTGTTAGAAAAGATTTATATTTTGAATAAATGCTGTTTTTTTTAACTTGTTATTCATCAAAGAATCCTGAAAAGAATCACAGGTTGCAAAAAAACATGTGGCAGCACAACTGTTTCCAACATTGATAATTCTAATAATAAATCAGCATATTAGAATGATTTCTGAAGGATCACGTGACACTTAAAACTGGAGTAACAGCTGATTAAAATTCAGCATTGCATCACAGGAATAAATTATATTGTAAAGTATATTAAAATAAAAAACATTATTTTATATTGTAATAACATTTTGCAATATTACTGTTTTTTCTGTATTTTGATCAAATAAATGAAGCCTTGATGAGCATAAGAGACTTCTTTAAAAAACATTAAATGAGAGGGTGTGTCCAAACTTTTGACTGGTAGTGTATACTAGAGAATACTAGATAATGTACCGCTGTTAGGGGCCTAAACACCACTGTTTACTTCATTTGCATCTTTGTTCTGTTGTTTTAATTTGATCAAGTTCTTGTAATGTGATTCTTTAATCTTTATTTGATTACTGAACGTCTACTTGAGTAATTAAATGAGAATTTGTTTACTCGTTTTTAATTACTTGGGCAATGCTTACTTAATTAGAAATGCTTAAAGGCTACATTCCATTACTTTAATTTAATTAGTATATTTATTTAAATGTAATTAAGGGCGGGTTTAATACCTAATAGTTTTTGCTGTGGTATTAAAATTGCTACTGAGAAATTTAACTGGCATTGTTTTCAATGTGCACTTGTAGAACTTTGAGCTGCATTTAACAACATCTTCACACATTTTCCACCACAATCAGCACAGATGAAGAAAAACAGACTCTGTTGGCATATGAATGTTGTATGTACTGAACAGTTTGCTTACCAACATTGAGTTGGGCAGATTGTTGAATTCCATTGGCTCACTGAAGAACTCTGTGTTGTGGTCCAGTCTGCCATGACCTCCATACTGGATTTCATCCGAGTCCAGTTTGATCTTATATCTGGAGCAGAGTGTGGTTAAGGAACCCAAAGAGACATTGGAGACAAAACTTACGAGAACCAGAAGATAAATCAATGATTATGATGGACAAGTATCAATTGAGGCTTCAAATAAACATATGGATCCATATGCTTGGATATGATGGTCTTAAAGTTATAATGTTTTATTTACTCAAAACAAGCCACTATCTCAATGGTGTCCTCTGGATGTGAACTAGTTGTCCACTTTCTAGAGTTCTTCGGCTCGTCAGAATGCAGAGCTGCACTGCAAGTGAACAGCACTGATTGCTTTGAGCTCCTCTGAGACAATGGCACACATTTGCTCCATATAAACACGACGCGGCAAAACCGATGAGCCACCGCATCAACAATTCCAGGCAGAATTATTTATCCATTTCAAAATATTAATAATGTATTCCATCAAAAAAATGTTTCAAACAACACCAAACGTGCACTCACACAATTTCACTCCGTCTGTGCTACACTGACTAAATTAAATATTAAAAAAAGTAATTGCCTAGACTCATGACCGGAATAAGAAATATCTTTGACAGAGAGCATAAAAGAATAATGAAGACACATTTTAG
The DNA here is from genome assembly GCA_033026305.1 of Cirrhinus molitorella. Lineage (NCBI taxonomy): Eukaryota > Metazoa > Chordata > Actinopteri > Cypriniformes > Cyprinidae > Cirrhinus > Cirrhinus molitorella. Next base: position 21,474,341 of record CM065134.1, read on the forward strand.
TGAAAACTGGAAATCTATTTCATGCTTTTGTGTTTTAAGATTTAAGTTACACCCACCCAAAAAATGGACAGATGCCTTGGAAATTTTAAGGTGGTGAGCTCGCTGAACATCTGGACTCCCTCATAGATTTCCATTAGAAGTGCATTAATAATGAAATTATTATCTGTGCTAATTAAAAGCGTGTCACAGATGCTGTTGATAGAGCTGAAGTTAAATCGAACAATTATTTAAAGACAACATAAAACAATTCAACTTCCAGTGTCATTTTTTCCAAGTGAAACAATATTAAGTGGAAGATAATGTAGGATAAAACTGGTTAATTTTACTTTCCTTTGCCAACGTGTACAAGAAAGGCTATCGAAAAAGGCCATAAAGGACAGAGAAAGAATGGAAGCCTGTTTTCATTACTGAATAAAACACAATAAAACTGTGAGTTTACATCTTTTTTCTTAGAATTGCATGACATAAACTAGCAATTGCAAGTTATAAAGTCAGAATTGTGAGATATAAACTTACAGTTCTGACTTTTTTTCCTCAGAATTGCATGAGAGAAACTCACAATTTGCCAGTTATACAGTCATAATTATGAGATATAAACTCAAAAATGTATTTTTTTTCTCAGAATTGTGAGTTTAGATCTCGCAATTCTGACTTTATAACTTGCAATTGCTAGTTTATGTCATGCAATTCTAAGAAAAAAGATTGCAAGAAAAAAAATCAGAATTATGAGATAAAAAGTCACAATCATTTTTTTTGGTTTTATTCAGTAACGAAAACAGGCTTCCATACTTTCTCTGTCCTTTATGGCCGTTTTGATGGTCTTTCTTGTACAACCATAACACGAAATTAAGTTAAATTAAATGAACTTAATTAACAGTTATTAACACGAGTTATTAAGTCAGAATTGTGAGATACAAATTCGTAATTCGTAATCGAATCGAATTAGATTTCATAACTTGCAATTGTGAGTTCATATCATGCAATTCAGACTTTTTTGAATGGCAAGATATAAACTCAAATGTCAGAATTGTGAGTTTATATCTCACAAATCTGAGACAAAAATAAATTGCTAAAAAAAAAGTCTGAATTGTGAGATATAAACTTGCAATTGCGAGAAAAAAGTTACACACTAGTATTTGTAAGACAAAAGGCAGAATTGCGAGTTTTTATTACACACAGATAAAACTCACAATTACCTTTTTTTATTTTTTATTCAGTTCTGAGAGAATTGTGATTTAAGAGTTGTGAGATAAACACCTAATTTTGAGAACATATAAGTCTCTTTTTTCCCCCAGAACTGGATTTTTGACTCACAATTACAAGTTTATATCTCGCAATTCTGAGAAAAATAATTCTCAGAAGTCAGAATAGCGAGAAAAAAGTCAGAACTGCAGGTTCAGATAAAAAAAAGTCAGAACTGCAGGTTCAGATAAAAAAAAAGTCAGAACTGCAATATATAAACCAGCATTTGTGAGAAAAGTCAGAATTCCAAGATCTAAACTTGCATTTGCGAGAAAAAAAGTCAGAATTGCGAGTTTCTATCACAATTCAGAATCATGAGAAAAAAAGTCAGAATTGCGAAATACAAATCTGCATTTGCAAGAAAAAAGTAAGAATTGCGAGTTTGTATTACCAAATTCAGAGAAAAAAATCTAAATCGCGAGATGTAAACTTGCAATTCTAAGAAAGAAAGAATTGTGAGTTTATAACACAATTCTGAGAGGAAAAGTCAGAATTGTGAGAAAAGTCAAAACTGCGAAATACAAACCTGCATTTCCAAGAAAAAAGTCAGAATTGTGAGTTTATATTACACAATTCTTAGATGTAAACTCGCAATTCTGAGAAAAAAGTCAGAATTGCAAGATATAAATCTGCAATTGCAAGAAAAATACAAACTTGGATTTGCGAGAAAAAAAGTCAGAACTGTGAGTCTGTATTACACAATTCTGAGAAAAAAAAGATAAAAACTCACAATTAACACTTTTATTCAGTCTTATTCAGACTTTTTTTTCTCTGAATTGTGTGACAGAAACTCACAATTGTAAGAATTGTAAGATATAAACTCGCAATTTTGAGAACATATGTCTTTTTCCCCCCTCAGAACTGGACTTTATAACTCCCAATTGCGAGTTTATATTTTACGATTCTGGAAAAAAAAGTGATAATTGTAAGATCTAAACTCTCAATTGTGAGAAAAAAAGTCAGAATTGCAAGATACAAACTTGCATTTGCTAAAAAAAAGGTTATTGTTAGTTGTGTTACACAACTGAGAAAAAAATAAGTAAAAATTGCAAAATATAAACTCTATTAACATTTTTATTTTTTTAATCAGTGGCAAAAACAGGCTTCCAAAGAGTTATTTAAAATGAACCGAAAGGGAGTAGAAAATACTTCAATTATTTTGCAGCTGGCAATGTAGTTAATGGAAATATTATTATACGGTAATATATAAAATGCATATATAAAACATTTTATATTATTTATTTGCAAAACAACAACAATGACTATTATTATTTTAATAAAAAGAATAACTAAAAGACAACAGAAATAAATAAAAAATAATAATAATAATGGTTATTATTATTATTGCCAATATTTGATCTTTAGGGAAATTCTGTTAACTTCTGGTACTGTTGGATCGGCATAAGGATCCTGAAGTAAAAACAGTTCAGAACCACAGCTACGTGTCATACTCTGTGTCTACAAATCTACAGAAAGCAAAATACAACATGTTTTAGTTATGTGGCATGCAAAAAAAGGTCTGTGACTTTTGCCATTTAATTGCCATGTAAAAATACAGTTTTCACCCTTGAAGTATCAGCAAACAACTGTATTCTTGCAGCAGAAAGGAAGGAAAAGACAGAGAAGCTAGAGTCCCCAGTCTCTCCACTCCTTCTCTCTCTCTTTCTCTGTTTACCTTGGCCTCTCAGGGGTTTAAACAGTTGTGAGTTGTAACAAACATGCAGACAGGCGTCTAATTGGCTGCTTGAATAATCACCTCCTATCCCCATGGGCTAGCGGTGGGTCTTCGTGTTATCCTCAAACGCTCTCTTACTCTGCCCCGGAGCTGGAGCACACTTGGCTTTTACTGCCAGCTTGCCGGCTTTGATAGCGATGATTAAAAAGAAGTGTTGCTTGGCGTATTGTTCCTGCTGAGGATGACGACAGATGCCCCCCCCCAATCCTACTCCCCCATACTCCTATTTGCATTGAATCCTCTCACTGATAGAACAAACTTCCTTTGTTATGGATATTTCGGAGATGTTATCGGGAAGAGAGCGAGAAAAACAAAATGATCCGATGACGCCTTTTTTCTCAGACAGAATTAATGGGGGCTTCATGTAAGTTGCTTACTGTCAGGATTTATAGAAAAAGTAAAGCATGCAAGTTCTCCTCAAGTGCAGGAAACACCTTATGTTTATGAATTAAGCACAGGCAATTTAGTTAATCTGCAATTCAAATATGCTAATAATAAACACTGCTTTTATATCTTGCACTTTGGAAATGTGCCTCTAACTACATTTGTGCAAAACTCCAAAAACATACCTATATAGTATATACAATTCACTGCAGTTTCCAACAGTGAGTAAGTAAACTGCAACAACATTTGTTCCTTTTCACACATTATGATTACAGAGGCAGATTATCGATAAAGACTTGTTCCAAGTACAATACTATGCTATGCTCTCACAACACTTTTACCATAGTGCATGGTTTGTAAAATAAAATATGCATCCATATGCACGGGTTATCTGAAGTAAACTTGCTTGGTAGCACACCTGGTATATACAGCACTGCATTCGCGATAACAAGCACTCGGATACATTTCCTGTGAAACACACATTATGATAACATGGCAGCATATGTGTTTTTATCTCATGGGATATTTAATTTACAAACTGACACGATACATAATGGGCCACTTTCAGTCTCTATTTCATATTCACCCCATTGATACGACAAACTGATGTCATGAATATGCTAGTTAGCATATGACGTCATCTAGTAAAAAGTTGGCAACACTGCTTTTAGAGCCACTCACTGGACATTTTACTTTGACAACGTCATAAAATGTACAAGAATAATCATGGACGATATGATTTTTAATGTTTTTTTAAAGAATTCACTCACCAAGTATGCATTTGCTTGATCAGAAATACAGAAAAAACTGTGATATTTTATTCAGTTTGTTTCCTATTTTATTCCTGTGATGCAAAAATGAATTTTCATCAGCCATTTCTCCAGTCTTCAGTGTCACATGATCCTTTAAAATTATTCTAATATGCTGCTTTATTACTTTTATTATCATGATTTATTCATTATTGGTAGTTTTGAATTGTTACAAAATAAATGCTGTTCTTTTTAACATATTTATTAAAGAATCCAAGGTATCACAGGTTCCAGCAAAATATTAAGCAGCATTCAGCATTGATAATAAATCAGCATGCTAGAATGATGCTAAATAAATTTAGCTTTCATCACAGGAATAAATTACATTTTAAAATATATTCACATTAAAAACAGTGATTATGCATACACAATACACAATAATAATATTTCACAGTTTTTTTCTGTATTTTTGATCAAATAAATTCAGCCTTTATGAGCATTAGACACTTATTTATTATTTACTCAGCAGCGTACACTGTAAAAAAAAAAATCAGTAAAATCAGTAGCTGTGGTTGCCAGAATTTTACCGTAAAAAATACGGTAGCAACGTTTTACAGTTTATAGTTTTCAGTTAAATTTACAAGTAAATACCGTAATTTCATTAACTGATATAATTGTAATGTACCAACCTGTTGAAGTACTGAAATCTGTTTTATACCTTTGTAATACACTGATAACCACCAAAACCATGTGGTGATGAGAAACTCACATGATAAACTAAAGCCCATCACAAGCAGCTTTTTAAATATTAACATATATAGAAGGTGCACAGTGTCATTCACACAAATGTTAAACACCATCATGGTAACACACATGAAACTGAAATAATGCAATAAACGTTCATTTAACAACATTAGATGTCACATACAACCCTAATGTACAAACCTGCTAAGAAAAAACTAAGAAGAAAGAGTTATTTCAACAAAAAAAACATTACATTTTACAAAAATGTAATGCAGGGAATTCTGGGAATGTCAATTTATGGTTATTAACTGTAAATTTTACAGTCTTTTACTGTTAACCATTTAACAGGTTTTCACTGTAGCATTTTTGCAGTTTTTTACTGTTAAATTCACAGTCATTTTTTACAGTGTACATTTTATAAAGTAATCAAATGTATAAAAACACTGCATACTCTTCACTGTGTGAATACATATATATTTTCTCTTATTAAAGTCACAAAAGTGATTTAGTCACAATCAGAGAGATTTTCTCTCGTTTGTTGTTTGATTAACATGAACGACAGACAGCAGGATTATTAGACTGCTGTCACTTTAAGAGCTGCCCAGATACTATATTCCTAAAACCTAAATTACTGTGTTTACAGGCATATCTGCAAAGATGCCATTGTGACACATACACATTTGTTTAACTGTTCAAGGCCTATAAAGTGGCAAGCATACCCCGAAATAAGAAATGAGTTCTCTTTCACTGCTTATTGTGTTTGAACTCACGACTAAAATCACTAGCTTTTAAACTGCAATGCTTAGAAATGCACAGTAACGTGAGCCTGTAAACGCAATAGAGACGGCAGTCCAAAATCTCTACCAGTTGACTAAGTCATTATATAAGTGTCGCCACAACCACTTTTCTTCCAAAGAGTCTTAGTTGGACTTCTAGGCCATAGCCTGGACCACTAAATGAAACAAAATATGACTGAACAGCGTTACGCTTGCAAGCTCGCATGATGATTTAGCATTTAGCTTCATCTTCACACAAATAAGAACACATCTATCAATGATTTAATGAATATTTTGTATGCAGAACAGAAAAATGGCATTCTGGATTTAAAAAAGCTAATTGATATATTGATCGTATTTATATTTATATTGATCGTAAGTATTTTGTGGACTTGTTAAATTTAAAACTAGTCTTCACTTCTTCAGCTCAAACACAGTGAGGTCATTAGCATGTAATCTAGCTAATGTCATTCAAAGGTCATTTAATATGACTTAAATCAACGTTCCACACTGCACTGAACTCTACAAAGTGCAGCGTCAAGTTGCAAACAGATCAAGCACTGTTACACGATGTCTGACCCTGTTTGCCTGCTGTCTTTTCGAATTAGTGGACAATTTGCATGATGCATCATTATCATTAGCAGAAAAGCTGACAGATGGAAGGCTTCAGGCATATTGTGACAAACTCCCTGCTGAAATAAACCAGCCTACACTCAAAAATAGAGGTCCCAAATGCCATAGAAAAGCAATTTCAGGTTACCAAAGAACCTTTTAGTGAGCAGTTCTTAAAAGAACCATCATCTAAAAACCTTCCTCCCACTGTAGAACCTTTTGTGGTTCAATGGATGTTAAATGTTCTTCATGAAACCAATGCCAATTAAGAACCGTTATTTTTAGAGAGACAGCTTGGCCAGGTATGGAGTCCACCTTAAACCTGGTTTAGTCTGGTCTTTTTAGCAGGGATATGCCTGCCTAGCATTGGAAATGTATTTCCAAGCTCTTCTGTAACCAATAAGGCTATTATCGATGCCAACATTTGAAGTTGCGGCTCTAGAGGAAGAGCACCAGAAGCAAGATGCAAGCAAGAAGTGCTGCGTTGCAGAATATCAGTTCCTCCCCATGTGGATTCGCACAGACGGAACGTCTATGATCCATAAAAAGATGTCTACAGGGAGACGGAGAGAGAAAGAGCATAAATAAGGTACAGGGATCCTTTATAAAAAGGAAGTCTACCTTAAGCATTCACGCATTGATCAATAGAACCCATTCCCATTAGACAAGCATGAATGTCACCCAGGACCAAGCATACGTGACAGGCAGCACAGCACAGAAACCAATGCACGCGAATGTGCCGGAAGAATACTAAAAGTATGTGTATGTGTGTAGATGAGCGTGAAAACGAACACACAAGACCCAGAATGGCTAATTCAATGTTCCCTGGCAAGCGTGCCAGTGTAACAGCAGTGGCTCTCCAGCTGAAATTGGCAGTTGGAGGCTTTTAGCAATTATGTTTTTGTTAGCGCTTACAGATGCTTGTCTCGGAGGCCAGGCAGCGCTGGCGGTGAAGCACTGTAATCAACCAAGCCTTGCTGAACAAAGGGGAGGGCCTGAGATCAAAGTCAATTTGCTCACAGGAGGAAAAATAGCGGGCGAAAGGGTGACAGGTCTAAGGACTGTTGGACTCTGAAGCGCTGATGACCTGAAGAAAATGTGTGCATGATCGTGATTGGGGAGAGGGTCGTGGAATCGTGCCTCTTTCGTGTTAGCGGCAGAAGTAATGGCAGTCCGTCCTTTGAGGGGCAAGCGGGTCTCGGCACTGGGAAGTAGTCTGCAACCAAATTTGAAAATTATGCTGTTGCGATGTATATCATCTCAGCTGTATTCTGTATTTTTTTTCTTGTAACAAACACTTGACAAATTCTACTGGGATGTTGCAAATAGGGCTGAAACTTTTGAGTTGGTTGCATAACTTCATACAATTCTGATCATCAAGAGGTTTTGAGAGCAACCCAGCTGCCAAAAGCTGGACTTTAAAGGGATAGTTCACCCAAAAAGGAAAATTCTGTCATTAATTACTCACCCTCATGTTGTTTTAGATCCGTAAGACCTTAGTTCATCTTCAGGACACAAATTAAGATATTTTTTATGAAATCCAAAAAGCTTTCTGACCCTGCATAGACAGCTAGAAAGTTAGTAAGGACATTGCTAAAATAGTCCATGTGACATCAGTGGTTCAACCATATTTTTCTGATGCTACGCGAAAACTTTGTGGCCAAAGAAAACAAAAATAACAACTTTATTCAACAAGTACAGAGTACCACAATGCATGCGTGCCAGCATTCTGATGTAAAACGTCCATCTCTCTTAGTTCATTTTCTGTATTTTCTGGTTCAAATAAGTAAGGATGTTCAAAAAAATGCTAGTTATTCTCTCTGTCGAAATGTTCAGACATGAACGCATGTCAAAGACTGACATGTAAGAGAAGAAATGGTTGAAAAAAGTTGTTATTTTTGTTTTCTTGGCACAGAAAAAGTATTCCTGTAGCTTGATAACATTACGTTGGAACCACTGATGTCACATGGACTATTTTAACAATGTCATAATTTCTTTTCTGGGCCTTGAAAATATCAGTTGCATTGCTGTCTAGGCAGGGTCAGAAAGCTCTTGGATTTCATCTCAAATAAATTCATTCAAGGTCTTATGGGTTTGGAACAACATGAGGGTGCGTAATTAAAGACTGAATTTTCATTTTTGGGTGAACCAAATCTTTTAAATATGGTTTAAAATACATAATTTGTGTGCTTTTGTACATTTCTTGCAATACACATTAAACAAAATTAAACAAAGAAAATTAAATAGACAATGGTTTGCAAATAAATTAAGTTGTCACTCAGCAGAGACTGCTTTGTGACCAAGTGTTGAGTGTGTGCCTGGGCTACCATGCCTAACCGGCTTAGCAATAGTGGCCTATGTGAGCCTTGGCTACCACGCCGACCGGCTTAATAACAGTGGCCTAGGACTATGTGCGCCTTGGCTACCACGCCGACCGGCTTAATAACAGTGGCCTAGGACTATGTGCGCCTTGGCTACCACGCCGACCGGCTTAATAACAGTGGCCTAGGACTATGTGCGCCTTGGCTACCACGCCGAACGGCTTAATAACAGTGGCCTAGGACTATGTGCGCCTTGGCTACCACGCCGACCGGCTTAATAACAGTGGCCTAGGACTATGTGCGCCTTGGCTACCACGCCGACCGGCTTAATAACAGTGGCCTAGGACTATGTGCGCCTTGGCTACCACGCCGACCGGCTTAATAACAGTGGCCTAGGACTATGTGCGCCTTGGCTACCACGTCGACTGGCTTAACTCTGATTAGATGCGTACTATGTGTAATGTTATATAACAAAATGGATATACGTTGCAGTGGATACAATGGATATAAGATAGCAGTTAAAAAAAAAAAAAACTATTTACCTATAAGGCCCTTAATGGTTTAGCTCCTGCGTACCTACTAGTCTTCTACCACACTACAATCTATCACGCTCCCTAAGTCACAAAACTCTGGAATTTTGGTAGTACCTGGGATAATAAAGTCCACTAAAGAAGATAGAGTCTTTTCACATTTGGCTCCCAACTCTCAAATAGCCTTCCTGATAATGTTCAGGGTTCAGACACACTATCTGTTTGAATCTAGATTAAAAGACATCTCATAAGCATTCACATAATGTATCTCATAACCTTGTACTTCAGTTATATCTGATCAAATGCACATTAACATTCTTGGGTTGAACACATCATTTTTGGATGGTTTGAACAGCAGCTATGCTAATTATTTCTCCATTTGTTTCTCTGATTGACATCCCGTGGTAATTAGGAATTACATAAGCTTCAGTCTGGATCCAGAACACCTGAGAAGATATGATGCCAACCCCTCAGTGGTCCTCAGATGATGTCAGCCCTGAAACACATACAGCACTACCAATTTTGCTACAAGTTTGATTGCAACATGTAACCATTACTGTTAATAGTGTTCATCGTCTGTTTGATTACATCATTAACTGATTTTACCATACATCTCAGCCATATGTACAACTTGACATGGTCACCACTAGTAAACTACTAAATATATTGTAGAAACTTTAATTTCTTTAAGCAGCTTTCCAATGATTTATATCGTAAAAACACTATACAAATAAACAAACTGAACTGGATTGAAAGATAAAACCCCAGCATCCACCTGAGTAAACATCAAAAATGTAGTCATTTGATATCTGCCGTTACTTTCTGCACTTCACTAGACATCAGTCCCAGCGGCAACTTAACAGCTCGTTAATTCGTGTTCGTGCAATGATGAGACAGGCAAAGTTAGCTGATGCATGCCATTTACTTTCATGTGTAGATAAGTTAGTTACAGTGCGCAACTCCTGGGTGGACTGATTTGGATGAGCAAACAAGCAGAATACGACGTTCTTTCTCCATTTTCTGACAACACAGCACAGCGCTAGCACGAGGAGCACGTTTCTCCAAACTACACTACCCATAATACGTTTCACTCAGAACTGCAACAACCAGCGATAACTTTTAATACTCTTTTGCCACAACGCTGTCATTGATAAGACTGTGGATATGCACGTGCTTCTGACGCTGCGTGCTAACTTAAAACAACCACACACTCGTGATGAAAAAACATTGACCTTAGAATAACGAACGTGAACATTGTGATTACCCAAATATGGAGAACCCCAGTTGAATACACACACAAGAATGCTTATTTCATTTAACTTGCTTTCATGTTCGTTACTATTAACGTGCCCTTCACCAAGTGATCAAAAGCTCTAAACTGTCTTTTGAGCAGCTGTATGAACACATAATAAATGCTTCTGCTAATATGGTTAATATTTTGCTGCTGCAAACAATGCAAACTGCTAACATAACACTTAGCTTAAAACTGTTTACGGTTGTTCAATTTGTATACAAATAAGCTGACCACGCAAATATACATAGCGATATGGATTAAAAGAGGATTCATTTATCTTTAGATGTTGTTTTATGCTGCTCTGAAGCTTGCTGCAAACTGCTACATCTTGCACTAGTCATATATTTGAATGTTGGGCAGTGAGCTCATTGGCTACTGATACATGAGAGAACCAATCGGTTGTGCTATGTGATTATGATGTCATGTTGTCAGATTGACTTAGACCCTCTGGACTGCATTCTAGAGTTTTAGTGCCAGAACTCTGTATATATATCTTATTACATTTTAAATATAGATACTTTTCTTACAAAAAAACACATCGATTCACTACAGGAGACCTTTATTTACCCCCTGGAGCTGTGTGAGGCACTTTTTTATTATGGATGGATGCACTTTATTGGACTTGTTTTGGATTGATGAAGAGAAACACCCACCTATTGATAGAGCTTGGAAGTGGCAGGATCATTTTTTTATATAACTCTTTTTTTTTTTTTTTTTTGGTGAACTATCATTTTATTTTTATATTTTATATTTTTATTCAACAAGATTCAACTTCTGTAATTTTTCCATTTCAAATAAACGCTGTTCGGCTGAACTTTCTATTAATCAAAGAATCCTGAATAAATATATCACTGTTTCCACAAAAATATTAAGCAGCAAGCTGATTGATAATAATTAGAATTTTTTTTAACAGCAAATCAGCAGATTAGAATGATTTCTTTGCAATAATAATAATAATAATAATAATAATAATAATAATAATAATAATAAAAACATTTTAAAACATTAAAAGAGACCTATTATGCACCTTTTCACAATACGTAATATAAGGCTCAGTTATCCCCAGAATGTGCCTGTGATGTTTTAACTCAAAATACCCCATAGAACATTATATCATTTTGAAAATGCCTATTTTGAGTGGAAGCAGAAACACGCTGTTTTCATGCATGTATCTTTAAATGCAAATGAGCTGCTGCTCCCCACCCCCTTTTTCAGAATAGGTCTGTGCCTTTACAGATCATACCACAGATACTCTGCTAAAAAAACATCAGAATAATGCACACAGAAAGCAGCTGTCACACGACGTGAGTACTAAACTAAGTTCTTTCATGTCTTATTGCGCTTAAAAAGAATAGGGCTGTGCCTTTACAGCTCATACCTCAGATACTCTGCTAAAAAAACATCAGAAGAATGCACACAGAGAGCAGCTGTCACATGACATGTGAGTACTAAACTAAGTTCTTTCATGTCTTATTGCGCTTAAAAAGAATATGGCTGTGCCTTTACAGCTCATACCTCAGATACTCTGCTAAAAAAACATCAGAAGAATGCACACAGAGAGCAGCTGTCACATGACATGTGAGTACTAAACTAAGTTCTTTCATGTCTTATTGCGCTTAAAAAGAATAGGGCTGTGCCTTTACAGCTCATACCACAGATACTCTGCTAAAAAAAACAGAAGAATGCACACAGAAAGCAGCTGTCACACGGCATGTGAGTACTAAACTAAGTTCTTTTATGTCTTATTGCGCTTAAAAAGAATAGGGCTGTGCCTTTACAGCTCATACCTCAGATACTCTGCTAAAAACACATCAGAAGAACGCACACAGAGAGCAGCTGTCACATGACATATGAGTACTAAACTAAGTTCTTTCATGTCTTATTGCGCTTAAAAAGAATAGGGCTGTGCCTTTACAGCTCATACCACAGATACTCTGCTAAAAAAACCAGAAGAATGCACACAGAAAGCAGCTGTCACACGGCATGTGAGTACTAAACTAAGTTCTTTCATGTCTTATTGCGCTTAAAAAGAATAGGGCTGTGCCTTTACAGCTCATACCTCAGATACTCTGCTAAAAAACATCAGAAGAACACACACAGAGTGCAGCTGTCACATGACTTGTGAGTACTATACTAAGTTCTTTCATGTCTTATTGCGCTTAAACTGTCAAATACACACAAGCTGATGTCAAAAACAGTTACAAAAACAGTTGGTTATGTCTAAAGCTAAACAGCTGGGAAAGAAATCACATGTTTATATCACATGCCTCATCACCTCTGAGGCTGGGACTCTAAATAGTGAGTCAAATAGTGACTCTAAATATTGATCAATGAAAATACAGTAGGTAGTTATGATTTGCTCTTCAAGAAACTAGATCTACTCAACCATAATAAGCCTGTATTACACACTGACCCTCCTTACAACTCTTTCATCTTTAACAGCAGAAATCGTTCTCATGAGATCACCTGTGTTCTGCTTCATACATATCAATATGCATTTTCCTCCTTTCCATCCTTTATCACATTCATTACACAATTTTTTTGTGTATCAAGTCATCAAGCATCTTGGAGTTGTAAAGCGTGCTGCTGTTTCGCCCGAGGACAAGCCTGTTCCAGATTCAAGCAGTAATGCTGATATGCTTGAATTATTTAGAATGGCGTTCAGGTAAATGCCCCTGACAGATAATAGGAGAATGATGACCTGACACAATCACAGACGCCTGTTGGCACGCAGCGTATCTAAGACACATCAGGCCTGACAGGATGTGCTTTCATGATGATACCCAACTGGGATTCACAATACTCCATCCATCTGAATGGAGAGAAGCACCTGAAGAACGTGCCCATCGAGAGTAGAGAACCAAAGATTGAGAGGAGAAATAAAAAATAAAAAAACGCATCGAAGGTTTGAGCTCCTGTCAAAAGCTGATGTCGACAGAATTTTAATGGCTGATGTTTGTGGTGGAGTGCTTAACTCAAGGGAAACTTTGCCTTCTTTTTTGAAAAGAGAGAAGAAGTCTGAGGAACAAAACTGCTGCTCATCCTGCTGAAAGGACATGGGAGAGACTTTTGAAGGCATCGAAGTGCTTTATCTCTCTCTAGAATCCAAATTCATGTCCACATTGTTCTCCCTGAAGCTTTTTTTTTTTTTTGGCTTATACCTGTAGTAGTTTCAGTTTGAAACTCCACTTGTTTACAGAAATATGGTATTTGCAGCTGTCATCTGATTTGGCGGGAGCTCATGCCAAAGTGTTTTTTAATGTGTAAACAGTCAAAAACCCTCATTTTGGCCCATTTTATACATGGTATTGAATGTAAGCGTAAACAGGCTCCAAAATGTTTTGTGCTCCAATGTTTCAGGGACACAGTTGGCCTCATCGGCGCTGTAAACACAAAAGCATCCTAATGTGTTCCAGACCGCAAAAACAAAATAAAAAAAAATAAAGAAATAAATAAACCACACACACACACACACACACACACACCTACTCATCTGTCATGCAAACTTGTTTAGCTTTAAAAAACAAAAACAAAAAAACCCCCAAAAAAACCAACAACTGAACATTTGAAAAAGTATGTGTAATTTCTCAAGTTTGCCTAATATCACAAAGCAATGACAAAGATTAAGTGGCTCATAAGAGTTATACCACAAAATATCATGTTTGTGGTAAGATTACAATTTTAAAATCAAATTTTGATCGACAAGTGAAGTGATTCATGGTCAACATTATTATTAATAATAATGTATTAGCTGCAATATAGTAGTGTATTGCTGACCCAAATCATTTTATTTTTGTAACAGCAAAAAAGTCAAAAAAAAAAAAAAAAATATTTTATTTATTTATTTTTTTTCTAATGATCAAAATCATGTGAACATGTGAGTTATGTATAGTTAAAAATCCAATAAAAGATTGAATAATTAATAAAAGGTAAAGACTGGATTAAAAGAAATGTAATATATAATAGAAATTAAAAAGGAGGAAAAAATATAAATATTATTATTATTGATATCAGGGTTATATTATTAAATTTTTAATCATTTATTTATTTAATACATGTATTATGTTAAATAAAAATACTGGGAATAACTAGCGCTCATAATTTACTGTTTTTGTCGCTATATTAATTATTATTATTATGTAAGACAATATTATATAATATGGTTATATTAGTACATTTCCTGTTGTTGCTTTAAGTATAATAATAATAATAATAATAATAATAATAACAACAACAACAATAAAAATATTAATTACTATTAGTAGTATTACTAATAATATTATTTATTATTAATATTATGGTTATATTATTAAATTTGTAATCATTTATATATTTAATAAACATTTGCAAAAAAACATTGGAAATAACTGCAGTGTTCATGAATTAGTATAGTAATAATAATAATAATAATAATAATAATAAATTATTAATTAAAATGTATTATTAATATTATAATCATATTGTTAAACGATGAATGATGTATTTATTTAATACACACATTTGGTTAAATTAAAATATTGGGAATAACTACCATATGCATGAATTGATAATGATGATGGTGATAATAATAATAATAATAATAATTATTATTATTATATTATATTATATTATTATTATTAATTTATATAAATAAATAAATACATAAATTATTTGTTTAATGAACATACTTGGTTAAATAAAAATAATGGGAATAACTACCATGTTCATTAATTGCTATAATAAATAATAATAATAATAATAATAATAATAATAATAATAAAATAGTTATTATTATTATTATTATTATTATTATTAATTTAATGTTCATTATTATTATTAATAGTAGTAGTATTTCTAATAATGTTATTTATTATTATTAGTATGCTTATATTATTCAGTTATTAATAATTTGTTAATTTAATAAACATATTTGGTTGTTTCGCTGTTTACAACAACAACAACAACAACAATAAATTATTATTATTAGTAGTAATTATATTATTGATTATTCATTTTATGATTATATTATTACATTTGCAATAATGTATTTATTAATAAACATATTTGGTTGAATAAAAATATTGGTAACAAATCATGTGATCCATCATTCAACAGGAGTTCAACTAAAACTTTAAAATGTCATGTTTGCAGTGAGATTCAATTTTTCAAACATAACATTATTAAGAGGCAATATATCAAAACTGTAAAATAAAATAAATAAACTGAACTAGATACAAAACACAAGAGACATTTGACATGCAGGACAATCATATGGAATTATGAGTAAGGATCAGAATATTTTTGTCCAAATGTAAAACGATCCCCTGTAGCTCCCTGCTCACTCTGAACACAACAAAAACACACAAGCCCCTTTCACTCTCACATATCTGAAGATAAGGTGTTTTATTATGACTTCACTTTACTCATCTGATACTGTCTAACAGACAGACTACTGTGAGATAATGTAGAGAAATATAGATGCATACGCACAGATATATATGCGTGAGATGGTTGGGGTTTAATGAAAAAGCACTCTGGACTCGTTGGGTCAGACTTGTTTACCTCTTCTGACACAGAGTGGCACTTTCATCTGTCTTCTGCTCTAATTGGGCGCTCTGCTTCAACTCTCATCTTTCGAGTACAGTTACCTTACCGACGCACAAACACGACGACACACACACACTGTAACGACAGGCAAATTCGCCCGTGTGTTTACCTCTCGCGATCATAATGACAGCTATTTCTGTGGCTTCTCAGCTGTTTGCATCTGCAAGCTAGGCTCTCCTTCACTCCCCTGCTGAAAACACTTACTGCAGCTTCACACCGACACAGATGCGGCTAAACCTGTTGTTCACAATCAAACACTTCAATGAATATTCTGTCATCATTTACTCACCCTCGTGCTGTTGCAAACTTAACTTTCAGTCGTTTGTTACACAATAGCAATTTCATGGCTTCAGAAGACTTGCCACAAGTCATACACAACACTTTTATGGCATTTTTGAGACCAGAATAATATTCAAAATAATATTCAAAATTTATTTCACAAAGACAGACGGATGGACAGACAGACAGAAAGACAGACAGATGGATAGACAGATATACAGACGAATAGACAGATGGATAGACAGACGACAGAGATGGATAGGATAGACAGATGGACAGACATACAGGTGGACAGGCAGACAGACAGACAGGATGACAGACGGATGGACAGATATACGGATAGACAGAAAGACAGACAGATGGATAGACAGACAGACAGATGGATAGACAGATGACAGAGATGGATAGATGGACAGATGGATAAACAGACAGAAAGACAGACAGATGAATAGATAGACAGATGGACAGACATACAGATGGACAGGATGACAGACGGATGGACAGACATACGGATAGACAGAAAGACAGACAGATGGATAGACAGATGGAAAGACATACAGACAAATAGACAAATGGATAGACAGACGACAGAGATGGATAGGACAGACATACAGATGGATAGACAGATGACAGAGATGGATAGATGGACAGATGGATAAACAGACAAAGACAGACAGATGAATAGATAGACAGATGGACAGACGGACAGGCAGACAGACAGACAGACAGACAGACAGACAGACAGACAGACAGACAGACAGACAGGATGACAGAGGGATGGACAGACATATGGATAGACAGAAAGACAGACAGATGGATAGACAGATGGACAGACATACAGACGAATAGACAGATGGATAGACAGACGACAGAGATGGATAGATAGATGGACAGACATACAGACGGATAGACAGACAGACAGACAGACAGATGAATAGACAGATGACAGAGATGGATAGATGGACAGATGGATAAACAGACAGAAAGACAGACAGATGAATAAATAGATGGACAGACATACAGATGGACAGACAGACAGACAGGATGACAGACAGATGGACAGGTGTATAGACAGACAGAAAGACAGACAGACAGACAGACAGACAGACAGACTGACTGACTGACTGATGGATAGACAGACAGACAGACAGACAAACAGACAGACGGATGGATGGATGGATAGACAGACAGACAGACAGACAGACAGAGGGACAGAGGGACAGACATACAGACAGAGAAGGATAGACAGACAATTATTATTATTACATGATTATTATAACAGTTGCTTATTATTATTATTATTATTATTTAGGGTATTAGCTGTAATAAAGTGGTGTATTGCTGGCCCAAATCTGCTTATTATTACTATTTGTAACAGTAAAAAATGTCCAATAAAATATTTTTTGTCTTCCTTGCATGCAATAGCAAAGATCATGTGATCATGATCATGAGCAAGTGAATAATCAGAAATGTGACAGAATATTACCATAAAAGGCTTTTACAAGTAGCGTTTTGTTATTGTTTATATTCAGTTATAGCATTTATTAATATTTAGTTTACCTTTTAATTTCAGTCTACGTGTTAGTAACTTTGCTATATACTTTGTCATTTTTATTCTTTTTTATATTTTTATTTAACTTTTTTTTTAAATTTTTTTATTATTTCAGTAATTACAGGCCTTTGGATTAAACCTAGATAGACCAAACATAGAAATTTTGCTGAAATACTTTTTCATCATTTTTTTTTTTTTTATTCATTCAATTTAATGTAATTATTTTGAGCTTAATTTCAATTCAAACTAACAATTTTTAATAGTTTTAGATTTTGCTGTAGTTAATAACAACACTTCTTTTTCTCTGAGATAGATATCAAATATTTGAGAGTTAGAGGGTCTACAGAGGTGAAGGATACTTCCCTGGTGGTCCCACTGCCACTCTGTAGTTGCTGTAGCTGTTGGTTGGGTGGAAGTTGAAGATGAAGATGACGTTAGCCCTCTCGAAGATGATCACCTTGTCTCCCTCGTGCTTGGCGCTGATGTAAGCCTATAAAGAGAGGCACAGATCAAAGATTGAGCCCAGTGGGATTGCATGAGATTTGTGTGCTTTTAATCACACATGTTCTGTATCTCAGTCTCTGCATGTTTGATCTTTAGCAGTAACATCGTGGTTCCCATCTGTACGGATATTGTTGAAAATCCTACAACTTTTCGTGCCCTGTGTATGAACTCATTACTAATCATCCCAACGTTATCCCAAACGAGATGGATTTTGAGAAGCATTTTACAGGAAGTCTCTCACTGCACTGAAGTTTCATAATATGGAAGAAAATTAAATTCATTTAAATCGAATTTAAATAAATAAAAAATGAAAAATACAATACAAATAAAATGAGTCAACAAATTAATAATAAATAAAAATGTACTCCACAATAAAAAAAATTGTATAAATAAAAAATGCTATAAAATATAAATAAATGACTAATGTTGATTACTTATTTATTGCAAAATAAAAACTCAGAAAAAAATGAGAAATGGCTTAAAATAAAGGTAAACAGAACTTTTCTGTGTTAAAAAAATCATTAAGGTTGCTTCCATTGTGATTTACTATTTTTAACAGTATTTATTTATAAATAAGTAATAATTATTCATAAATAACAGACTTTAAAGTTTCATAGTGTGCAAAAAATTAATTTGGCTAAATAAGAATAGATTAAATAAAAGTTAAAAGACAAAATAAATAATAAATAAAATAAAACTAATTAAATACATAAAATGTATTACACTTTATTTATTTACTGATATTGTAAAATAAATAATTACAAATTTAAAAAGATTTCTGATTGTACACATATATCTTTAAATAAATAAATACACTGAAAAAGAATATAAAATGAGTTAGAATTTTTGTATATTTCATATATAAACTAAAAAAAGTAATACATATACATATAAAGTTGTTAATGTGTAACAATAATTATGTAGCAATAAAAAAGAAACAATAAATTATCTTTCCTTTGTGACTGATTTTTTTGGTCTTAGTTTTAAATGCAGTATATAGGTGAATTAGTGTCCCAGATCAGCTTATTTTTCAATATATTTCAAATGAAATAAATATCGAGAAGCAAAAAGAATATTTTCAAAGGATCCATCCACTGAAGATCTTTCTGCCTACAAAACACAGACTCTTCAAACTACTCAAACTCCAAACTTTTGAAGTGCAGAATTTTTTCCACCCAACTGAAATCCAAAGATGACACTCTTGGGGCAAAACCGCAGCTCACTGTCAGCAGCAGATGACTGCCAATGATTTAGCTGGTTTCCAGCAGAAAGACGAGTCTGTAACGTGCCATTACCAGAGATTATCAATGTCACTCTGCCCCACTATTTTTAGTGGTCCAGACCCTCATCCAATTTGGGAACCGAATATGAAAGAAAGATAAGAAACGCTCGTACTGAACAGAGAAGACACCCAGATGAAGGAGCCAGAATAGTTTTACTCAGGATTCATCTGCACTGAGTAGCATTCTTTTCTGTAGCATTCACACTTAGCAGGGTCAAAAATGAACTTTTCTATTAAGTGGGGAATAATTGCTTCCTGGAATTGATTTCGAGGGGGCATATTTGACCTTTGTAAGGGCAAAGTTATTATAAATATTAAATATATTAAATATAAAAAAACAGGAATTCATTATAGTATATAGTATAACTGCAATATAAAGACACAAATTCAACCTCATCTCATGACGAAAACTTCACAAGATGCAAAATACGTAACGCCATGTACGTTTTGTGACATATTTATTGTGAAATGTCCACTAAGTGTTTGTTTTTTTCCCAGTTTTATATGTGTCACTGCAGTTCTGACTTGAAATGTCTGTTGAGTGGCGCTATAACTCTTATGCTCTGTGACGAATTATGGCTCCAGGAGTAAATCGTTAAATTGTACACATTTTTAGTCGTCAAAAACCAAATGTATGTCACTTTGCAATCAGCTAATAGGCTACTTTTTTCTTTTAAACAGGAAAGTCTGAAGAATAAATAATGTTGAAATTCGAAATGTATCTTGCTTCACGCTATCAAAACAACTGCATTAAGCAAACCAGTCTGAGTGACATAAATATTCATTTTCCAACGTTTGCATGGCTGTAACTCAAGAAGTATTAAACATATCTCAATGTTATTTTAAATTCTGGTATTTAAGTTTTCTTTTGTACTCATTTTTCAGGCCCTATATGTTTCAATCCCAGAGATACGAGTGTCCAGTTTGTTGAATTTTCCCATTTTCAGTCTTTGAAAACCAAATGTTGGTCACTTTGTATACAGCTGATACTTGTTACATTTAAAGGACTGTGTCTGAAGAACAAATAATGTTGAAACTAGAATTGTATCTTGTTTCCCTCTGCCAAACTAATTACAAAGAACATGCATTTCTTCATGCGTCTATTCAAAAGATTCTATATTTGAATCAGTTTCAGGGATATTAAAAAGAAGGGATTTTGTTCATTTTAAAATACCGTACCATCTGCACTACACCTGAACCTACTCGACAGTATGAACAAAAGTGAATGTGACGTAAAAACGCAATTGCAAGCATGCCATTTTAGCTTGTTTTTCAATCTCTCATCTTTCAGCTTTTTCATCATAAGTCATGTTTTCTCACGGGATTCGACCCGAAACATATGGAGCTATAATCATTACTGTGTATGTGTCAAGAGGGAGTCATAGGCGTGTGGATCCAAGTGCATAGCTTTATTATACAAACTCATGGTCGACAGTCGTGGTCACAAACAACAGACGGGTACAACACAGGTAATCCAAATGAGCAAACGATAGTCCAGGCAGATTGTCGAGGCAGGCGGCGATCAAAGGGAAAATCCAGAAAACAAGCGAGGGTCGGAAGGCAGGCGGAGATCAAGCACAGGAGCCAGGGAACAAGGGGGGGTCAACACGGGAAAACCAACACGGAATAAATGCTTAGAAATGACAGAACACTGATCAAGACTTCGCGAGGAAATGGTGAATGAACCGGGCTATTTATGCAATGTGAGCAAGATGGCCGACAGGGGTGAGAGGTAAAAGGAAACAGGAAGTTCATGAGAAAGGGGTTATGGGAGATGTAGTGAGTTAATAGAGTGAGTTAAAGTCCATACTGAAATGAAGGCTCCCTCTGATGGTGAAGGGAGGGAGCCACAACGGCACAGTTCATGACAGTATGAAAACAATTAGAGTTCATTCTAGTTAATTTATGTTGAAAATGGCAGTGTACTTACTGGTATGTATTTCGCGTCTTGTGAAAAAGTTCCCAGTGGGACGTTTTTGTCATGAGATCAGGTAGAAAAAATTACATTGTCAATTATGGCTCTTGATATAGTAATAATGATTATTAGTGTTGGTTAATAGAGTACATAAAACTTTTGTGTTTGAGGAAATGGCTCATCATATTGTAGCTATATAGAGAAAACAATGTAAGAACCGTTTATGAATTGGTTTAGCTTTTTACGCTTGAGAAAACTGACCTCAAACTGGTTATTTTAGCAGCATGAAAAACAACACGGTTATTTAAACAACAAATGAATTATATACAGAAAGCAAGTAATGATTATTTCTTCTCATTATCCTGAGAAAAGATGTCGTTTTAAACAGATAATTATGTAATTTTATCGGAATAATGCCGCCTTAACGACATAACATCTCGTTTTAAAGAGAAAACATCTCGTTATCATGAGAAAGGATGTAGTTTTAACTAGATAGTTATGTAATTTTAATCAAAATAATGCCGTTTTAATGACATAATATCTTGTTTTAACAAGAAAACATCTTATTACGAGAAAAAAATGTTGCTTTAACAACATATCTCGTTATTATGGGAAAAGATGTTTTAATGACATTTATCTTGTTAAAATGACATCATTTCTCATTAAAACTACATATTTTTCTTGTAAAAACAACATTTATAGAAGGTATATGTTACATTATAAGAGATTGTTTACACTGCCTTCGTCACAGTCCTGACATAAATCAGGATCTGTTTTAAAAGTATTTTCATGTAATGGTTTTAATTGTAGTGGCATGTTTATTAGGAATAATCTCCAATCTGTCCACAATATAAAGCTATCCAATAATGTTTTAACAAGAAAACATCTCGTTATTGCAAAAAAAGATCGTTTTAGCAAGATAATTATGTTATTTTTATGAGAAAAGATGTGATTTTAACGAGAAAACACCTCGTTATTACGAGAAAAGATGTTGTTATTACGACATAATTGAGTAGGAAAAATAGTATGAGTGTGGCAGCAATGCGGCACCACAATTTGTAATGGATTTACTGGTTATAAAGGCAAATGTACTGGTTTTAATTGTGTTTTTTGTACTGGTAACCTTCTATTGGTGGCCTGTTAAAAACACTAAATCCTAAAGGAGTGTGTCCCAAAACACACTACTGGAAACCATTTTTTAATGGTTTTAATGGTTAAAAGTTTATGGAAGAGTAAGCAAATATCTACATTTGCTTTTATAATGTTCAGTAAGCAACAGCTACAACTGTGTGGTAGTCCAGCCTTATATTTTTATCCCCTCATTCATCAAAACATAAGTCACAAGTACTGGTCAGTCCTAAAAACCGCCCTTTCATTTTTCATAACAACGTGCGTATGGATTTAAGCACATAAATCTAGCCTAAAACATTCTTCTACAATTGCATTTTAATTTGCATGCAACTATTTTGCATATTTAATATATTTCAGAAAACAAATCTACTATTAATCATTTGTAAAGTGCAAGGATTGAAGAAAGGATGATTCCAGATTCCAGTAGGCGTTCGTCATTCTGTGTAATCGTAACATGAGTCTTGCATTTTGGAGGAATTTACTGTAAATACTCCAGATCTGAGGGGTTACATTTTCATCGACATGGCTGGCACAAAAGCAGATCCTTTGAAGTAGACATATAAGTGATGAGGTGAGGCAATGCTCTTCACTGTCATGATATACTGGCGCCAAACTGCTGCACAGGAGATAATGTGTGTTATGGAGTGCTGGAACTATATCCCTCAGTGCATACACAAACAGCTTTAGTGTTTTAACAGAGTTTCCCATCATGCCTGGTTTCATTCAGCTAAAAGTATGATTCCGAATAAGGTGATCTCAATGGAGGGACATGGGTGTCCTAAAAAGCTTAAAGGGATAGTTCACCCAAAAATAAAAATTCTGTCATTAACCTCATGTTCCAAACCCATAAGACTGTTGTTCATCTTCGGAACAGAAATTATGTATATATTATGTATAATAAGATATTTTTGATAAAATCCAGACACAGACAGCAACACAACTGAAACATTCCCAGGCCCAGAAATGTATTAAGGACATTGCTAAAATAGATAAACAGCTGTCTTATGGGTTTGGAACGACATGAGGTTGAGTAATTAATGAGAAAATTTTCATTTTTTAAAATGAATGTCATCAAATATATCTTTTACTTTTTTTTTTTTTTTTTTTGTAATGAACTGGTAAGCTTTAGCTGTTTTAAGCATAATTTTACCAAACAACATTCAGGACTAAACTACCTGTTTCATAGTTTCTCATTTATTTTTTAACAACCAGATACCAAGTATTCCTGAAAAAAAAAACACAAACAGTAGTGAGGCGATCTAAAGAAAGAAACATATATATATATATATAAACCTTTTACTTCAAACCCTTAAAAAGTAGGTCTAACATCAATATATATTCCATAATAATAATAAACAAATCCTGAAAACATTATTCACATTTAGTGGTTGTAAAAACAGTAAAACTAAAACTTGAGAGGAGAAGAGGACTATATTTTATTTTTTTCAGTACTGAATTTAATTTAAAGGAATATGTACATTACCATTTTTTAAAATCATATTTTAATCAAAAGTGAAAGTAAGACATGTTTAATATTACAAAAGATTTCAGTTTTCTTCTAAACTTTTTTTTTTGTTGTAAAAAAAAATTCTGAAAATAAAAATAAAAACTATTGATCCTTGAGAAATCATTTTAATATTATATTTTTGCTTTAAATAACAAAAATGACACAATTCTTATTATTATGTTAAAAACATTTGTGCTGCTTAATATTTTTGTGAAAACCATGATGCATTTTTTTCAGAATTTTTTCAAGTTTAGAAGAATGCTAATTTAAAACTGAAATCTTTTGTAATATTATACATGTCTTACTGTTAAAATTAATCCTTTAATGTATATAAAGTATTAAAAACTTAGTAGTGTACATATTCCTTTAAATTAAATTAAGTACTGAAAAAAAAAAAAAAAAAAAAAAAGATAGTCTTACTGTTTTTACAACCACTAAATGTGGATAATGTTTTCAGGATTTTTTGTATTATTATTATGGATTATATATTAATTATATATATATATATATATATATATATATATATATATATATATATATATATTATGGATTAGCATTCTTCTAAAAAAAAAAAACAATCATGAAAAATTTCTAAAAATAATGCATCATGGTTTTCATAAAAATATTAAGCAGAACAACTGTTTTCAACAATAATAAGAATTTTTGTTGTTATTTGAAAATAGAATAAATAACAGAATATTAAAATGATTTCAAGTACAACTGATTTTGGAGGGATTTTATGTCAAAAAAAAAAAATAAAATAAAAACTTAATTTATGGACTGAAGTTGTGTGGATTACTTGTGGATTATTGTGATGTTTTTCTCAGTTGTTTGGACTCTCATTATGACGGCACCCAATCACTGCAAAGGATTCATCAGTGAGCAAGTGATGTAATGCTAAATTTCTCCAAATCTGTCCTGATAAAGAAACAAACTTATTTACAAATGCTCTAATAGTGAGCAAACTTTCAGCAAATATTAATTTATGGGTGAACTATTCCTTGAAATGAATACTTTATGGGAAGCATCCTTATTTTCAAGTCAAGTAAATTGGGTCAATGCTGATTTCACATCGATTCCAAAGTACAAAAACTGATGATAACAAACAATTTTTGAAACTCTGTAAAACTAGAGCATTTGAGTTGCTCGTGTCTAGACATATTGTATATGACCTGCTGTGTGCCGTAGTGGACAGACTGTAAATAATATATGACTGGCCCTCAGCACAGAAAGACAGAAAGAGGGGGAAAAAAAAAAAAAGAGGAATAGACACAGGAGCAGGGATGAGTTACTGAACAGCGGTCCTGTTTGCAGCTCAGCGGGTGTTTTGTATGATTGTAGCAGCACGTAAACAGCGCTCGGCTAAAATCACAGCTTTAGTCTTTAGAAGCCTGCTGAGAAACTGTTTCAAATTAGTGGGCGGCCCATGCAACCGGCTTTTCAAGTGAAGTCCCCTGCAGGGCTGGAGGATATATTGAAAATTGATGATACAGTCGTTGTGATTTCGGCTCGAGATATCAAATACGATGGAGCTAATAAAGCCACACAGTAAATACTGCAATGGTTTTAATTAAGAGTATGTTATTAGATTACATTTGAAGTGGATCAAAAATGCATCAATGTTGTCCTAAGACATGAATGGGTATTGTTTTTGGTTTTAGGACAACTTTGAGGTTTTGATCCAATTTAAATGTTGACTACTATAGTTTAGTTCCTTGTCTCGCAAATTTGAGGGTCTGAGAGGCTTAAAAGTGAAGATTTGAGGAAAATATTCCAGGATTTTTCTCCTTATAGTGGGCATCAGTGGTGGCCAATGGGTTAAAGGTTCAAAATGCAGTTTCAATGCAGCTTCAAAGGGCTCTACACGATCCCAGCCAAGGAATAAGGGTCTTAACTAGCAAAACAATTGATCATTTTCTAAAAAAATAAATACAAAGTCTATACTTTTTAACCACAAATGCTCATTTTGCACAAGCTCAACTTCACACATTACATACACTGTAAAAAATTAAGTACATTTATCGTAAAAAAAATAATGCTACAGTAACCTGATAAATGGTTAATGGTAAATTCCTACTATACATGGTGAAAACCTGTATTCGACATTGTTTTTCAACTTACGGTAATATACTGTTTTCAACAAATAACCGTAAATTGGCATTCCCAGAATTCCCTGCGTTACAATCTTTATATTTGATGGGTTTTTAATAACGGCTTTTTCTTACCAGTTTTGTACATTAGGGTTGTATCTTACATTTGATGTTGTTACATTTATGTTTATTGCATTATTTAAGTTTCATATGTGTTACCATATATGTTAATATTTAAAAGCGGCTTGTGATAGGTTTTGGTTCTCATCACCACCTGCTTTTGGTGGTTATCAGTGTTTTACAAATGTACAAAACAGATTTTAGTACTTCAGTAGGTTGGTACATTAACATTATATCAGTTATGAAATTACGGTATTTAAATGTAAATTTAAGGTAAAAACATTAAACTTAAAAAATTGCTATCATATTTTTTTACTGTAAAATTCTGCCAACCACAGATGACATTTTTAACCGTTAATTTTACAGATTTTTTTCAATGTGATTATGTAATGTGTGAAGTCATGGATGCGCATCACAGAGCTAGTGCAAGATGAGCATTTGTGGTGAAAAAGTATTTATTTATTTTTTTTATTTTTTAGAAAATTATCCATTGTTTTACTAGATAAACCCTTATTCTTTGGCTGGGATCGTGTAGAGTCCTTTGGAGCGCCATTAAAACTGCAATTTGGACTTTCAACCCATTGATACCCACTATATGGAGAAAATGATACAAAAGAAGGCGTTCCAGTGTCCACCCCCTGTCCCACCCCAGTTTCCATCTAAGAACTGCAAAGAAGCAGTTCTGCTCGGTGGGGACCACAAAGCTAAATTTAAGAAACAGAGGAGGGAATTAAGAATTCAGTCCACGCACACAAGCGCTCTTCTCGCTGGAGCGATACTTTGTTAGCACTCTGTCAGCGCTGTGGAGAGAGAGTTGGGTGTCTGAGTGGGTGCCAAGGTTTTTACTGTCGATTATCTACCCTGGGAAAAGACAAGGATGATACACAGCAATTACAAACGCTCAGACACCCAAGATGTGCTCAAAGCTCAACTTATCTTTTCTAAAGGCCTCTCATTAGTCATCGGAGCTCGTTTGCTCTCCCAAAACTAAAGGAATTACAGGTTACAGGTGAATATTTTTAAATAGAACTGAGATCATTTTATCAATATGATGAATCGCATTATAATCTGAACAAATTTCACAGTTAACTGTTCCAATTCCAGTACCAATTATTATGTAATATGTACTACAGTATGTATATATTATAAAATATATGTTAGAAATTAGAAATGATAGTATATATACACATTATAATGCCAAAAGTATTGGGACACCCCCTTCTAATGGACAGGTTTGACTACTTTAGTCATTTCCATGAGTACTAATCTTAATGTTTAGGCATATAATGATATTTTAGGGAATTGTGTCCTTCAAATTTTATAGTAAAAGTTTGGACAGGACCCTTTTTTATTCTAACATGACAATGTCACTGTGTATAAGGCAAGGTTCATAGAGAAATACTTGATCCAGTCAGTGTGGAAGAACTTGACTGGTTTGCATAAATCCAAGTCCTAATCCCAGTTGAACACATCTGGTGTGACTTTAAATGCAGACCTTGGGCCAAAAACTCAGACCAAATACCAATGACTTGGTACAGTCATTTTAGACACTTCCAAAACTGAAGCAAAATAAATTGAAATACAATTTTTTAAATACATGAATTATGCTTCCATCTTTGTTGCTACAGTATTGGAAGTGCCTTTTTCTGTTCTAAAGAAGGGGGTGTCTCAATACTTTCTTCCATATAGTATATGTACAAGTCATTGGTGTTTGGTGATGAGTTTTTGGCTCAAGGTCTGCATTTAAAGTCACACCAGAGGTGTTCAGCAGGGATTAGAACTTGGTTTATGCAGACCAGTCAAGTTCTTCCACACTGACTGAATCAAACATTTAGAATAAAAAAAGTGTCCTGTCCAAATTTTTGCTATAAAATTAGGAGGATACAATCCCACTAACCACTATAGTTACCCAATTCCACTATAGTTTTACAAATAATATTGTTTTTGTGTCACAAAATGTAGTTTTAAGAGCTTTTTAGCCATGCATGTTTTGTTTAGACTTCAAATATGTGGTTTGTTAATGAAGATAACGTCTACTTGAACAGTTGGTTTTTAATTTTTTTATTTTTTTTTTTGAGATGTTAGCTCCAGAGCGTCAGTGGCCGTTCAAGCGCTCATGAACCTGCAAAAGGCAACCTTATCTCAAATTTGCTGCTGGCTCTGATGTCTCTATAGTGGTTAAACATGAAATATAAGTCATAATTCAGGCAGTCTTTGGTCTCGTTAATCTATTACTTGTTCCAGAGCAAGTAGTTTTTTGGCTGAGTCAAATACTACTAAACTACATACTTGCCTGTTGTTCCATTATGTACAGTACAGTCAAATAATGCACATGCTTTGACTTTGTTATTAAACTGATATGAAATATTATAATTCAAATTCTATATATATTGATAGCTTCTCAAAGCGTGTGGAAGTGTTATAACAGGTTCAGTTCCTTAAATTTCATTGACATCCTCAAATTGAAATCTGCCACATACACGCAAGAACCAGCGAGGTTTGCATGCATTTTTTTCTCTTTCATTTCCTTCTTATGTGGCGTTGAGGCCCAAGACGTTCTCACGTATCATTAAAGCACCAGATTTGGGTGGAATGGGGATTTTTATTGAACTACAGACTTAAACTTCAGTCTCTTTCCTGACACAAAGCTATCGTATGACTTCAGAAGATTTGAAAAACAGCGCTCAAGTTTTATACGGATTACTGCTATGATACTTTTATGTGACTTGACAGTTATACGCATCCTCTCATCCCTCTCCATTCTTGCATTCCACTGATGAAACCAAAGCGATTTTCATGAGGGTGAGAACATAATGACAGTTTCCTATTAATTTAGCTAATAATTGTATTCATTCTTTTCTTTTTTGAATATTTTAAAAGCTATTTTCTATTATTCAAATTCTGTATATATTTGTGCACCACAGAAAATCAAATCTGATTTGAGTTTCGAAAAAAAAT
The DNA here is from genome assembly GCA_033026305.1 of Cirrhinus molitorella. Classification (NCBI taxonomy): domain Eukaryota; kingdom Metazoa; phylum Chordata; class Actinopteri; order Cypriniformes; family Cyprinidae; genus Cirrhinus; species Cirrhinus molitorella. The sequence continues at coordinate 21,503,652 of CM065134.1, forward strand.
ACATTACCTGTTCTTTCAAATATGATCACAGTCCTCATCTAAAACAATGTGGCAAGGTCAAAGTGAGACACAGACAAGGTGAGGCAGGTGTAAAATAGGCTGCGGATTACAGGAGGAAGTGAATCATCTTCGGTGAATCATTTACACAGTCTGCCATCTAATCCCTGCCAATTTCCTCCATTTGCATGATCACCTTGCTGACGGTCAGACTGACACAAGCACATCTGAGAGGAACAGACAATTGAATTACACCAGTGTTATCATTAACTAAAACGAAGGCCATTAAGAATTGTTTTTGTTAATTAAATCATCTATATATTAATACAACAGTTATTTCAAGTCCTTGAATTTGATTGGCTGTGAGGAGAGCAATATTCTAGTGATATCACAACTCGTAATTGTAACTAATTGTATCACTCCGCTTGCAGTATTTCTCACACAGTTTGTCATGGCGAAGGTCCAAATTCACTATAATTTTATAAATAATATTGTTTTTGTGTCATGGAATGTAGCTTTAAGAGTTTTTTAGGCAAGAATATACAGTTGAATAATTATTTCATTATTTTTCAAATAATTCCCAAGTGTTGATTAACAGAAAGACGATTTTATCAACACAGCATTTTTTAAACATAATACTTTATTCAGGAAGCGTTTAGGGTTTGTAATACAAATAGAAATAAATGTATAACCAAGAATTTTAAAAAGTCTACTGGTCAAAATTATTAGCCCTCTGATATTGTTAATAGTCAATAGTGTATCCCTTTTGCTTGATAACAGCCATTAGTCATTTGCTGTAGTTCTTAACAAGTTTCAAGCATGTCTCCTGAGGAATGACAGCCCATTCTTCCTTAGCAAATCTCTCAAGCTCCTCCAGATTTGTTGGCCTTCCGGCACAAACTCTGGACTTTAGTGTGCCCCACAGATTTTCTATTGGATTCAAGTCTGGGCTTTGTGCAGGCCAGTCAAGTACACTCTGCTCATTTGGAGGTATTTCTTCACCAGAAATGAGGTATGCTTTGGGTTGTTATCATGCTGGAAGACAAAATGTCGACCCAAACCAAGTTTTCTTGCAGACTGTCTGAGGTTGTCTTTCAAAATCTTCTTATAGTCTTCCTTTTTCATGTTTTCTTCAACCCTGATTAGATTCCCAGTTCCAAATGCACTGAAAGATCCCCACAGCATTATACACCCACCACCATGTTTCACAGTGGGAACAGTGTTCTTGGGGTTGAATGCCTCTCCCTTCTTTCTCCAAACACAGGCAACATATCTCTATGGCCAAAAAGCTCTAGTTTTGTCTCATCTGACCAAAGGACACGTTTCCAGTATGCATCACATTCCCCCAGGTTGTCCTTAGCATTCTAGCTTGGCGGTGTCTCTTCTTCAGAAGTGGAGTCTTTCTTGGTCGGCAACCTCACAGTTCATTCCTGTGCAGGGCTCTAGTGACTGTCTTCGTTGAGACAACAATTCCAGACTTGGCTAGGTCATTCACTAGTGTCTTGGCAGTTGTTCTTGGGTCTTTAGAAACCTCTCTCACTAGTTTTCTTTCCAAAGTTTTTGAAATATTCAGCTTCCTGCCTCTGCCCGTCTTGTTCTCCACTGTGTTGGTCTCTATAAACTTCTTGATGCATAATGCATCTCACTGCAGTTCTTGACACTTGAAAATGTTTTGATAAATGTGTTTATCCTTCTCCATCTTTATGAGCATTAACAATTCTTTCTCTCAAGTCCAAACTAATTTCTTTTGTCTTTGCCATGATGACAGTGCATATTATTTTACTAGTTTTGCAAGATACTAATCCTCAGCTTAAAGAGCGATTTAAAGGCTTAACTAGGTTAATCAGGCAAATTAGGTTAATTTAGGAAGCCATTGGACAACAGTGGTTTGTTGTATAGATAATCAAACTAATAATTTCTTAAGGGGGCTAATAATATTGACCTTAGCAGTTTATTTATTTATTTATTCTTTTATTCAACCAACTATAAGAAATCAGACTTTCTCTAGAAGAAAAAAATAACAGGAAACAATGTGAAAACATGCTCTTGCTCTGTTAAACATCACTTAGAAAATATTCTAAAAACTGTAGCTCTTTAGACTTCAAATATGTGGTTTGCTAATAAAGATGACGTCTATTTGACGTCTATATGCTTCAATGTTTTCAGAGATGTGATCTCCAGGGTGTCAGCAGACATTTAACATTCATGAACCCACAGAGTGCTTTGTGCTTTTGACTGAATTGCCTAACAACTTTTATTATGGCTGTTGTTGTTTATTAAATATTATTATTCAAAAATAATATTTTATATAAATAACAGTGGTCTTTAATAATAGCATTTAGTATTGTGGCATTTAGTAGTGTGTTTGTTCGTAATGGTGAATAGTTTCATTGATTCGCCATTAGATGGCAACAAGAGACTGTTTTTATGAGTGAGTTAGCAGTTAAAGACTTTTGTATTGAAAGAAACTGAAACAGGGCAGTTATTTTTACTTTAAACAACAGCTTGTATAATGCAGCCATCAAATGCACTGAGCAGCGCTGCCACCAGAAATCACCCTTAACAGATGAAAGGATAGTATGAAAAAGATATTGCTTTCTTTGGCTGACATTCAAACGAATGTTTTATTGTGAATATGAGATTTAATAATAAGTAATACAGTATGCTTTAAATGAAGCAACTCAGCGTTCCTTTGTTACTAATTCTGAACTGGCATTTTCGAATTAGTACCGAAGGCTTGGCCTCAGTTTTTAAATTGTCAAAACGAGATTTAAAACCATGGAGGAAAAAAGTAGTTCTGCACAATAGAGGGTTTTAAAGACACTCCGTCGTTGTTTCTTATGTATTTACACACTTGTGCCATCAAACTGTTGTATAAATATAACATCACACTCATAGCCGTGTGATATGGCTGTATATTGGCATGATGTGATTATGATTATCACGCTATCTACATTTATATAATTTTTATTAATAATGTTTTATATATTTTATATATTATATTTTTATACATAAAATAAAGCAAATCTAAATAATGCGTACTGATAATTACTATTTAAGGCATAAAAATCTGTAAAAAAATAAGGTGCAATGTACTGTATTAACATGAAGGAATTTTCTATATTTAGTTTTACAGGTGCTTTACCTGTATTTTGAATTTTTGCACTTCATTGCATATAATATTCCCTATCTATATGGAATTATCTGATAAATTATTTTTTTTATTTTATTTTGTGATAAAATAGAAATCATAAAAAATGAAAAAAAAAAAATGTAAACAAATCAAAATGAAATCTGAAAATACAAATAAAAAATAATAATATATCAATAATACCATTAAGAATGTTTTTTTGCAAATTAAATTTTAGTAAATCAAATTTACCATTTGATTGGCTGAGAGGATATTGGAATTCTAACTGTTTTACCAGTTGTATCACTCTGCTTGTGGTATTTCTCACAAATTCACAATAAATTTTATAAATTATATTGTTTTTGTCACATAATTGTAGTTTTAAGAGTTTTTTAGGTGAGAATGTAGCTCTTTATACTTCAAATATGTGGTTTGGTAATAATGATAATGTCTATTACCAAATATGAAATACCAAACGAAAATTAGCTTCAACGTTTTTGGAGATGTGAGCTCCAGGGCATCATCTATCTATCTATCTATCTATCTATCTATCTATCTATCTATCTATCTATCTATCTATCTATCTATCATTTTGTAGCATTTTTTACTAATAATGTTGATATATTTTATATATTATAGTTTTATACACAAAAAAATATTAAACAACACATACTGATAATTACTACTTAAGCCATACAAATCTGTACAAAATAAGGTGCAATGTATTGTTTTAACATGAAATAATTTTCTATATTTATTTTCACTGGTGTTTTACCTGTATTTAGAATTTTTGCACTTTTCCCCATCTATCTGGACTTATCTGATTAGCTCTGTTTGATCAAACTGTATAAATAAAATAGAAATCACAAAAGCAAAATTATAAAAATGTAAACAAAAAATCTGAAAATATAAAATAAAAACCAAATAAAAATATGAATACATACTACAATAGTATATAAATAATAAAAATAATAATACAATTATTAATATCAGCAGGGCACTGAAATGGGACAAAGATCAAAATTCACACAGTTTCAAAACTATGACCATGTAAATGCAGTAAACGTATTTGTAAACTTTTTTATGTGCAAGGCCACGAGAAAGGAATGTGATTGAATCATTCAGATAAACTCCATCCACTTGAAATCGCACTGAATTCCTCCATCAAGTAAAGTAGTTCTGCTTCAAAAGAACAATTTGTACTTTGAATCTCAAGTAACAAATTTTATGTACAAAAGCCTTTAACAAAAATACAAGCTACATATTTCTATTAAATCTCCTTGAATGTCTTTTCCAACTATAAGTGCAGTAGCGTAAAAACTTCCGTTTGTTTTTTCTAAACTGAGAAATTAGTTTCTGTCCTTCGTGACTCAAATCCTGACAATACAGTTTGTTGTATTTTTCCAAAACATTCTTTAAAGACAAGCTGCCACTAACCTCCATCTTTCACACCTTCACGGCCGACAACAGTAAATCAGGCCATTCAAAACTTCACGCTTCTGCAGAAGCTGGAATCACAGCCGGATTGTTTTCCTCAGCTAATAATTCATATACGGATCTTCCATATGGCAGAGTGGAAATTTGTTTAAAAAGCGCCTGAGTAATGAGATTGCAGGGCTGGTTAGGGACTGATTGTTGTTTTAGTGAAACGGCAGATGTTCCGGTGACGGAAGGAAAACGCTTTTATGCTGCACATAAAGACAGTTATAGAATAAGAGAGAGACAGCGGATTGAGAACATTTCAGAAGATGACAAAAAGAAAGCCAAACTGTGGTGATAAGCACAGAGTTTGACTGATAAAGGAAGAACAGAAAGCAGTATTTACTGGAACCGGGAAGAAAGACGAAGAAGGAAAATGTACAAATGCTGATTTTTCTCTCACCGGGGGAGCAGCAAGCCAGCCGTACTTGTCCTCGGTGCGGTTCATGTCTCGGTCGAAAGTGTACAGCTGCCGGTAACGCAGGTGATCCGTGTCCAAGAGGTTGAACTGCCGGCGGGCGTAATGATAACTCTCATTGTTGCCGACTCGGGGAAAATCCAGCCATTCTGGATGGCCAAACTCATTGCCTGCAATTAAACACAATAGAAACATTTCTTACAGACTGAAGAAAAATGCTTCAGAAGATAGCTATTGGTGAATTAGTTGGTTTGGGTGTCTGAAAGAAATACAGTATTTTGCCTTTCTTTGTGTTTGCAAAAAATACAATATGGCGGAACATTTTTCATCAGAGGAAAAACTGACAGTCCACTTGATGTGATTAGTGGTAACAGACACATTTTGGTATTTAAACTGAACCCAAATCCTAAATTGTAAACTTTGGCATGTACATTTATTTATTTATTTATTATTATTATTATTTAGAATTGATAATAATAAGAAATTGAAAATAATAATAAGAAATTGAATAGTTCCCTCAAAAATGAAAATTACCCCATGATTTACTTACTCTCGAGCCATACTAGGTGTATATGACTTACTTTCTTTCAGATTAATACAATCAGAGTTATATTAAAAATGTCCTGGCTCTTCCAAGCTTTATAATGGCAGTGAATGGCTGTTGAGATTTTGATGTTTAATAAAGTGCATCCATCCATCATAAAAAGTACTCCATGTGCCTCCGGGTGTTAATAAAAAGCCTCCCTGAAGGGAATCAATGTGTTTGTGTATAATATATATATATATATATATATATATATAGGTCGCTCATGTGCTGGTCCTAAGTAACTAGCTCCTGCTCAGGACCAGCACATCAGCACACTCTTAAGAAAAATGGTTCTATATAGTACCAGAAAAGGGTTCTTTGGCTTGTAACAATAGCAGAACCCTTTTTGGTGCTAAATAGAACCCTTTTTTATAGGGTTCCATAAAGAACCTTGCTTTGAAAATGCTATATAGAACTTTATAAATATAAACTTTATTATAAATAACCTTTTCAATGCTAGTTTATTTTCATTAATATTAGTATATTTATGTAATTATTAATATTATTTGAATATACTATGTATTAATTAACTGTTTTATTGCTTTTTACTCTTCTGTCTGCTATTTCAGTATCTTGTAGTGTATATACAACAACAACAAGTGTCAGTTAGGCACTTATTATTTTTTAATGACATGAATTGGTAGCAAAAAATGACAGCACTATAACAACAAGAAAACATTAATAGATGCCTTTTACATTGAACATAAATGCTTAAAGAAGTAAAAATAGAATCAAAATAGTGAAATGAAGACCAGGTTCCAGTGAAATACTGTATTTTCATAATCCTCTATGATGCCTGTAAGCAGGTGCTGACAGTTACAGATTTGAAAATCAAAAGGGCGGGAATAAAGAACCCTAATTCTAACTCTAAGAACCATTTCAGCATTAAAAGGGTTCTTCAGGATGCTATGGTTCTAAATAGAACTGTTACTACATGTAAAGAACCTTCAAAGAACCATCTTTTTTTAGGTTTTCAAACTTTTTTTTAAAAATGTTTTATAATTCATGGACAAAACCATTTTGTAATATAATTTTGATGTACATTTTCCATGGTAATGCAATGTCTGATTTTACAGTTTTCAAAGGATGAATTTTGAGATTTTAAGTTTACAAGTCATACATAATTTCTTATGATGTCTAAAGCGTGATAGGGAAAAAGGCAACAAAGAAATGCTTTTTGTGACAAAGGTCAGAACTCCTGTTATGAAGTAGATTTTTGAGGTGCACTCTTGTCATAAATTAATCTACTACTTTTCCTACATAATTTGTAACCCACACAAAAAAAAAATGGTAAAATATCTTAGACCTTTCCAACGATATATAGTTTGTCATTATTGTATTCGGATTTATTTGTAAAATGGTGAACATGGGCATCCCAGAGAGGGGATGGGTTACAATTAAGAAGTTAAACCAGCTCATGACCAGCTAAGGACCAGCTCAAACCAGCATCCATGCTTCAAAACCTACCAAACCAGCATATGCAGTTTTTTTTTCCATGAAGGATAGGCTTAGCATTTGTTTACAGCAAAGGAAAACCAGTCTCCTCTTGGCTTATATTGAAATTTTAAGAAAAATTGACATTTTTTTCTTTATAAATCCTTATTTTGCACTTGTAATTCATGACTGGTGTTTTGTTTTGCTCTCTTCTCTGCATTTCCGTGTTTGTCACTTCTTACTGGAGCTTACCCTATGCCTACATCCTACGTCAAACACAGAAGAAAAGAGATTGCTGCTTTTTAAATTTTAAATATGGATTTTTTCTCACACAATCCCATCGCTTTGCTTTAGAAGGCTTTTATTAAAGAACAGGTATTTTTTTTTTTTTTTTTAACTGTCGTAATATTGTGTTGGAGACCCCTACAACAGGTTTAAATGCATCTAAGATCAGAAAACATTGTAATTTTCTCGGAATACACATTTATACATAGAGTCATTTCTCAATGTTTTGAAACGGTTTGTTCGAACTAGCTTTGAGCATAATGTGTATAAAACCCTTCCTTCCATAAGCCTACTCTGCTCTGATTGGTCAGCTGGCCAAGCCTGTTGTGATTTGCACAGAGAGGAGTGCTTGAGTGAGTACCAATAACGCCATATTTAGCCCGTGGAATGCAAATTTACCAAGGCAAACCCAGACAAAAAGAGTGTATTATCCACCCCAGATGCAAATTTTCAACGGGGGTTAAAAAGTGATTGGACTAGTTTTGAGTAGCAATTTTTGTTTTGTTGTGAAAACCTGGCAACCCTGATGCACCTTTACAAAAAACAATATTATAGTGCTCCAATTTGTTCTTAAAATAATGACATAAAAACATTTTGTTCAACACTTATGCAAGCGAATCATGGTTTTAGCTGGTCAGCAGGCTGGTTTTAGAGGGGTTTTGGCCACTTTCGCAGCCTGGCCAGCTACTTCCAGTTTAAACCAGCTAAGACCAGCCAACCAGCCTAGGCTGTTTTTTTCAGCAGGGATGTTAGCCGAGTGCTAACGTGACTAATGAAACAACACAGTTTGTAAATCAAAATATGTGTAAGTTACATTCTTTATTATTAAAGTGATAAGAAATAGTGAGTTCACAGCAAATTAACAGAACTATTTCAGTAAGATATTGTAGATATTGTGGTTTACTTGGAAACCTAAAGCTGTACTAGGTATACATCACATATTAGCAAAATAGATATTTTAAGTGCTCACTCAAAAATGTCCACATAACGTTCAATCGTACTTACAGGCTGTGGTTCGGAGACGCTTGTTAGTCCAAATAAAGAAGATTAGAAGCCAAATAAGATAAAAGCCAAGCTTAGAGAAGCAGTCCTTGGTAAAATGAACAGCACACAACAAAAGGTTTGAATTGTGTTGCTGTGGTATCATGGAAAAAAATACTTTTAAACACTTATTCTTCACATTGTCATCTTTCGGCAATGAAAACAAAAACTTGCTTTCACAGCGCAGAACACAGCGTCTTCTTGACATGATGTAAACACTAGCGGAAGTGTTTGTAGGCTGGGTAGACGGTTTGTATTTTGTGGGCAGGCGGGGATTATGCTAATATGTTACCCAATGATGTAGATCGGTAACAGGCAAAAGATTCGAAAATATGACGACTCGTTAAAACGATTCTGAGTCAACTATTTCTTTTGAGAGTCAATATCGTTATGTATAATGCACTTTTTTGATTAACAATTTTGCAGATGGTTTACATTGAAGTATAGCTACATTACAAACTGCAAAAACATATTTTTCGAAAACCCATATGAACTGCTCTTTAACCCCCCAGAGCTGTGTGGATCACTTTTTATGATGGATGGATGCACATTATTGGGCTTCAATATCTCAACAGCCATTTGCTGCCATTATAAACCTTAGAAGGGCATTTTTTAATATAACTCAGATTGTATTCATCTGAAAGTAGAAAATCATATACACTTAGGATTGGGGTGAGTAAATCAAGGGGCAGTTTTCATTTTTGGGTGAACTATCCCTTTAATATTTTTCAAAACATTTTTCAGATTCTTCAGATTCTCAGGATTTCTTAAGGGTCATGTACCACTGAAGACTGGAGTTGCTATAAATTCAGCTTTGCATCACAATAATATATTACATTTGAAAATATATTCAAATAGGATACATTTTACAATGTATCCAAAAAGTTTATTTTACAATGTAATATTTTCACAATATTACTGCTATGGCTTTGGTGAACAAGAGACACAAACAAAAAATGCATAGAAAATTCCATAGGCGTAAAGGTTTTTATATTGTGCAAACTGTATTATTAATTGTGTATGATTTATAAGCTTGTTTCATGGGATCCACAGTATTTTCAATATTGCCATCTTTGTGGGGACTTTTTGGCCTCATAAAGTAGTGTATACCTGAACCACACACACACACACACACACACACACACACACACACACACACACACACACACACATAGTAGAGACTTTCCACTCCAAAAACAACTTTTCCTCCAAAAACTCTTGTTAGTTTGACAGTGTTAAGATGGCTGTGTCCTTTTCTTCCTGATATCAGCATTCAACACTTAATTGAAAATTCAATTTCAAAAGGTCACCTTTGAAAGAGTACCAAATGTAAGTTTTAAAATCCTCTCTGAACGATGACTGAGCAAAGAGTCGTCCAGTAACCCGCCCTCACCCTGAACGAACCTGTCCCTTTCAAAGCACCTCCTGCAGTGAATGTTCACTTCAAACCTGCTGCCATTATCAAAACCAAGACAAGGGAAGTGTACAGCTTCAAGATCTATTCCCAGAGCATGTTTTTTTTTTTTTTTCATTTATTTTCTAACAAACGGATGAATGCTAAATGAATCCGCAGACCCTTTATTCATAACATTTTTTGAAAGAACAGAGAAACACCACAAACACACAAGCATAATGAACCGGGAGACGAAAAGATAGGACTGAATAATGCATTATGAAACACAAAATGACCTTGTCTGAGGGTTAAGTAACAGGAATAGAAAGGATTGCCTTTTGATGTACCACTTTTTATGCCTCTTATTGCCCTATAAAATATGAGAAATTGCCAAGAATTTCCAACAGATTTAAGTAAAGGCCTGTATTTTATCTTATGTAACTCTACAGTCCAAAATGAACTTTTAGTTAACTGTCAACAACAAGCAAAAAAAAAAAAAAAAAAGGTATACAACATATTTAAAATATAACAATACATAATATAATATTTTGATTTAAAAAAAAAAAGAATAAATCAGAATAAACACACACACAGACACACAGACACAGACACACACACACACACACACACACACACACACACACACACACAGCAAAAGTTAATTAAAAATATCAATAAAACAGCATATAAATAACACATAATTCTGAGTATACAGAATAATTCTGAATATACAGAAAGTAAATCAGAAAATCTATGTATAAATCAGAATATATACATCCAGAATGCATATTCATACATGGAAATATATAAATGTAAACCAGAATGTATATTTATTAAACTGAATATATAAATGCAATTCAGAATATATAGTTATAATTTTGAATATATAGAAAGTAAATCAGAATATACAGTTATAATTCCTAATTTATATAAGTAAATCAGAATATATATTTATAAATCTGATTATATAAATGCAATTCAGAAAATGTAGTTATAATTCAGAATAAATAGAAGGTAAATCAAAAAATATATTTATAAATCTGAATATATACATCTAAATTAGAATTATAAATATAAACATATAAATGTAATTCAGAATATATAATCATAATTTTGAATTTATAGAAGTAAATCAGAATATATATTTATAAATCTGAACATAAATGCAATTCAGAATATATATTTATAAATCAAAATATATAAATGTAAATCAGAATGTATATTTGTTATTCTGAATATATAAACATAATTCTAAATATATACAAAGTAAATCAGAAAATACATATTTATAAATCAGAATATTTACATCTAACTCTGAATATTTATAAATCTGAATATATAAATATAATTTAATATAATTCTGAATTTATAGAAGTAAATCAGAATGTATACTTATAAGAATTAATATATAAACATAATCCAGAATATATATATATATAAATAAATTGAAATATATAAATGTAAATCAGAATGTATATTTATTAATCTGAATATATAAACAATTCAGAATATATATTTAGAAATTTAAATACATAAATGCAAATCATGATGTGTATTAATTAATCTAAATATATAAACAATTCTGAATATATAGAAAGCAAATCAGAAAAGATATTTCAGAATATCTACATTTAAATCTGAATATACATATTATATATATATATATATATATATATATATATATATTATATACACACACACACACACACACATATAAAAAGTTAATTAAAAATATAAATAAATACAGCATATAAATAACACTAAAATAACACTGGTTTAGATGCTGAATAATTTATTTAGCTTTCTTGAATTCATTTTTATTATTATTATTATTATTATTATTATTATTATTATGTATTTTAACTTATGGCAAATTTTTCTGCCATTTTCCACAACCTGAGAGAGGCTGACAGTCCCAACATTATTGACTGACAGCAAAAAAATAACCTAAACCAAAGTGTGCGCAATCAGAGCTGCATTTAACAACACAAACACCACTGACTAGCGTATTCTGTCGCCGTGTGCATAAATATTTAGTCATATCAGATGTTAACTGGCCTTTGCTGCAAAACACAATTGAGTCTTTGACGGGATCACAACGGCAGGGTTTCAGTGTTTTCCAGCAGTCTGAGGGCATGATGAGCTCAGCCGCGGAGCAGATGGCAGTGGAGATCACAGGCAGGACTGGAGACGAGAGCGAGCGAATACATTTGCAAGCCGAGCGTGAGCAGTGGAATTAAAGGCAAAGAGAGCGCTGTGACAGTCTTGTCAAGCGGAGTGATGAGATAATGAATCCGTCATCAGCTGACAAGACAACATCATAAAACAACAGTTGGGTAATTGAATTCCGAGGAGGCACTTTGACAAGCAAGAGAACAGAGGCACAACAATGGTGATGAGGTAAGTTGTTTATTCGGTGCAAAAGGAAGGAGACAAGAAGATGGAAATAAAAATGGATGCCTGGATGAGGTGGAACGGACAAGGAATGAGAGAGCTTTCTAATAAAATAAATTACGCAGCTGTAAAAGAAGTGTCAAAGAATAAGCAAATATGTACTGTGACGATGAGAATGGCTTAAGGTCAGTATTTGAGATTTTGAAACCACACAGTCTGTTCGCTGATGGAATTATGTTTATTTACAAAACATTAAAGCAAGCTCTAAGTCAACGCCAGGGTTGCCAGGTTTTTACAACAAAACCCGCCCAATTGCTACTCAAAACTAGCCCAAAAGTAGCCTAATCACATTTTGAGCGGGGTCCCCCATTTAAAATGCGTTCCGGGGGTAAAATACAAGTTTTTGGCGGGGTTCCCCCTGGTAAAAAATTAGCATTCCAGGGGCTAAATATTGCGTTATTGGGGTTGCTTCAACCCGCGGACATGAAAAACAACCCACGGCAACAGTGGTAAAGTAGCCCAATTCTGCTGGAAAACCACGGACTTGGCAACACTGGCCAATGCATGTGTCATAATCCTGAAAAAAAAAACTTGAAATGTAGCTATTTGTTGTAAATACAACAGATACAACTCAGCTAAACAACTAAATTTCATCACTACATTTTATTATGTTGCATTATTATATTACATTTACTGAATATTTTATTATATTAATATTTTAAAAATGGTACATTTTTTCTTAAATAATATGAAGAAAATAATTCTAAGAAAAGCAGAATATATAAATGTAAATTGTAAGTATACAGAAGGAAATCGGAATATATAAATCGTAACAATAATATATAGTTTTAATTCTGAATATATAAAAGTAAATCAGAATATATATTTATAAATCTGAATATATAAACGCAAATCAGAATATATAGTTAGAAATCTGAATATATATAAATGTAAATCAGAAAATATATTTATAATTCTGAATATATATATATATAAAGTAAATCAGAATATATATTTATAAATCTGAATATATAAACGGAATTGAGAATATATAGTTATAATTCTGAACATATAAACATAATTCAGAATATATAGTTAGAAATCAGAATATATATAAAGTAAATCAGAATATATATTTTTACTTCTAAATATATAAACGTAAATCAGAATATATATAAACAATTTAGAATGCATAGTTATAATTCTGAGTATACAGAAAGTAAATCCGAGAATACATTTATAAATGTTAATATACAAATGTAATTCAGAATTTTTTGTTATAATTCTGAATACATAGAAAGTAAATCAAAATACATATTTATCAATCTGAATATATAAATGTAAAATTTAATATATCGACAAAAAACTAAAGTATTAATGCAAATCATAAATGTATAGATATATGTAAAGAAGTTCTGAATATATAGTAAAATATCTAAATAAACTGAATTAAATCCAAATATTTAATATAATATAATATAATATAATAAGGACTGGTAATTTAACACGTTAATTAATTAATTATGTTTTCATCTAAATACAAATAAATTCAATAACCAAACATTTTTGTAAAAAAAACTTTCAGTTTCAGATTTTAACAATTCTAACCCTGACCAGCAAAAAACAAAAAAAAAAAAAATAAAATAAAAAAAAAAAAAATAAATAAATAAATAGTAAGTAAATAAAAAGATCCTCATTGCCCTGTGTAGTAGTACGGGCGCTACTGATGATCACAAACACTGTCTAATCCCAGGATACAGCCACGACTCCAAATCTGAAAATATGGAAATGGGAAAATAACCAGGGAATCAGAACAATAACACTCACAGCAGGTAAAATATTCTCCCTGCTTCCCCAAAGAAACATACACATCATGACAGCAGTCTGCAAACTTTCACAGACTTCACAAAGCGGAAAGTCAACTTCATCTGAAGAATCTGTTCTGTTTGCTGCATGGCTTTATCAGTGGATTTGGATTAAGTTTTCCTCATGCATGTAAATATGGAGTTTATTCAGTACCTAGACTGACTCCTATCAACACAACATGAATCCTACAGCAGATGTGTAGAGAGGTGTACTTCACATCTTTTATTATAAAGCCAGATGTTCCTTCTTTAAACGATGGCTAAATCTCACTAAAACTGTCAAGATCCAAATCATATTTCATCAACATCTAAATAATTTATTATTTTAAATGCCATCAAGCTTTTTTTGCGTGTTGTCACATATGACAGTTAAGCACATTTAAACCCTTTCCCAACTGCCAGTGGTCTGATAAATATGCAAATTAGAGAAAAACTACCAAATGTCATTACTGTAATAAAAGGAAAAGGGGGAAAAAACGTATTATTTAAAAAATATATATATTATATAACAAATAACAAATAAATGAAAAAATAAAAAATAAATAAAATAAAAATGTTGTCATGTTTTGATATATATATATATATATATATATATATACACACTGTACACACACACACACACACATATATATATATATATATATACACATATATATATATAAATAAATGAAATATAATAAACAAAATAAATAAACAAATAAAACACACATAAACCAACAAACAAATCGATCAAATAATTAATTAAAAAATAAATAAAATTTGTAAAATAAAAGTAAAAAATATAAAAAAAATAAAAACTAAAAAAAATCATGTTTTTGAGATCTCTGACATAAGTAATAAAAATACAACAAACAAACATACAAACACAAACAAATAAATAAAATGTAAAAAATAAATAACATCATGTTTTGACATGTCTTTGGCATAACAAATATAAAAAATAAATAAATAAATAAATATATATTAACTGTAATACAGTAAAGAAAGTCATTGTCCAACAACAGAATGAAAAACAAATATTATATATATATATATATATATACAGGTCCTTCTCAAAAAATTAGCATATTGTGATAAAGTTCATTATTTTCTGTAATGTACTGATAAACATTAGACTTTCATATATTTTAGATTCATTACACACAACTGAAGTAGTTCAAGCCTTTTTTTGTTTTAATATTGATGATTTTGGCATACAGCTCATGAAAACCCAAAATTCCGATCTCAAAAAATTAGCATATTTCATCCGACCAATAAAAGAAAAGTGTTTTTAATACAAAAAAAGTCAACCTTCAAATAATTATGTTCAGTTATGCACTCAATACTTGGTCGGGAATCCTTTTGCAGAAATGACTGCTTCAATGCGGCGTGGCATGGAGGCAATCAGCCTGTGGCACTGCTGAGGTGTTATGGAGGCCCAGGATGCTTCGATAGCGGCCTTAAGCTCATCCAGAGTGTTGGGTCTTGCATCTCTCAACTTTCTCTTCACAATATCCCACAGATTCTCTATGGGGTTCAGGTCAGGAGAGTTGGCAGGCCAATTGAGCACAGTAATACCATGGTCAGTAAACCATTTACCAGTGGTTTTGGCACTGTGAGCAGGTGCCAGGTCGTGCTGAAAAATGAAATCTTCATCTCCATAAAGCTTTTCAGCAGATGGAAGCATGAAGTGCTCCAAAATCTCCTGATAGCTAGCTGCATTGACCCTGCCCTTGATAAAACACAGTGGACCAACACCAGCAGCTGACATGGCACCCCAGACCATCACTGACTGTGGGTACTTGACACTGGACTTCAGGCATTTTGGCATTTCCCTCTCCCCAGTCTTCCTCCAGACTCTGGCACCTTGATTCCCCGTCTGTCGTTCACGTTCGACGTTGTGTCGAAGTGACGACTAGGGGTCGCTCTTGAGAGCCCGAACACCTCTGACAGCTTTGAGAAAAGGCCAATGAAATTGGTACGCAGTATTTGCATAGCCCGCTCCGCCCCGGAGATCCGGGCATAAGAGGGGGGGGCTAGGCAACACTCATTGTTCTGTTTCTTCGGAGCCGAATGCAGTATTCTCTTAGGGGAAAACAGCATTACTCACCTCTTCGTCGTTGGATCTATGGCACGAGCAGCGGTCTCTCCCTTTAACCCTTCTCTTGGTAAGCGAGAATACCCCTGGGTGCTTCGACGACGATCTCTAAAGAGCTTTTCCTCCTGAAAAGGAGTAATTTCTCTGAAAGACACGGATGGATTGCGTTTACATTTGCCTTTCCGTCCGTGTCTTCCTGGTTGCGGTTTCCTCGTAAACAATAACAATCGGCACGATCGTTGTGCTCAGGGTTGAGCTAGTCTCACGCTGATACATCGCTTCGTTGATAGTTTGTGTTCTGCTTGCGGAAGGGAACATAACTATGGGTTGCGGCTCACCGCGACCGCTTCCGTTCGGCCCTTCTACTTCCGGGTACGAGGGCCGCTGCGATGTGCGTCGATGGCGAGCAATAGGAAATGAGTTAGTTCCGCCGGGTTTCCCCCCGCGGATCGCTCGTTCCTCGCGACCCCCGTTTAGGTTTTTGGACAGATTATTAGTTCTTTTTACAACTTTACTCTGTTCAAAACCTTAAAAGCTGGTTGAGAGGTTGGCTGCAGCATCGGAGGGAGGGCTTAAACCATGGGAAGCTGATGCTTCGACTGAGCAAGCTGGGGAGCGAGTCTCAGTTTGAGCAGACGCTGAAGTGGTGGGCGTGCTTGAACAAGATAACCGAAACACATCAGGTTTGAGTGAGAAAAAACCCTCCGCCTCATCCTGTGTGTTCATGGCTTCGGTAACGTACGAGATTGACTATATCGTGATAGGCCTTTTTTCGGCTGAAACACGATATATCAGGTCCTCCTCCCTCATTTCCCTCGATGGCGGTCCAGCGCGAGAGGCTTCGTGGATTCTCCAGGCGGGTGGGCGCTTCAGTACAGCGCCTGCATATCTGATGCCTGCCCCCTGGTGGGACCACGTAGGCTCTCGTCCAGAGCGTGATGGGGTTCACGTCTTCTGGACAGGCTGTGTCCACCATGCACACTTTTGCCATCCTGCTGGCTGCCAGGCAAAGTGTTATAAGATCTGCACGAGGGAGATCTCGCCTCAGAGTGTCGCAGGAACTGCGTTCAGTTCTGTGTATGCTTCCGAGCATCAAATGTCGCAACGCAGGCTCTGGGTAGAGCGATGTCCACTACGGTGGTCCAGGAGCGCCACCCTTGGCTAAATCTGGCGGAAATGAAGGACACTGAGAAAGTTCGCTTTCTTGACGCCCCCATTTCTCCAGACTGGTTCAGGGCCCGCCTCAGGCTGGTCCTGCACCCAAACCAGCCTTGCCGTCGAGTTCTCACAAGAAGGTGGCGCCGTTAGCTCATTTTCAGGCCGCTAGGAACCCTCATCAGGCTTCGAAGCGCTCCTGAAGTGAGCCGCCCAGGGGAGAGAGATCTGCTGACCTGTCTAGATCCACACTCGGCGAGGGGACGAGTGTGGGCTTCGGCTCCATCCTGGCTGTCTGCCACACGGCGGACAGCCACCACATGGTCAATTTAAGAGCAATTTCTTTCTTCTCTGGGCGTAAAAACCAGTGCGACTGCGTCCCTCCGGGGTACCCAGCCACTGAAGCACGTCAAAGCATGCTCGACCGCATCTCAGGCGCTTCTGCATACTTTGACAAACCAAGTGCATCCTTCAGTCGACCCCCCTGAACTCAGGCGGTCCTCCGTTGGATCCTTGTCGGTTACGATGATCGGTACACCCACCATGGTTGGGTCCCTCCGGGGTACCCAGCCACCAAAACACATCAAAGCATGCTCAACCGCAAAACCTACGCTTCTGCATGCTTTGACCAATCAAGCGCATCAATCAGTCGATCCCCTGAGCTCAGGCGATCTTCTGATGGATCCTTGTCTGTCGATTCCGATGGTCGATCCTCCCATGGCTGGGTCCCTCCGGGGTACCCAGCCACCAGAACACATCAAATCATGCTCAACTGCAAAACTTGCACTTCTGCATACTTTGACACAGAAACAAACACATCCGTCAGTCGATCCCCTGAGCTCAGGCGATCTTCTCACGGATCCTTGTATGTCGGTTATGGCCTTGTGTCCTCCGGGACAGCACGCCCCCGAACAAAGGGCTTTCACCGCAACTCAGTCACACTGTACCCACCCGAGGTACGTCGGTGGTCCCCCCGAGACCGTTAGCAGAGAGTTTTACAGCTTGGCTCGAGATACCCAACCTCTCTCGCTGGCTTCTCAGAACCATCCGACTCGGCTATGCTATCCAATTCGCACGCAACCCGCCCTAGTTCAGCGGCATCTTCTCTACCACGGTTCAGGACGAGAATGCTGCGGTTCTTCGGGCGGAGATCGCGACCCTTCTGGCGAAGGACGCGATAGAGCCGGTCCCCTCGGCCGACATGAAGAAAGGGTTCTACAGCCCCTACTTCATTGTACCCAAGAAAGGTGGCGGTTTAAGACCAATCCTGGATCTGAGGATTCTGAATCGGGCCCTTCACAAGCTCCCCTTCAGAATGCTAACGCTCAAACGCATTCTCATGTGTATCAGATTCCAGGATTGGTTTGTGGCGATAGACCTGAAAGACGCGTACTTTCATGTCTCGATTCTTCCAAGACACAGGCCCTTCCTGCGGATGCCCCTCTCCGGGAGAGGGGCATCCGCATTCTCAATTACCTCGACGACTGGCTGGTCATAGCACACTCTCAGGAGTTGGTATGCAAACACAGGGATGTGGTTCTCAACCATCTGGCCCATCTGGGGTTTCGGGTCAACTGGGAAAAGAGCAAGCTCGCCCCGGTACGGAGCATCTCTTTTCTCGGTATACAACTAGACTCGATTGCCATGAATGCACGGCTCTCCCCGGAGCGTGCACAGTCAGTGCTGAGCTGCATCCAGAAGCTCTCACGCAGCCCGACGGTCCCCCTCAAACAATTTCAGATGCTCCTGGGTCACATGGCATCCTCAACCGCCGTCACGCCGCTGGGCCTGATGCACATGAGACCGTTACAACACTGGCTGCGTTCCCGAGTCCCGAGATGGGCATGGCGCCAGGGTTCATACCGGGTGCACGTCACACCCGTATGTCTAAAAACCCTCGGTCCTTGGAAAGACATTTTGTTCCTATGGGCCGGGGTGCCCTTAGAACAAGTGTCCAGGCACATTTTGGTTACGACAGATGCATCCAACACAGGCTGGGGCGCCGTATGCAATGGGCAAGCAGCTGCAGGGCTCTGGTCGGGCCCTTGGCTGCATTGGCATATCAATTGCCTCGAGCTGCTGACAGTGTTTTTGGCCCTGAAGAGGTTCCGACCTTTGGTTCAGGGCAAACACGTGCTGGTCCGCACAGACAGCACTGCGACTGTAGCCTACATCAATCACCAGGGCGGTGTACGCTCCTATCGCATGTCACAGCTAGCCCGCCATCTCCTCCTTTGGTGTCGAAACAATGTCAAGTCTCTACGAGCTACCCACATACCGGGCGAACTCAACTGGGTAGCGGACGCGCTCTCCCGACAGACTTCGCTTCGGGGCGAGTGGAGACTTCACCCTCAGACGGTTCAGCTGATCTGGAGTCTTTTCGGTCAGGCCCAGGTCGACCTGTTTGCCTCGATAGAGAACACTCACTGCCAGTTGTGGTACGGTCTGTCCGAGGCGCCCCTCGGCACAGATGCACTGGCACACAGCTGGCCTCAGGGCCTCCTCAAGTATGCGTTTCCACCAGTGAGCCTAATTGCACAGACCCTGTGCAAAGTCAGGGAGGACAGAGAACAGATCCTGCTGGTGGCCCCCTACTGGCCCAACAGGGTTTGGTTCTCAGAGCTGGTGCTCCTCTCCCCCGTTCCTCCCTGGCGCATTCCCCTGAGGAAGGACCTCCTTTCACAGGGGAAGGGCACGATATGGCACCCGCGCTAGATCTCTGGAACCTCCACGCATGGTCCCTGGACGCGACCAGGAGGATTTCAGAGATCTCCCACTGGCAGTGGTAAACACTCTGTTGCAGTCGAGAGCTCCCTCCACGAGGCGGCTGTACGACCTCAGATGGCGCAAATTCACAAACTGGTGTTCCTCCCGGGGGGAGAACCCACGGAGATGTGGCTTCCAAGCGGTGCTTTCCTTCCTCCAAGGAGGACTGGATAGACACCTTTCTGCTTCAACACTTAAGGTCCAGGTAGCCGCTTTTGCCGCTAACCACGACCTGGTGGAAGGTAGATCGGTTGGGAAGCACAATTTGGTTATACGATTCCTTAAAGGTGCACGCAGGCTGAACCCCGTCAGACCGCACCTTGTCCCCTCTTGGGATCTGTCTGTGGTCCTCCAGGGCCTACAGTCAGATCCCTTTGAGCCGCTCCAGTCAGTCGAACTCAGTGCTCTCTCCCAAAAGACGGCTCTCCTGACTGCGCTCACATCGATCAAAAGAGTGGGAGACCTCCAAGCCCTCTCCGTCAGTGACTCGTGCCTCGAATTCGGGCCGGCTAACTCTCACGTTATCCTGAGACCCCGGCCCGGTTATGTGCCCAAAGTGCCCACCACTCCCTTCAGGGACCAGGTGGTCACTCTGCAAGCTACCCCTTCTCAGGAAGGCGACCCCAAACTCTCCTTGTTATGCCCAGTCCGTGCCCTGAGCATTTACTTGGAACGTACTGAAAGTTTCAGACGGTCGAGTCAGCTCTTTGTCTGTTTTGGAGGACAGCAGAAGGGGAAAGCTGTCTCCAAACAAAGAATTTCCCACTGGATTGTGGATGCGATTCGTTTGGCCTACCAGGCCACAGGGGTACCCTGCCCGCTGGGGGTGCACGCCCACTCCACCAGGGGCGTCGCAGCGTCGGTTGCGCTGGCGAACGGGATCTCTTTAACAGACATTTGCAGAGCTGCAGGTTGGGCTACACCTAACACGTTTGCCAGGTTCTACAATCTGCGTGTAGAACCAGTCTCTTCGGGAGTCCTGAACGCAAGCCCAGTAACTCCTGAAGCTGACACGGTGTAGAAGCTTGCTGAAGCGTCGTTCCCCACGGGTGATGACGCTTCCCCAGTTCCTGGCGTGAACCCTGAACGACAATTTCCATCATGTTGCACCCGCAACGTAGCTATGTTCAGCGGAGGAACTAGCTATCAGAATCTAATATGAGGTTAGGTTGCCTCTTGTGAACTCTCATATTAGGTTGGTGCCCCACATGTAGTGGCTCCTAATGCGGCCCCATGTGTGTATCTCCACCTATACTCCCAGAGATGCGGTGTTTCCCTTAAGACAAAACTTGTCTTCGACCCTGAGCTCAGCAGTCTCTCCTCATGCGGAGCCTGCCTCAGGATTGTCCCCTTGTTGTGCTCCCCTAGTGCGAGCCCTCAAGTGTATTCTCCACACAAATACCTCCCTCCGGGCAGGGTGTGGTCTCCGTAGTGCCCATCCCCCCCCGGGGAGGACGGACACTGGCCCAATGTTCTCCAAGATGTTCAACCAAAGGTGAGGAAAGGCTGGCTGAAGCTCTTGGGCATTGGAAGGTCACGAAGAGGTGAGTGACATTTATCTAACACGCAAGACCTGTTAATATTTGCACTCCATGCACTCGTGACGCGGTCCGCTGGTTGTGGCGTTTTCAACTGGGACCCCTAGTCGTCACTTCGACACAACGTCGAACGTGAACGACAGACGGGGAACGTCTTGGTTACGTATGGTAACCCTCGTTCCCTGATGGAGGGAACGGAGACGTTGTGTCCCCCTTGCCACAACCTCGGACCGCCTCTGAGTGTAGCCGGGTGCTTCGGCTCCTCAGATCAGAACAATGAGTGTTGCCTAGCCCCCCCCCTTATGCCCGGATCTCCGGGGCGGAGCGGGCTATGCAAATACTGCGTACCAATTTCATTGGCCTTTTCTCAAAGCTGTCAGAGGTGTTCGGGCTCTCAAGAGCGACCCCTAGTCGTCACTTCGACACAACGTCTCCGTTCCCTCCATCAGGGAACGAGGGTTACCATACGTAACCAAGACGTTTCCGAATGACATGCAAAATTTGCTTTCATCCGAAAAAAGTACTTTGGACCACTGAGCAACAGTCCAGTGCTGCTTCTTTGTAGCCCAGGTCAGGCGCTTCTGCCACTGTTTCTGGTTCAAAAGTGGCTTGACCTGGGGAATGCAGCACCTGTAGCCCATTTCCTGCACACGCCTGTACACGGTGGCTCTGGATGTTTCTACTTTAGACTCAGTCCACTGCTTCCGCAGGTCCCCCTCTCGTTGTGCAGCGTTTTCTGCCACACTTTTTCCTTCCCACAGACTTCCCACTGAGGTGCCTTGATACAGCACTCTGGGAACAGCCTATTCGTTCAGAAATTTCTTTCTGTGTCTTACCCTCTTGCTTGAGGGTGTCAATGATGGCCTTCTGGACAGCAGTCAGGTCGGCAGTCTTACCCATGATTGCGGTTTTGAGTAATGAACCAGGCTGGGAGTTTTTAAAAGCCTCAGGAATCTTTTGCAGGTGTTTAGAGTTAATTAGTTGATTCAGATGATTAGGTTAATAGCTCGTTTAGAGAACCTTTTCATGATATGCTAATTTTTTGAGATAGGAATTTTGGGTTTTCATGAGCTGTATGCCAAAATCATCAATATTAAAACAATAAAAGGCTTGAACTACTTCAGTTGTGTAATGAATCTAAAATATATGAAAGTCTAATGTTTATCAGTACATTACAGAAAATAATGAACTTTATCACAATATGCTAATTTTTTGAGAAGGACCTGTATATATATATATATATATACACACACACACACACACACACACTGTCTTTACTGTATTACAATTAATAAGAAAAAAAACTTTTTTTCTGAATTACATTCATGGAAGTTTGTTTTTGTATTATAGTAATAAGAATTTTGGAGGCAAATATGCTTAACTGTCATTAAAATAATATATAAAAAAGTATGTTTAAAAAATTCTAGATAGGCTTCAAAATTAAAAAAAAAAGTATACATTTTAATATAAAAAAAACTTCAAATATCTATTATTTAATATACTAATATACTATAATATACATTATATACATTATGTAATATATGTAAAAAAAAAAAAAGGCTTCATTTTTTCATTTTTTTTTCCTTTTTATTCTTTCTTCATTTTTTTTTTTTTTTACATGTCAGAGTAAAAAAAAAATCAATAAAAAAAATAAAATATTCAATTGTGACTTTATTTAGCAACTGAGACTTCAAATTGCACAATGTAGACTAACTTTGGGGTAAGAAAATTTTTTATAATTAAAAATAACTTTACTATTTTAATACATTTTAAAATGTATTTTAGTCTTGTGATGGCAATGCTGGATTTTCTTTTTTATATCAATGTTGAAAACTGTTGTGCTGCTTAATATGTTTTTTTGTTGTTGTTGTTTTTTTTTAACTGAGTTATGTATTTATTCATTTAAGCATTCTTAAGTTCAAAAGAACAGCGTTAATTAAATGTAAATGTTTTTCTAGATTCTAAATGTCTTTACTTGCTGAACGAAAGACATCAATTTCTTTCAAAAAAAAAAAAAAAAAAAAGTACAACAAAACTCATGACTTGCTTATTTCCAGTCAGCTACCTGGTGTCGATTTTTTCAGCCTTACAGTAAGAAAAACAAATCTTGAGCCATATAGACATGACGGTGGAATATGAAACCACCATTAGCTCATTTAAAGGTGGTCAGACGTGAAGAGCGGCCCTTCAAAGCGTCTGATACCTTGAAGCCGCAAAGCTGTGGGAGCCGGAGAGCTGTATTGTGGCGCGGGCCTCACGCTGGCAGCTGAGATTCCCAATTGACACACACAGAGAAATTCAATGCCAGGGAAAAGAGTGTGTAAAACAGTTAGAAGTGAAGCAGAAGGTGTAGTCAAAGCTTAGTGTTTGCTTCGTCATGGTGAAGCGCTTCAAAGTCAGCGTTTGATTAAAAGTTGGATATAGAGCTGAAAAAACACCCCACAGTGCAAAGTTATACAGAAGCTCAATTCAGAGCTGATTTAATAGAAACAGATGGGCAAGTGTGCGGACATAACTATACTAAATTCAGCCACAGCAAATCTAATTATGAACATAAGTCTATAGAGGTTAGATCGCATGCTCACAATCCAGCTTGCAACATTTTCTAGTTCCAATTCATTTATATACTGTACTATACACCATGTTATAAGCTCTCTATATTCAGGTTTAGTTGTATCAGGATATAAGTACAGAATAAAACTTAGTGATGCACTGATGGCACTTTGCTACAATGTAAAGTAGTGAGTGTACAGCTTGTATAACAGTGTAAATTTGCTGTCACCTCAAAATAACTCAACACACAGCCATTAATGTCTAAACCACTGACCACAGAAGTGAGTACACCCCTAAGTGAAAATGTCCAAATTGGGCCCAATTAGCCATTTTCTCTCCACGGTGTCATGTCTCCACAAGGTCTCAGGTGTGAATGGGGAGCAGGTGTGTTAAATTTGATGTTATTGCTCTCACTCTCTCATAAGGGTCACTGGAAGTTCAACATGGCACCTCATGGCAAAGAACTCTCTGAGGATCTGAAAAATAAAAAGAATTATTGCTGTACATAAAGATGGCGTAGGCTATAAGAAGATTGCCAAGACCCTGAATCTGAGCTGCAGCATGGTAGCCAAGACCATACAGCGGTTTAACAGGACAGGTTCCACTCAGAACAGGCCTTGCCATGGTCGACCAGAGAAGTTGAGTGCACATGCTCAGCGTCATATCCAGAGGTTGTGTTTGGGAAATAGACGTATGTGTGCTGCCAGCATTGCTGCAGAGGTTGAAGAGGTGGGGGGTCAGCCTGTCAGTTCTCAGACCATATGCCGCACACTGCATCAAACTGGTCTGTATGGCTGTCATCCCAGAAGGAAGCCTCTTCTAAAGATGATGTACAAGAAAGCCCGCAAACAGTTTGCTGAAGACAAGCAGACTAAGGACATGGATTACTGGAACCATGTCCCATGGTCTGATGAGACCAAGATAACTTATTTTGTTCAGATGTTGTCAAGCGTGTGTGGCGGCAACCAAGTGAGGAGTACAAAGACAAGTTTATCTTGCCTACAGTCAAGCATGATAGTGGGAGTGTCATGGTCTAGGGCTGCATGAGTGCTGCCGGCACTGGGGAGCTACAGTTCATTGAGGAAACCATAAATGTGAACATGTACTGTGACATACTGAAGCAGAGTATGATCCCCTCCCTTCGGAGACTGAGCCGCAGGGCAGTATTCCAACATGATAACAACCTCAAACACACCAAGACGACCATTGCCTTGCTAAAAAAGCTGAGGATAAAGGTGATTGACTGGCCAAGCATGTCTCCAGACCTAAACCCTTGAGCATCTGTGGGATATCCTCAGTCCAACAGCTCTGTGATGTTGTCATGGAGGAGTGGAAGAGGACTCCAGTGGCAACCTGTGAAGCTCTGGTGAACTCCATGCCCAAGAGGGTTAAGGCAGTGCTGGAAAATAATGGTGGCCACACAAAATATTGACACTTTGGGTCCAATTTGGACATTTTCACTTCAGGGAGTACTCACTTTTGTGGCCAGCGGTTTAGACATTAATGGCTGTGTGTTGAGTTATTTAGAGGGGACAGCTAATTTATACTGTTATACAAGCTTTACACTCACTACTGGGAAGGTGTCGTTTCTTCAGTGTTGTCACATGAAAAGATATAATAAAATATTTACAAAAATGTGTGGGGTGTACTCACTTCTGTGAGATGAATATAGAAAATTCTAAATGAAAACTTTGCTTGCATTTTTTGCATTTTTTCCTGGTCCTCAAATCTGATTGGCTGAGAGAAGTGCAATATTCTAGTGATAACAGCACTGTTTGTATCACTCTGCTTCTTGTATTTCTCACAGCGAGTGTCATGGTGGATGTCCAAATACACTATAATTTATAAATAATGTTGTTTTGTGTCATGGAAGGTAGTTTAAGAGTTTTTTCTTGTTAACCTAATCTTGTTAACAAATTGGACTACAATAATATGTAAGCAACGTGTTTGTGTTTTTGAGAAAACAATGTTTATGCGTGGCTAGTGAAAAACAAAAGTCACTGAAATAAGGCCATGCAATACATGAAATGTTCACAAAAAATATTTTTTTGTGTCACGGAAGTTAGTTTAGGAGTTTTTTCTTGTTAACTAAAGAGGTAAAAATGTAGCATTAGTTGATATTATTTACTAGGGGTGCAATGGATCGCAGTTGATCCGTGTTCCGTGCGGATCACGACCCATGGTTCGGCACGCAACTAGATAATCCTAAATTTAATCCTAAATTTTAAACAATCGCAGAGAAAAAGACAGTTTTTCTGCCAATATTGCTTTTTAAGTAATTAATTACACAGAGAAGTCGTGTTCACGTGAACAGGGCATGTTAATCAGTCAACAATGGCTAGCGGAGGAACAGAAGAACTCGAAAAGCCTCCCGCATCATTCAAATCGCATGTATGGGAGCATTTTGTCTTTCCTGTAAAATATAATGATGATGGAAGAAGGGTGGTGGACAAAACTGTTACAGTGTGTAGGCACTGGGGCACGAGAAAGCCGTATGAAAGCGGCAATACATCGAGTGCACTGTTCAGCGTACGCGCTCAGAGACAGAACAGAACACGGACAAGTAAAGTGAACGTTTAGCTTAAGATGTTACCTAAACGGTCAAATACACGCAAATATATGTCAAACTGCGGCGTTTAGTGATTATTCGTGTAACCCTTCGTCAGTTGTCTCAAATAAATGTAAACAGTTGAGAATGAAAATACGTCTGTAACAGTAAATTGGATCCGTGCAGCTCTTAAAGCGGCCACAAGTAATATTCCTTCTGCCGTCTTTGCGGTTAATAGTACAACAAAAGACAATCACTCACTGCTCTTGACGGATGCACTTTTGTAGTTTTTATAACAAACATGTTTAATTCTTACAGTGAAGACTATGCTGGTTTATTTTCCATTCAGTTAATTACATTACATTTCCAAAAAAAAAAAAAAAAAGATTTTTGCCATAATCGAGCAGGCCTACTTGTGCTAAATGGCAAGCAAATTACATTTGTCTCCTCTCCTTTTTGCTGATCCGAAAAATGGTCCGATCTGTGACTCAAAAACCGTAATGTGATCCGAACCGTGAGTTTTGTGATCCGTTGCACCACTATTATTTACAAGCTGTTTTATTGACCAATTTTGATCAATTTAATACACCCTTGCTGAATAAAAGTATCAATTTCTTTAAAACAAATAGCAAAATAAACACGTAAACATTTTTTTATACAATTTTTTTTTTATAAATATTAAATTCAAAAGAAGAATTTAATACTTTCATATAATAATGTATTGACAGACAGGGTTTATCATAAAGTTTAAAGCAGTATTTTTTCAACTCCAAATTAATCTATATCAATCTAACTGAATTGAGACTAAAATAGAATCAAATCGCAAGCTTGCAAATTAAACCTATATCTTCGACATTAACTGTGCAAATAGTTATTTTCATGTATTACTAACAATGGACATGTCCATTTTGGTTTTCCGACTTGGTGTAATTTCCAACTCAAGTATTAGACTTTTGAGGTAAATGGAATCCAAAATAAAAGCTAATGGATCATCAAAATGAATATCAATTAAAACGGAGAAAATAATATTGACAACCCAGCCCTACTGAATCCACACAGCTGACATGTTTACTTGCTGTAGCTTATCCACACCATGTGTATAAAACAGAATCTGACACAGTCAAAACACACTATTGGAGAATCGCTAATAACATTCAAAGCAGTTTTATGTATTTTTTGCTTGCGGACATTCCAGTACATCACTAATCACAAAGCACTTCATATTCAGGGTTAGTTGTGGTTGTAAGAAAGTATTTAAGTAAAGAAGAAAAAGTCATAACCTGAGAATATTCTATCGAAACTTACGTCTTATTACGAAGAGGAGACAACATCTCTCTTTTCAAAAGAAAACAGTATTTCAGGTCTTTCAATGTAAAGTACTAGCCATAGTCGAGAGCTGCCCTTGAAACAAGGTTGTCTGGAAAACGTGAGCAGCCATTAGCATACGCAAACACTGAGCTAGATGAGATGATCCTTTTAAAATGTGATTCAGGATTAATCCCGTTGACCTATAGCTGAATCACATACAGCCCCGTTTTCAGAGACCAATCAGTTTGCTAGTTTATCCTCCCCTTCATCTTACACAAACACAACACACATTTAAAGCCGAAAGCAAGTCCGCTCTTAACGTTAAATAAGCCTATAATGAAAATGCAGTTACTCGGGCCTTTATCATGACAAATATCAAAACAGGCCAACAGTCATTTGTTTAGGAAATGACTTTGGATTTCATGACTACCTCAAGCTCCCAGTCAATTATACTCATTTCCTCTATCTCACATGCAATTTTTCAGCTTTGAACACTCTTTGCCCGTCTCTTTTATTTATTTTAATCTGATCCAGCTCTGACTTGGAGAAACAGAGGTAATATATTAATTATCTGACAAAGCTAGATCTATAAATTTTCCTTTTACTGAGTCATGTGTTATGGAACACTCCACTTTTTTTGAAAATAGGCTCAATTTCCAACTCCCCTAGAGTTAAACAGATGAGTTTTACCATTTTTGAATCCATTCAGCCGATCTCCGGGTCTGCCGGTAGCAATTTCAAGCATAGTTTAGCATAAAACATTGAATCTGATTAGATCATTAGCATCTCGTTCAAAAATGACCAAATATTTTCGATATTTTTCCTATTTAAAACTTGACTCTTCTGTAGTTACATTGTGTACTAAGACAGACAGAAAATGAAAATCTTTGGTCCTTTTTGAACAAGATGCTAATGGTCTAATCAGATTCAATGATGTATGCTAAGCTATGCTAAATTTGCTAACGGCAGACTGGGAGATCGGCTGAATGGATTCAAAAAACAATAAAACTCATCTGTTTAACTCTAGGGGAGTTAGAAAATTAGCCTATTGTCAAAAAAAAGTGGAGTGTTCCTTTAAGGCGTGTTCACATTAGCAATCTTTTAGTTAAATTTTCCATTGTCTGTTGTCAACAGGGGTGTGTGATAAAGACAAAAATATCTCAATATTTTCTACTGCACACATAACATATGAAAAAAAAAAAAAAGACCCTGCTAAAAAGTTTACATATACTTGATTCTTAACATTGTGTTGTTACCTGCTGTTTTTTTAGAAAAAAAAAAAAAAAAATCCTTTAGGTCCCACAAATTCTTTGTTTTTTCAGCATTTTTGTGAATTGAAACCCAGCAACAATGACTGTATGATTTTGAGATCCATCTTTTCCCACTGAGGACAACTGAGGGACTCGTATGCAACTATTACACATAAGGTTCAAATGCTCACTGATGCTCCAGAAAGAAAAACCATGCATTGAGAAATTTGACGATCAGAGTAAATGTATTACTTTATTTATTTTGTCTTCTGAGAAACATGTAAGTATCTTCTGTAGCTTCTGAAAGCCATTACGAAAACAAAACAAAACAAACATATATATATATATATATATATATATATAAATAAATACAAATAAATATAAATAAATAATAATAATAATAATAATAATAAAAATAATAATAATAATAATAATAATAATAATAATAATAATAAACATGATATTTAGGCAAAATAAGAAAAATGTACTCTTCTACATTCTGTTCAAAAGTTTACACCCCTGGATCTTAGTGCACATTTTTCCCTCTGGAGCATCAGTGAATGTTTGAACCTTCTGTAATAGTTGCATATGAGTCCCTCAGTTGTCCTCAGTGTGAAAAGATGGATCTCAAAATCATACAGTCATTGTTGGATAGGGTTCAAAAATGCTGAACAACAGAATTTGTGGGATCTGAAGGATGTTTCTGAAGAACAGCAGGCAGTTGAACTGTTCAGGACAAACAAGGGACTCATGAACCACTATCACTAAACAAAGAAACAAAAAAATAAATAATAAAAAAAAAAAAAGCTGTGGATCATTCAGGTAACAACACAGTATTAAGAATCATGTGCATGCAAACTTTAGAATGGGCTAATTTTTATAAATTTACCTAACATTTTCTCTTGTGGACTATATGTAAACACATTTTATGTGAAATATCTTATTCAGGTCAGTACTAAATAAAAAATAGCATGCATTTTGTATGATCCCTCTTGTTTTGGAAAAATAATTAACATTTTACAGATGCAACCTCAACTGTACATGAATCATCCCATTGCAGATTTATACAGGTGGAGCTGGGGAGGTGGAGGGATTCTGAAGTGTGCTTCAGCTGCTACAGCAAGCATTTGAATGTTGAGCTGCAAGCTCATTGGCTGCTGATGTGAAAAGAACCAATCAGTAGGCATGTGAATAATCATGTTATTATATAAGATTGAGTTAGACCTATCAGCCTGAGCTATCTAGATTTTCTATTTAATTGTAGTATATCAAGCTGAACTTTCGAGTGCTTTTTTGACCCACTTCAATTACTTCATCACATCTTTGTAAGTGATTTCATAGTTACTTTTAAATGGTGTACTGGCGAATGCAATGACAAGCATTTATGGCAAAATGAAATATACTCTAATGCCAATTCCATTGAAACATGTATGACATGTATTTAAATTTGTCATTACACATTTGTAATGATGAAGTTGCAATTTAGTTAGCCTCAAGTGGACTATTTTGAACATTATTATCTGTGAGTACATGCTTTTTTAATTAAAATAAAAATAAGCATTTGCATCGCAGAGATGAGACAAGACGAGCATTTGCAGTTAAAAAGTATATAAATTGTCAGTTTGTTTCAAAAATAACTGATCGTTTTGCTAGATAAGACCCTTCTTCATCGGCTGGGATCATTTAGAGCCCTTTGAAGCTGGATTTAAACTGCATTTTGGAAGTTCAAACTTTGGGGCACCATTCATATCCATTATATGGAGAGAAATCCTGAAATGTTTTCCTCAAAAAACATAATTTCTTTACGACTGAAGAAAGAAAGACATGAACATTTTGGATGACAAGGGGGTGAGTACATTATCTGCAATTTTTTGTTCTGAAAGTGAACTAATCCTTTAATTTGGCTAAATTCCACAGCAGTTGCGACTGATCAAAAGCACTGTTTGAATACAGTCAGTCGTCGCTCGGTGCTTCTGAAGGTGATCCAGAAGTTTTTCTCCATCTCTGAAAGTCAAGCGTACATTCATCTCACTCTCCACCTGCTGATTTAATGATGAAACCACTGAGCCGTTTCATTGCCGCCTCGCGAGTGTGTTATAATGTCGAGTCTCTGCCTCACAGCGCTCATCTTCTTTCTGCATTGCAAACATGGGCGTCATCTCTTTGTGGCCTTTTAGTTTGCGAGCATCTTCTGCCACTAGAGAATAAATAGATGGGGTTCGTCGAGTTGAGGGTAGCTCAAATTGATTTGCTTGCTCAAACAATTTGTTCTTGCTTTGCACTGGCTAAATGACTTCACAGCCATTGATCCATTGACATGACACGTCGTCCTGTATTTACCATTTTTTTGTCTTCCCGCTTTGGCTTGTTGGTTACCTTCGTTTTATAAAGAGCATGAAAAGGCAACTTTAAGGGGAATTCAACTTCTTTAACATTTCAAAAATAATGAACAAGCAGTAATTGTGAAAAAAACTTAAAATTCCCATTTTATGAGTATTTGAACATGAATTATCTTGTAATTATTTCGTGAGACGTTTCTATGTATTTCTTTTAGGAATAAGCATATCATAAACTTGGATAATGCATAGCACTTAATCCTAGATGTACTAAAAGTTTAATTGGGAGGAATAATTCAAGTCCAGATAAATCTTAATGATCGTGGGACCCCACAATTTATTTTGTCCTTTGTAGAGGGCATTCACTTTTACACGTCACTGTTTTAAATCATGGTCTTCACTACTGTAAAATAAAATAAAATAAAATTGTTAATGTTTTTGACATCCTTTTTGCATAACAAATAATAACAAAATATAAAAAATAAAAATAATAAGATATATCTTTGACATAAAAACAATAATAATACAACAACAACAAAAAAAAAAAACTAAAATAAAAATTGTCATGTTTTGACATGTCTTTGGCATAACAAATAATAAAAATTATAAAACTGAGATATAACAATAATAAAAAAATAGCAAACAAATAAAACATAAAAAAAACAAATTCATTAATTAAAATTCATAAAAAAAAATTAATTAAATTTTTAAAATAAATGTCATGTTTTTGACATCACTTCAGCATAACAATACAAATTATAAAACTTAAAAAAAACATGTTTTGAGATCTCTTTGACATGAAACCAATAAAAAATACAACAAACAAACAAATAAAAAAAAAATAAAATAAAATAAAAATGTTGTCATGTTTTGACGTATTTGGCATAACAAATAATAAAAAAAAATATATATAAAAATGAAATATAATCATCAAAATAAATAAAATAAAATAAACAAAACACACTTAAACCAACCAACAAACAAATCAATCAATTAATTAAATTAATTTATTAATTAATACAATTTGTAAAATAAATGTAAAAAAAATGTAAAATAAAATACAATACAATTAAAAAAAAATAATAATGTTTTTGACATCTTTGACATAAATAATAAAAAATAAAATGTAAAAATATATAAATCATAATAAATAAATAAATAAATACATAAAATGTTGTCATGTTTAGACATGGCATAACAAATAACAAAAAATAGACAAAAAAATAAAACAAACAATCAAACAAACAAACAAATTAATTAAACAAATATAAAATAATATAAATTATAAAAAAAGTCATGTTTAGACATGTATTTGGCATAACAAATAAAAATTATATAAATAAAATAAAATAAACAAATGAATGAATGAATTTATTTTACTTAAATAATGTATTAATTAATTTAAAAATATAAAATAATACAAAATAAAATAATGAAATATGCCATGTTTTTTTTTACATCTCTGAAATAAAAATGATAAAAATACAACAAATGAATGAATGAATAAATTAATATTGTTTGTCATATTTTTTACATTTCTCAGTATGACGGCTGCATGTTACATCTGAAGATCTGTTAAAGAGCTGAACTAAGTATGTTTTTTTTTGCAAGCAAACATACCTGCTGTCTCTTTACATTTCACATCCTTCTACCCTTGGCTGAAAAAAAAAAATACACAAATAATAATAATAATAATATATATATATATATATATATATATATATTCAGCAGGGGCACAACACCATTAGGAGAGTAATTTCAGTCAGCAGACAAAAGCTTTTTTCCAGATATACTACAAGTGAAGAGTAGAAAGTGTCTACATCAGGCAGTCCACATCTGTAGCTGTCATTACTGTTAGTGGTATTGGCAGAACAAGAACAGCAGTAAACAATAACAGCACTCCTGTGTGCTTCATGGATGAGTCTGCCCATATGTTCACAAACACAAGCTAATCTGTGGGGTTTGGGTCGTCTGTGTGATATGAATATAGCCTTGGCTGGGGAAAACACTGTCTCTGTTAAACTGAACCGGTGAGTTCATTTATGTAATGTGGCAGCACAGCGTCAGCACCTGGTCAGCAGGTGGGGCTAGTACACTGCAACCACTTCCAGTAATAATGACCACTTCATAAATATTACAAATAACTGTAATGATACAACTGATGATGTGTCAAGCCAAAATGGAGCTATTCATGGAACACAATAGCAACTGGATTTTGAAAAGATGGAATTAAATACCAGAATGGAGTCAGACTTGAATGTGAGCTTGCTAAAACAATACCTAAAAAGGCATTGACATTACCTGATGGCCCATTCAGCCTTAGCAACATTAATGCACAATGTAATGTGTATATAGTACAATGTACTATGTAAGCATAATGTAGGCTTCAGAATTGAAGGGATGTGTGGCAAAAAAAAAATAAAAATAAAAATAAAAAATAAAAATAAACAAACAGAAAAATAAATAAAACAAACACACACACGCACACACACACACACACACACACACACACACACACACACACACACACACACACACACACACACAAATAAACAACAAAAAACAAAACACAAGCTGCAAACATAGCAGTAACAGGTTTATATATTTAGACAAAATAAGGGCTAGAAGGGTTGGGAACAAAAAGTAGTGTGTAGTTATTCACAACTATTGCAAATTAAATTATGTTAAATCAAATGATGCTGTACATTTTAATTACTGAATGAAGTCCAGAAAGTGAAGACTGGGACAGTGAGACAAAATTAAAATTTTAAGGGGGAATACAGATATTTGCTGTGTTCAAAACAAGCTACTTTCCATGATAATGTTATAGTAGACAATAGTTTATGTAACATGTATAATACTTGAAACAACAAAAAACATGGGACAAGAGCAAATAACAAAGTGCAAAAGTATATTTTCTAAATTTCAGCTGTTTGGGTACAGAACAAAACAAAACAAAACAAAAAAAAAGCAAAGAGCAAAAGTATATTTTCTAAATTACCACTGTTTTGGTACAAAATAAAGAACAAAACAAAGCCATCAAAACATACAAAACACAAAACAAAACAAAAATCAAAGTGGTAGTTTATTATACATTTTCATATATTTCATAAACATGTATGTTGGTGCAAAACAAAAACAAAACAAAACAGCAAACAGCAGAGTGCAAAAGGGCAAAGTGCAAAAGTATATTTTCTAAGTCACAACTGTTCTGGTGTAAAACAAAACAAAACAAACAAACAAATAAACAAAAACAAAGAGCAAAGTGCAAAAATATATTTTCTAAAGTACAGCTGTTTTGGTGCAAAACGAAACAAACAAACAAACAAACAAACAAAAACAAAGATCAAAGTGCAAAAGTATATTTTCTAAATTACAGCTGTTTTGGTGCAAACAACAACAACAACAACAACAACAAAACAATCAAAAAACAAAACAAACGGCAAAGTGCAAAAGTATATTTTCTAAGTCACAACTGTCTTGGTGTAAAACAAAACAAAAAACAAAA
The DNA here is from genome assembly GCA_033026305.1 of Cirrhinus molitorella. NCBI lineage: Eukaryota > Metazoa > Chordata > Actinopteri > Cypriniformes > Cyprinidae > Cirrhinus > Cirrhinus molitorella. The sequence goes on from CM065134.1 coordinate 21,538,713, forward strand.
GCGCAAAATTATATTTTCTAAAGTACAGCGGTTTTGGTGCAAAGCAAAGTGAAAAACTATATTTTCTAAACTACAAGTCTTTTGGTGCAAAACAAAACAAAAAAATAGACCAAAACTATGTTTTCTAAATTATAGCTGTTCAAAACAAAACAAAATAAAACAAAACAAAAAACAAAAGATCAATGTGCAAAAGTATATTTTCAACAACAATATAAAACAACTGTTTTGGCACAAAACAGCAAAGTGCAAATAATATTTTCAAACGTACAGCTGTTGGTGCAAAACAAAACAAAAAATAAAACAAAACAAAACATAAAAAAAAGAGCAATGTGCAAAAGTATATTTTCTAAATCACAACAACTGTTTTGGCACAAAACAAAACAAACAGCAAAGTGCAAAATAATATTTTCTAAAGTACAGCTGTTTTGGTGCAAAACAAAACAAAAAAAACAAAACAAACAAAATCAAAGAGCAAAATATATCGTGTAAAGTACAGCTGTTTTGGTGCAAAACATAACAAAACAAAAACAAAGAGCAAAGTCCAAAAAGTATATTTTCTAAAGTACAGCTGTTTTGGTGCAAAACAAAACAAACAAACAAATAAATAAATAAACAAAAAAAAGAGCAAAGTGCAAAAGTATATTTTCTAGAGTACAGCTGTTTTGGTGCAAAACAAAACAAAACAAACATAAATAAACAAAAACAAAGAGCAAAGTGCAAAAGTATATCTTCTAAAGTGCAGCTGATTTGGTGCAAAACAAAACAAAACAAAACAAAACAAAACAAAACAAAACAAAACAAAACAAAACAAAACAAAACAAACTAAAACAAAGAGCAAAGTGCAAAAGTATATTTTCTAAAGTACAGCTGTTTTGGTGCAAAAACAAAAAGGACCAAAGACCAAAACTATGTTTTCTAAATTACATCTGAAAACAAAACAAAACAAAACAAAACAAAAAGCGAAGTGCAAAATAATCTTTTCTAAAGTTTACAGCTGTTTTGGTGCAAAAAAAATAAATAAAAAAACAGGGCAAAGAGCAAATGTATATTTTCTAAGTTACAGCTGTTTTGATGCATGGAACCTTGACTAATATTATCAAAGGACTTTTTGTTTGTTTTCTTACCACTAGGTTTTTGTCAGTACATTGTTGCAAAGATAATCCACCAACCTCCTACACATCCAAACGTGGAGTAGTATTTTAAAAATGAATGCAAAGACTCACCCATGAAGTTCAGGTAGCCCTCTCCTCCCAGACCGTGGGTAAGCAGTCGGATCATCTTGTGGAGCTGGATGCCCCGATCAATAACGGAGTTCATGGGAATCAAAGTGCTCATGTTGGTGTACATATCCTTGTCCATCAGCCAGAAGGCCAGAGTTTTGTCTCCCACCAGGGCCTGACAGAACGAGCAGATCGACAATACCACCACATTAGGTGAAATGTTTACCGGCTGATGAATAGCTTTTGATTGGTTGCACTCGTTATTGAGGAAAAACTACCATTTAACCAAACAACTACCATTTGTCCGGTACTACACAAAAACATCACAGGACAATAAAAACAAGACTGAATGCAGGCCTGATTTTAATGATGCAAAACTGCAAATTTCCACTGAAGGTGTAAAAAAAAAAAAAAAACTCAAAATCACAAAATCATTCAGTCTTAAACAGAATCCATTAATAATGTGATCTTTTTGTCATTTTTATGGTTCAACAGTGTGAGAAACAGGACAGAAAGGGAGATAAAGTAGATCTAGAAATTTTGCAGACTGGTTCTGGTTTAAAACAAAAAAAAAAAAATATATATATATATATATATATAAGTTAAAATCAAACCTCTATTACCTACATAAGCACCAGAGCTTAATGCGTTTCAACCACTAAGCCAAGGTTCCGACATTCGTTAATGTTTTAAAACAAACATCCTATGCGTTTCACATAGGATCTGCAACTCTGATGGAAACTTTATCGCAATGCTAAACAGCTGGTCTATTGATGAAGTGTCAAAGTAAAGTTTTACTAGTTTTCGCACGTTTCAACTTAGACTCACTCAAGTGTCTCATATTGAGTAGCACAAATCATTATTCCCAGACCTTGGAAACACTACACAGAGAAAAAACAAAGAGAAGAAAGGAAGACAGGAAAAAAAACAACAACAATCGGCTTTAGCCGTGGCGTTAGAATGTGTACAAACAGGATGGAAGTGTTAATTTCTCATTTCAACCTCATCCCTAGAGGACTACAACCTGATGTGACACCAATTTCCATTCCCAATGACACATTGATTACTTTTTCTTTACTCCACAGTGGAGGAATGAAGGTTTCTGGGCAGCAGTACCTGGTCGTGGCTTTCGGCGTAAGCGATGCACTTCTCGCCGTATCGCCTGTTGGTCATTGTGTACACGATGTTTCCCATGTTCCAATCTTCGTCCTTGAACTCCTTAATGATCTGAGAATGGAAGAGAAAGAAATGAAATAAATAAAAGGGAGCAAGGAGAAACAATTCTCTCAGTAGTTCATGAACAAGTCTTGAATTCTTTCTTGTTCTCTTGTCATTTGTCTCTCTATTTTGACTTAAACATCCACTTGTGTTTCTCTGGTTTGTTGGTCTAGCCAGAAAGCCAGATTCAGTTTTCTTTCTACAAGCTTGGGCGCCATTTCGACAGTGTATGAATCCATCATACTGCGGCAATGCACTCTACAGTGAGATTAGAAAAGTGATTATAACCATTATGTTAGCTCTTGTTTATTTTATTTTAGTACTATTGATTTTTCCCCATCTCAATTTTTGAGGATGCGCTGCTTATCTTGCCATTTCAGAGAAAATGTCCTTAACAAAATAAAAGTGTTAACACTGCTTATTTAAAGGGATAGTTCATCCAAAAATAAAAAAGAGGCATTCTCCAGATGTTGCGTAGAAGACTGATGCGAAAGAAAAGAAACTGTTGAATAAAGTTGCGCACAAAAAGTACACTGTAAAAAGTCACCAGTTTGAGCTTAAAAACTTAAGCTCAGCAACTGTCTAAACAAATTTAAGTTACACCAACTTAAAACTACAAGTAATTTCAACTCACTATAATAAAATTAATTAAAATGACTTTTTAAGTTGATTTAGGGTTGCAAAATTTCAGAAACATTCCAGAAATCTTGAAAACTTTCCAGGATTTTTTTGGAAGCTTCCAGGGATTTTTAGAAAGTTTACGAAAATCAGTGGCGGACAATACAGGAATAAAATGCTAACCTTTTTATAACCTTTTTTTTTTTATTATTATTCTTATTAACATTAATGAATGATTGGCATACTTCTTTAGAATTTGTCTTTCCTGGTGTATATGACAAACAGTACAACATTTTTAATTTCACAGCTTAATATCACTAAAGTTAAATACCTACCATAATATCAGTCCATATGACACAATGCTCTGCTCTAGAACACTTGCAATGTACAGAATGTGGACTGTTTTTACTGTTTTAACTTGCTTTTCTTTTGGTCTTTCAGAAATCATTCTCATTTGCTGCTCAAGAAACATTTCTGATTGTGTTGAAAGCAGTTGTTCTGGTTCATGTTTTTATGGAAAATGTGATACAATTCAGTCAAGGGTAATATTAAAAATATGCATATAATGCAGTACTTTTATTTAACAAGGTTGCATTAAATCGTTTTAGGTGACAGTAAAGATATTTATACTCATTACAAATTATTTATATTTCAAATAAATGCTGTTCTTTAACTTTGTATTCATCAAATAATTCTGAAAAAGTTAAAGTATCACAGTTTTCAGAAAAACATTAAACAAAAACAGTTTTAGTATTGATAAAAATAAGAACCACCAGTCATAATTGATCATAAATAATAAAGGATAATAATCAGCAATGATGAATCAGCAAAACAGCATCTTAGAATAATTTCTGAAGAGCCATGTGACACTGAAGAATGAAGTAATGATGCTGAAATCACCATTAATTAATCACAGAAATAAATTACATTTTAAAACACAATATTATTATTTTTACTGTATTATGGTCATATAAATTCAGCCTTTTAAAAAGTAAATAAAAAGTATGTGACTAGTTTGTATATGTAAGGGAGCCAGTGGAGGGTCAACTGTAGAAAAAAGGGCCTTAATGATGTTTAAAAACAGCATAAGTACCACTTCTCCACATGTACCGGCAGCTGGAGGCGTAAAAAAATGAGGTGATGTGACAGGTCAAACATTTGGAATGTTTATTCCCAGAAGTGCAAAAGTGAAGATTTCCCACTGGGATGTCAAATGTATTTATAATAAAAGTAAAAAAAAAAAAAAAAAAATGTTCAAGCAAACATTTGACTATGTCAGACAAATTGACCCAAAACACAACAATTACGCTCCAAAACATCCCACTCTACGAGTCTCCCTTCAAAACTCAGAAGCCATTTTAAAAAAGACTAAGCCCCTCCTACTTGGACTAAACCATTTGGTAATTAAAGGTGATAAAGAAAATCAAGTAAATGTGCTTTAACCATAACAAACAAACAAACAAACAAAAAACTGTTATATCAATGCACAAAATCTAAAAGTTGAAACAAAACAATTCTTAAATCATTTAAACAAATTAAGAATATTACACATTTCCTTAAACTATATTTATTAAATATTATTTACATATTCCAATATACCTTTTTTTTTTTTATATGAAGAATTAAATCATTTAAACAACTTAAACGTTTGCAAAATAAATACATATTATAGATATTTTTTCCTTGAAATGCATTTCTTGGTTATTTGCATATTCTACTTTTCTACAATTCTTTATAAAGTATTACATCATTTAAACAAATTATACATGTGCAAAATATATACATATGAAACTTTTCTTAAATGCATTTTTTGAGTATCATTTACCATTTAAATAGTTCAGTATTCAAAATAATTAAAATAAATGACAAATTCCTTTTCCAAAAGATCCTGATAATAATCTTAAAATCTTAAAAATGAACATATTTCAATATATTAGTTCTTAACAAACTATTAATACATTACATTATAAATTATACATTAACATTATACATTAAAAAAGTCCACGTATTATATAATTACACTGTAACAACTTAAAAAAGTTGTTTCAACTTAAAGTGTTTGTGCTGCCTTAAAATTTTAAGTTTAGTCAACATGAAATGTTAAGTTGTACTACATGAAAACATAGATATTTTTTAAAATATCATAAAAGTTTTATCTCGATGCGTCTGGAAAAATGTGCACGTTGCACCACGTGCACGTTGCGACCGCATCACTTCCATTATGAGCATGCAAACCGCACGGCTACATTTGAAATAACGAACTTGAACGCGCAAAAGACGCAACATGTGAACAGCCCCCTTATAAAGCAATCAAGGTCAAGCACACATTAGTATTGGCGACGAATAAGAAAAGGCAAGTGAGTTTGTACTGCTCATTTTCCTGCAACCATGCCAGTATTTTCAGTTTCAATTTAAAAATTTAGACTGGGCATTTATAATAAATATTTACAGTGAATGCCACTATAATTTGTTTTTGTTTTTTACTTATATATATATTTTTACTTATATTTTACTTATATTTTCGTTCCTTTTTCTGTTCCGAACACTGCTATTACAGTATTTTTGTAGAGTGAGGGAATTTTTGTAAATGTTTTGTTTATTTTACAGCAGGCCTATTTCTGAATGAAATGATAAAATGTGTCTTATACATCAATCGACTTGTACAATAATGCAACTTATCTGTGTATCAAGTGCTCATGAAAAAAAAAAAAAAAGATGGTACAAGAATAGAACTGCCATGTATGTACAAGTATACATACAGTACAGTAGTAAGCGAGTGTTAATTAAGAATTAAAAAATATATATCAAAGTTGTGAACGTACATATTTCAATATATTAGTTCTTAAACTAGTAATTATAAAAAATATATAAATACATGTGTAAAAAAAAAACATGATGTTATAAATTATATGTTAACATTATACATTAAAAAATGTACATGTATTATATAATTACACGGTAAAAAAAATAAAAAAATAAAAAAAAGTTTGTGCTGCCTTAAAATTTTAAGTTTAGTCAACATGAAATGTTAAGTTGTACTACATGAAAACAGATATTTCAGTTGAGTAAACATAAAACTTTAAGGCAGCATGAACACATACTTTTTTTACAGTGTATATGTATTAAATATTTAAATAGTTTTTATGTATGTATCATATGTAAGTGGAAGTTTATTTTATTCTTATTGATCTATCAAACAATACTTCTGTATATAAATTTGAAGGTTGCTTATTAGATCAATGCATGTAAATGTCATATTATACAACTATAAACCTTTGCTTTAGGAACAAATAGTTCTAAATTAGGTGTAGCACTTACATAAAGTATGACCTTACATACAGCTGGTGCAGCCCTACTATAATAATTACAGTCCATCCCAATAAACATGTCACCATGTGCTAATAATATTCAATCAACACTCCACTGCTGCAGCACACGCACACACACACACACACACACACACACACACACACACACACACACACACACACTATCTATCTATCCAGCGTATACCATCACATAGCGAGGTAACAGGAAAGCTGTATGCTAATGCATAAAATTCTGTGAGGAAGTCATTATTCTGACATCTGTGTCACGTCTCTGGCACAGTACGACTGGAAAGAGTCAAGCGTCCTTAGTTAAGAGTCAACATCCTCCGCTCCTAAACCTGAGACTTTTCTCACCACAATTCATCATCCAATTCTCACTCAAATGTCTTCCAACTCTACTTTTCACCCTTAGCCCTGTGACAGTACGCACATCTCATCCTCTTTCAGTTTGAGGATTTCACTGGAACAGAACAGAGATGTTCAGCTTGTGGGAAGACAGAAAAACTCTGGGACAGTGTGTCCAACACGAATCTGAAAACCTGTCATTGAATGCAGCTCTGTTTATTTCACAAAAACAGGATGTGATTCAAACTTCTGCAAATGTCTACCCTTATAAACAAGAAAAAGTGTTCGTAATTGTACTGAATAGGGATGTAACGTATTAAAAACTCATGAAGTCCACAATGCAATATTTATTGTGATATTTAAAAAAAAAGAAGACGACTTTTAGAGACATTTTAAAAGTGAAATGATTGGACTCAACCCTCTTTTTACTGTGATATACTGTCTCCGTCTAATTTACATCCACACTGGTGTGTTAGGAAGCCAAACATATTAGAATATAATAATAAAAACAATTATATTATTGTTATTCCTATGACAGTAATAGCTATACAGGTGCTGGTCATATAATTAGAAAATCGTCAAAAAGTTGATTTATTTCACTAATTCCATTCAAAAAGTGAAACTTGTGTATTATATTCATTCATTACACACAGACTGATATATTTCAAATGTTTATTTCTTTTCATTTTGACGATTATAACTGACAACTAATGAAAACCCCAAATTCAGTATCTCAGAAAATTAGAATATTGTGAAAAGGTTCAATATTGAAGACACCTGGTGCCACACTCTAATCAGCTAATTAACTCAAAACACCTGCAAAGGCCTTTAAATGGTCTCTCAGTCTAGTTCTGTAGGCTACACAATCATGGGGAAGACTGCTGACTTGACAGTTGTCCAAAAGACGACCATTGACACCTTGCACAAGGAGGGCAAGACACAAAAGGTCATTGCAAAAGAGGCTGGCTGTTCACAGAGCTCCAAGTGTCCAGTGTCCAAGCACATTAATAGAGAGGCGAAGGGAAGGAAAAAATGTAGTAGAAAAAAGTGTACAAGCAATAGGGATAACCGCACCCTGGAGAGGATTGTGAAACAAACCTCATTCAAAAATGTGGGGGAGATTCACAAAGAGTGGACTGCAGCTGGAGTCAGTGCTTCAAGAACCACTACGCACAGACGTATGTAAGACATGGGTTTCAGCTGTCACATTCCTTGTGTCAAGCCACTCTTGAACAACAGACAGTGTCAGAAGCGTCTCTCCTGGGCTAAAGACAAAAAGGACTGGACTGCTGCTGAGTGGTCCAAAGTTATGTTCTCTTATGAAAGTAAATTTTGCATTTCCTTTGGAAATCAGGGTCCCAGAGTCTGGAGGAAGAGAGGAGAGGCACAGAATCCATGTTGCTTGATGTCCAGTGTAAAGTTTCCACAGTCAGTGATGGTTTGGGGTGCCATGTCATCTGCTGGTGTTGGTCCACTGTGTTTTCTGAGGTCCAAGGTCAACGCAGCTGTATACCAGGAAGTTTTAGAGCACTTCATGCTTCCTGCTGCTGACCAACTTTGTGGAGATGCAGATTTCATTTTCCAACAGGACTTGGCACCTGCACACAGTGCCAAAGCTACCAGTACCTGGTTTAAGGACCATGGTATCCCTGTTCTTAATTGGTCAGCAAACTCGCCTGACCTTAACCCCATAGAAAATCTATGGGGTATTGTGAAAAGGAAGATGCGATATGCCAGACCCAACAATGCAGAAGAGCTGAAGGCCACTATCAGAGCAACCTGGGCTCTCATAACACCTGAGCAGTGCCACAGACTGATCGACTCCATGCCACGCCGCATTGCTGCAGTAATTCAAGCAAAAGGAGCCACATCTAAGTATTGAGTGCTGTACATGCTCATACTTCTCATATTCATACTTTTCAGTTGGCCAAGTTTTCTAAAAATCCTTTCTTTGTATTGGTCTTAAGTAATATTCTAATTTTCTGAGATACTGAATTTGGGATTTTCATTAGTTGTCAGTTATAATCATCAAAATTTGGACTGCAGTACCCATTAAAACCACGAGCTGTCAACAATTCATACTGCAATTTTAAGCTTTTATTTTGACTGAAACAGCAGTAGAGCTTTTATTTTGATGGAAAGCTCAGGCTTCAGTGAAAACAGTGTGTTCCCAATCTATATAAACTGTAAACTCACAGCACATTCGATAAACAAATTCATTGCATTCACTGTGAACTGAGCTGTTCTGAGGTGGGGAAAACACTGGATCACGAGCTGATCGCCTGAACGAAGAGTGCGCTTTGCTTTGAAATGCACAGCGAAAACAGACTTGATCTGAAACTTGAGCCATCTTGTGCTTTTGGTTTTAGTTAGTTTGACAGATAATGTACCAAAGCATAATGACACAACTTTAAAGACCTTTTATGTTAGAATAAGAAGTTTAAAAGTTTTCTAAAAAACCTCACCCTTTTACCCAGAAGACCTATCATTTTATGTCATCATGTGACCACAATATCAAGACAATTTTGCTAATGTTTTAATTAATTTTACTTATTTTAATTAATTAAAAGGAATTATTTACCCATAAATGAAAGTTGCAAAACATTTACTCAGCCTCAGGCTATTCAAGATGTAGGTGAGTTTGTTTCTTCATAGAAACAGATTTGGAGAAATTTAACATTACATCACTTACTCACCAATGGATCCTCTGTAGTGAATGGGTGCCTGCCAGAATGAGAGTACACTGTAAAAAAAGTCAACTTTGAGTCAACTTAAAATAATTTGCTACCTGGCTGCCTTCAAATTTTAAGTTCAGTCAACTTGAAAAAGTTTTATCTAAAAAATCTAAGACAACTTAGATTTGAGTTGATTCAACTTAAAATTTGAAGGTAGCCAAGTAACAAACACAGCTGTAAAGTGTAACGTTTTTTTAGTTTAGTCAACTCTAATATCTGAGTTGTCACTTAGTACAACTTAACATTTCAACTTGAATTAACTTCTTTGAGTTGACTGAACTTCAAATCTTAAGGCAGCAGGGTTACAAATTATTTTAAGTTGACTCAACAAATTGTGTTTTTTGTTTTTAACAGTGTACAAACAGCTGATAAAAACACCACAATAAGCCACACAACTCCAGTCCATCAATTTACATCTCATGAAGTGAAATGCTACGAGTTTACAAGAAACAAATCCATCAAGATGTTTTTTGTAAAACAAAAAAACTGCAGAGAATCCATTTATGAGCAAGTGATGTAATACAACATCTCTCCAAATCTGTTCCCAAGAAGAAACAAACTCTACATCTTCGATGGGTCAAAAAAAGCTCAGCTTTTAGCTAATTGCATTTAAAGGAACACTCCACTCATTCAGCTCATTTTCCAACTCCCCTAGAGTTAAACAAATGAGTTTTACAGTTTTACAAGTGGAGTGTTCCTTTAATCAAAAAATCAACAATAATACATTTTTATGTCATTTCAGCTGTGCCAAAACTTAAACATTAAATTCACCGACACTTAAGTTTGTATTTTGTTTTGTTTATCAAGGCTGTATTTCTTTCAAAAAAAACAAAAAAAAAAAAAAAGGACCATGTGGCTGGAGTAATACTGCTGAAAATTCAGCTTTTCATCACAGGAATAAATTATATATTAAAGTACAATAGAAACAGTTATTTTAAACTGCAATAATATTTTTCAGTTTTACAATATTATATATTTTCAGTTTTTTGTTTTGTTTTGTTTTGTTTGTTTGTTGATCAAATACAGCTTTGGTGAAACATTTTCAGTTATGTCTAAAGTCCTCAAAGTCTAAAACAGCAAAAGAACCAAAACGACACTGACAAAGCAAAATCTAAAATGGAATTATCAACAGAGGCATGGAATGAGATTAATCCTACCCACAAAAGCGATTTAAGGACAAAAACCTGATGAATGTCTTTAAAAACAACATCTGAACAATATCTGAGGTCTGGTAACCGTAATATAAGAGAAACATACATAAAGTGTAACATGGTGCATTGTGGCCACATTATTGTACTTTTTCCCTCTGGCCCTCTTCAGTCATTTTTGACCGAAAAATTGTACATTTAAAAATGTAAAAAACTGCAGCTTCATCGGAATGAGATGACACTTGGTGACTTTTGTCACATTAACAATGTGAACACACACACACAAAAAAAAACTTGGAAATGATTCGGACATTTTAAAGGGTAAAAAAAAAAAAAAAAAAATAGTCACACTTACCTTCTTCGCGATCAAAAATGACCGACATATGAAATGTATGGGAAATACCAAAAAATATGAAAAATCAGGTGCAAAATTGACAGCCACATGCACACACACACACACACGCAAAAAGCCTCTGTATGTATGTATATATGGAGGTATACAGGAGGTTACGTGACTTTACACACGTTTTACATTTTTTTATGCCAGCAATGGCATAATTCTCAGTAAAAAAAAAAAAAAAAAAGGATTTTAAATGCTTTTACTCTATTTTAATATGAAATGTTGAATTCATTGAAAAATAATATGTAAATAATTAAATACAAAAATATATATTAATTTCACTAAAAAATAGCTTATTAAAATTTTATAAATATTGTATAGTATCATAAAATCTGCTAAAAATTCTAAATAATAGTCAAAAAATATTATTGAACAAAAATATATTACATTCAGGGTTCCCACTCTAAGCCAAATGTCAAATTCCCTGACTTTTCCCTGACTTTTAATGACTAAAAAGCTGAATTTCCATGACCTATAATGAACAGATCCATCCACTTGCAAGCTTTATTTACTTGTTTACAGACGTTTTTAGTACAAACCTATGGAAGCCCGTTTCTGCCACTAAATAAAAAAAGATAAAGATAAAACTCATAATTCTGACTTTTTTCTTGCAATTGCGAGTTTGTATCCTGCAATTTTGACTTTTTTTTCTCAGAATTGTAACATATAAATTCATTTCTGAGGAGAAAAATACCGATATGTTCACATAATTGCGAGTTCATATCACACAATTCGGCCTTAACTCTCAATTGCAAGTTTATATCATGCAATTCTGACTAACTCGCAATTGCGACTTCTCACAATTCTGACTTTTTTTTTTTCGCAACTCTTAATTCGGAGAAACAAAAGTCAGAATTGCGAGTTTGTATCACGCTATTGTGAGAAAATAAGTCAGAATTGTGAGATAAGTCGCAATAACCTTCTTTTTATTTTTTATTTAGAGCCGGAAACAGGCTTTTTCTGTAATATTTCTACAGAAATTAATTTATGTTTACAACAATCTGAAGGATTTTTGTAAGGGTTTGGGGTTTGTAAGGATTTGTAATCGTTCATCATTCAGGTTTTTTTTTATTTCTGCACATTTAGTTTTTGCTTTTCTATGATCTACTATTTCATACCCAGTCTTTGAAGTGGTCATTTTGTAGCCAGAGCTCTTGAAATTAATTTTTTTTTCTGGCATGTTTGCCTTAGTTATCTAAGCTGGTGACTGCATTTGACTTCAGTGAGTGCCAGTTGACGTGCGGGAAGGGAATAAAATGGCACTGAAAAATAGCCCAACCATAAAAATAGGCAAATAAATAAATAAAAACGGTACAGAAAAGTTCAGTTTGATAAACAGAAACTAAAATTTAAAGCAACAAACAAAAATCCCTGATATTCCATGACTTGGACCAAAAAAAATATTAAATTCCCTGACTTTCAATGACTGGAATAGACCTTTTAAAATTCCATGATATTCCAGAAATTCCATGACCCGTGGGAACCCTGTACATTGATTTTACATTTGAAGTTACATTTCAAGGCTTCAGTCATTTTTGACCGCAAAGAAGGTAAGTGTGACTCCCAAACGAAGAGGGCCAGAGGGTTAAATAATGAAATGATCCGTCATCAACTATTCTTTACATATATTATTTCAGTAATAAGTACTCTTTTTACAAATATGCTGAAGTGTACTTTTTTTTTTTTTTTTTTTTTTTACAAGAACAATGCCAAAATAAATTTCAAGATAAAAAGCGGCGCCTGACAGTTAAACGTCTTTACAGTAAAACACACTGTTGTCTGTAGTTTTACTGACAAAAACATCTCAAGTTCTACACATCAGCAACTTTCCAGCAGCAAACGAGAAGGGAGGAAAGACTTTTTTGTATTCTTCACATCACTCATGGCGATCTGTTCGTGTTGTGTGTTTTCAGCACACACACACACACACACACACACACACACACACACACACACACACACACACACACACACACACACACCCCACGGGGCCCCCTGTGCAGCAGACTGACTGACAGCAGCGAGGGAAGCCCATGAGAGTGACAGGCAGCCATGTGCTGGGTGAGATTGCGCCTGACAGGTGACTGACATGCAGGAAAACCTTTATATTAGCCCACAGCCAAACAATCAATGGAGAGACAAAAAAAGGCAGGGGTGTTGTAACCGTCACTACCGCTGCAATGAAGAGTCTGCTGAAATGAGAACTGAAAGCCATCGCTCTTCATCTTCAGCCATCTCTTCATTTATCGCTCAGGGTTTGTTCTGAGGGGAAATGTAGGGTAGGGAAACCTTTGAAACGCATGATGTGACACCTTCAAAACATCTTATGTTTAAACAAACCTGTTGCAGGCTGGTGTATAACTGTGTTTATGTCGATTACAGGTTACAGAACTAGAATAATGGCCAAACTGAACCACACAATAGGACAAACAAATAACGTATAAGACACACAATATGAGCGTTTTACTTAAATGTAGTAAGGCCGATTATTCACTTTTTTTTGTTTGTTTGTAGTTAAAGTGATGCATTTGTATATACTTTAATTACAATGTTCACATTCTGTAGTGTTAATTTATTCCATGTATATGTCAATGCCTTGAAGATGATTCAAAAGCTATTACATGATGGAAGACTAAAGTCTAAAGCACTGAATAGACAGAAACTAGCTTTAGAAGTCAATATATTGTTTGCTGCATTCCCGTATGACTGAACATAAGCCTGTAATAATACTACTACTAATATTAACGACTACTATTATTATTAAATAGTTTAAGTTTAATAGTTCAAGAAAGTTTAAGGTTCAAAAAATAAATGTAAATATATTTACATAAAAAACAAAGTTTAAATAATAATAATAATAATAATAATAATAATAATAATAATAATAATAATAATAAACTACTAATACTAGTAGCAGTATTATTAAATAAATGTTTTATCTTTCAGTCATTTAGTTTAACCAAAGTTTAAGTTTAAATAAATAAATCTAAATAAATTAACATTTTAAATAACCCAAGTTTAAATAATAATAATAATAATAATAATAATAATAATAATAATAATAACAACAACTACTACTACTACTATTAAATAAATCTTCCGGCAAGTTAGTTTAACCAAAGTTATAATAATAATAATAATAATAATAATAAAGCAGTATTATTAAATAAATGTTTTATATTTCGGACAGTTTGTTAAACCAAAGTTTAAGTTTAAATAAATAAATCTAAGTACATTTAAATTTTAAATAACCAATCATAATTATTATTATTATTATTATTATTTATTTTATTTTTCCCTGAAAGTTAGTTTAACCAAAGTTTGTTTAAATAAATAAATTTAAATATATAAAAAAGTGTAATAACAACAACAACAACAACAACAACAACAACAACAACAACAACAACAACAACAACAACAACAACAACAACAACTACTACTACTACTACTACTACTACTACTACTACTACTACTACTACTACTACTACTACTACTACTACTATTAAATAAATCTTCCGGCAAGTTAGTTTAACCAAAGTTATAATAATAATAATAATAATAATAATAATAATAATAATAATAATAATAATAATAACAACAATAACTACTACTACTACTACTATTAAATAAATATTCCGGCAAGTTAGTTTAACCAAAGTTATAATAATAATAATAATAATAATAATAATAATAATAATAATAATAATAATAATAATAATAATAATAATAATAATAACTACTACTACTACTACTACTATTAAATAAATCTTCCGGCAAGTTAGTTTAACCAAAGTTATAATAATAATAATAATAATAATAATAATAATAATAATAAAGCAGTATTATTAAATAAATGTTTTATATTTCGGACAGTTTGTTAAACCAAAGTTTAAGTTTAAATAAATAAATCTAAGTACATTTAAATTTTAAATAACCAATTATTATTATTATTATTATTATTAATTTTATTTTTCCCTGAAAGTTAGTTTAACCAAAGTTTGTTTAAATAAATCAATTTAAATATATAAAAAAGTGTAATAATAATAATAATAATAATAATAATAATAATAATAATAATAATAAATATTATTATTATTATTATTATTATTATTATTATTATTATTATTATTCAACTTTTATTTAAGACATTGCCATGTTCCAATTGTACCATTTGTTACTTTTAATGTATTCAATTTAAGTCTTTGTTATCTGCTTCAGTTGCTATCATAAATACTCTACGAATAAGATTAAAAAAAAACTAACAAAAAAAAAAAAAAAAAGCATATCTGATCCCTTCATCCCAGTATATTCTTAATTTGGGTCACACACATAAGATGTGAGCATATAAGCCTTATTTCCCTATAATTACACTCGCAACTCCCTTGTACTATTAAATTTACTGTAGTTTTTACCACCAGCAGCAGTAAATAATGATATTAGTAATAATGTATTTGAAGTGTGTTTTGGTGAGGTGAGGTTCGACTTAAGATAATCATTCACAGATTTGTGATCGACCAATATAAGGTAAAGGTGGTATTTTAAGCTTTGATGATTCAAATTGATTCAGTAATATATCTTATTATGAACATTCTGAGTCAGGAGGCATGGTTAATTATGTATTTTTTTTTTGATATTTCAATACTTTGAACGTAATTAATAGGCAGTCCTAAAAATACAGTCTGCTTTAGACTCTTAAGTCAATGAAATGCCATTAACCAAATGAGAGAGGACGAGTCCCAAAACGGAGCATGCTGGGAAATGCAACCCCTAATGACTGTGAGGTACAGAGGGCCAGATGGAAAACGCTTCTTCTCTGTTTATCTCCTAGCATTACATACCACACAGCTTCCCCTCAATTATCATCTGACAGTTTAATTTCTGTCTGATTCTAGATTCTCTCCATCTCTCCTTTGAGTGAGAACTCTCTCGTGACCCCGTCTTATTGACACAGAGAGGCAAATAAATGATTTAATGTAATGCACAATTGCAAAGCGGCATAAAAACCCAGTGACTGGTGTGAACATATGAGTCACGGCATTGTGAGGGATGCAAAACTGGGTCGCATCTGCATAAAGGCTGCGCAATGACTTGTGTGATGGGCTTTCACACCCACAAAGACTCCCATTAAAGGGATAGTTCACCCAAAAATAAAAACGATGTCATCAGTTATTTGCCCTCATGTCATTTCAATCCTGTGGGACTTTATCTGCTGTGGAAACAATAATAATGTTCGAAAGATTAATCGATTAATGCAATGAACGGAGCTTCCATTTTTTTTAAGCTTGAAAACTCACACTGTAAAAAAACAATTTGTTGAGTCAACTTAAAATAATTGGTTACCCGACTGCCTTAAAATTTAAACTCAAAAAAGTTTAGTTAAGTTAAAGTTAAGTTGTAGTAAGTGACAACTTAGATATTTAAGTTGATTCAACAGGGTAACAAATTATTTTAAGTTGACTCTTTGGGGGGTTGACTCTTGCAATTGCAAGTTGGAATAGAAAAAAAAAAAAAATAATAAATAAAGCACCATTTGTTGTGCTTGTTTACAGGGCTGCACAATTTGGCCATAAATATGACTGTATAATAATAATAATAATAATAATAATAATAATAATAATAATAATAATAATAATAATAATAATGTAGTAGTAATAGCATTTTTATTGTTAATAATTACACATATTAAACTAAATAAATATTAATATTGTAATATTTTACTGTGAAATAAACATGTATTGAGTATTTACAAAAATAACACTACAACATAATAATAATAATAATAATAATAATAACAATTAGTAATAGAAGTAGTAGTATAGTAGTAGCAGTAGTATTTTTATTGTTCATACACGAACAAAATACATAATATTGCAATATTTAACTGTACAATAAAACATACATTAAGTATTTATTACTACTACTACTAATAATAATAATTAGTAGTATTTTATTGCTAATAAACACACATATTAAACAAAATAAATAATATTGTCATTTTTAGTGTAAAATACAACATATATTATACAATAATATTTATGGATGTCTTATAAGTATCAATTTAATTTAATTTAATTTAAATTAGAAAATACTGTGGCAAAATTGTAAGCATTAATATATTCTCTGTTTTTATAGTAATATAAATAAATAAATAATAATAATAATAATAATAATAATAATAATAATAATAATAATAATAATAATAATAATTATATAGTTAATGCAAGTATTTAAAACATTTAGAGAGCTTTATGTTTTTGCTTAGAAATCCAAGAAATTGGCTCTATTAATTTTCAAGTTTCTCACTGTAACCTTGATTTCTGCTTTTTTTTGTGTGCGAGTTTCATGGAATGACTTGAGGGTGAGTAAATATTGATAAATAATGTAGAATTTGAATTTTTAAGTAAACTCTCTCTTTAATGGACTATCATATCAGAGCAAACTGCTTGAAATGGAGAGCTCCGTAGACAAAGGTGACTTCAGACAAATCGTAAGTTAATTTGTATGTTTAGCCGGGAAACAGGGCCGGGGTTCGGCCTCTCGCTGTTCTCAGCGGCATGTAAGGCATTCTTCACTAGCTCTAATTGTTTCCATTACATTTCAATTTGCTGGACTCGGACAGAAGGGCACTGGCTAAATTAGAGGGCTTTTGTTATGCTATCCATTGGAAGCGACAGCGTTTTGGAGTGGTAATCAGATACAATCAGGCAAACTTGTGCTGCAAGCCTTATCTGCTTCTCTTATTAGGACATCTTAATTTCTCAGAGGCTCTCGGATGTAGTCGGGTTGGCTTTGCAGGCTCAGAGGTCGGATTAATCAGACAGGTTGGGTGACGTTAAAAGCAGGGCTGGGATGCGTGTGGCTATGAGAGTGTTTCAGTGCCACCCCAGTGGAATAACAACTATCAGCTCTTACTCTTTTAAGGTTATCTCACAAAACCTGGTAAGGAGAAGTCCAGGTCATATTTCATATTCAAAGAAGTGACCATTAAGGCTTTCACTGTTGAATTATTTGTCATAAGTGTCACTACTGTAATGAAGAGGTATATACAGTACACATGCACTGTAATAGGCAATTTTGTGGTGCATATATATTCACACTAAACGTTATGAACATGACAAGACATTTCTCATTACATTTTTATCAAGTATTTATTATATGAAAAAAAAAATAGATTATTTTCAGGTGATCTCATAAAACCTGTCAAACAGAAGTTGAGGTTATATTTTATTTAACATCAACAACAAAAACAACAACGAACAACAAAAACAACAATGAAAACAACAACAATGAAAACATCAACAACAACAACAACAAAAACAATGATAATAACAATGAAAATAACAACAACGACAATGACAACAAGGACGGCAACGAAAAAACATCTTATAACGAAAACAACAACAATTAAATCATCAATAACAACAATGGCAACAACAATAACGGCAACAACAAATGCTAACAACAACAATGAAAACAATGACTGCGACAAAAACAACAACAATGAAAACTATGACAACAACAATAACAATGACAACAACTGAAAACTGACAACAATGAAAAAAATTACAGCGACAACAATGGCAATGAGAACAATGACAACAATGCTAACAAAAACAATGACAACAACAACTGACAATGAAAACAATTACAATGACAATAACAACAATGAAAACATCAATATCAACAAGAAACAATAACAATAATAATGAAAATGACAACAAAAACACCAATAAAAACAACAAAACAACAACAACAACTGACAACAAAAAAACAATGTAAACAACAACAACAACGATAACAACAATGAAAACTATGACAACAACAAAACAACAATGACAACAACAAATGAAAACTGACAACAATAACAACAACGTCATCAACAGCAACAACAACAACAACTATGAAAACAACAACAGTGACAACAACGGCAGTGAGAACAATGACAACAACAATGCTAACAAAACAACAAAAACAACAACAACAACTAAAACAATTACAATGACAATAACAATTAACATACAAATAGCAACAAAAGCAATAACAATTAAAATGAATATATAATTATTGTCATTATTATTATCATTATTATTGTTGTTGTTGTTGTTGTTGTCACCGTCATTGTTTTTGTTGTTGTTGTTATTGTTGTTGTTGATGATGTTGAAGTTGTTGTTGTTGTTGTTAGACAAAATTATTAGAGCCTTATAACATATTTCATTATTTTTCAAATAACTCCCAAGTGTTGTTTAACAGAAAGGCGATTTTATCAACACAGCATTTTTAAACATGATACTTTATTCAGGAAGCATTTAGGGTTTGTAATACAAATAGAAATAAATGTATGACCAATAATTTTAAAAAGTCTACTGGTCAAAATTATTAGCCCTCTGATGTTAAGTGTCAATAGTGTACCCCTTTTGCTTGATAACAGCCTTTAGTGGTTTGCTGTAGTTCTCAACAAGTTTCAAGCATGTCTCCTGAGGAATGACAGCTCATTCTTCCTTAGCAAATCTCTCAAGCTCCTCCAGATTTGTTGGTCTTCCTGCACAAACTCTGGACTTTAGTGTGCCCCACAGATTTTCTATTGGATTCAAGTGTGGGCTTTGTGCAGTCCAGTTAAGTACACTCACTTTGCTTATTTAGAGGTATTTCTTCACCAGAAATGAGGTATGCTTTGGGTCATTATCATGCTGGAAGACAAAATGTCGACCCAAACCAAGTTTTCTTGCAGACTGTCTGAGGTTGTCTTTCAAAATCTTCTTTTAGTCTTCCTTTTTCATGCTTCCTTCAACCCTGACGAGATGCCCAGTTCCAAACGCACTGAAAAATCCCCACAACATTACACTCCCACCACCATGTTTCACTGTGGGAACGGTGTTCTTGGCGTTGAATGCCTCTCCCTTCTTTCTCCAAACATAGGCAACATCTCTATCGCCAAAAAGCTCTAGTTTTGTCTCATCTGACCAAAGGACACGTTTCCAGTATGCAACACATTCCCCCAGGTTGTCCTTAGCAAACTTCATTCTAGCTTGGTGGTGTCTCTTCTTCAGAAGTGGAGTCTTTCTTGGTCGGCAACCTCACAGTTCATTCCTGTGCAGGGCTCTAGTGACTGTCTTCATTGAGACATCAATTCCAGACTTGGCTAGGTCATTCACTAGTGTTTTGCCATTTGTTCTTGGGTCTTTAGAAACCTCTCTCACTAGTTTTCTTTCCAAAGGTTTTGAAATCTTTCGCTTCCTGCCTCTGCCCGTCTTGTTCTCCACTGTGTTGGTCTCTTTAAACTTCTTGATAATGCATCTCACTGCAGTTCTTGACACTTGAAAATGCTTTGATAAACGTGTGTATCCTTCTCCATCTTTATGAGCATTAACAATTCTTTCTCTCAAGTCCAAACTAATTTCTTTTGTCTTTGCCATGATGACAGTGCATATTATTTTACTAGTTATTCCGTAAGATACTAATTCTCAGCTTAAAGAAAAATTTAAAGGCTTAACTAGGTTAATTAGGTTAATCAGGCAAATTAGGTTAATTTGGCAAGTCATTGGACAACAGTGGTTTGTTCTATAGCTATATATATAATTTTTCCCCTTCTATTGAGATACAATATGAAGCATGTTGTTTCTGTCTTTGTGAGATTCAGCACATCTGGAATATTTGCTGTTGTTTTTTTGACAGACCTCAGAGCAGGGGGTCATCTCAAACTTCCCTGTCAAAAATATATTGGCTCATATGCATAGATATGAGTCGCACGTGCTTCTGCACACATCTCTATGCACTCTTTTCCTTTCTTCACACAAACTCCAAGTCATCCGAGAGCCCTCGAAGTGCAGTCTCATCGGTACCCCAACGCAGAGCGAAATCGATAGCGGTGTCGGATGAAAAGCTCCAAATAAATACTGCATGCTGGGCAACGTTGTATGAAAAAAGCACATGTTAAAAAAAGCAGCAAGCAGCAGCCTTTATGCCATTCTAAACACTGATCCTGAGTCAGTGAAGTGGACACCTTTGTGCACGAGAGTGCAGCACTGAATCAGTCTGCTGGAGCGGAGCCGCAGAGGGTCATAAGGGGCAAAGAGAAGCACGCGGCCTGATGCTGCTGGTCTGGTAAAAAGCCCTGTATTCTAGGTAGCCTTGTTTAGCAATGCAAGGCGATTCTCCATGGAGGCTGTGCGCTCAGCACCAACAGTCACCCCTGCAGTGTACAGGGCACACACTTTTTTTCTTTTTTTGCTTTTACTGTATAAGACTGTCAAGGTAGACAGCAATGCAGACAGGAAAGTTACAAAATATAAGAGAAAAAGATCCTTGTGAGAACTGAATGTTTCGATGAAGAAAATAAATTACTTTCTAATTAAAACTTTCTTTTTGAGGAGAGGGAAATTTTATTTTCTAAATTAATTAATAATTTTATTCAGCAAATAAAGTGATTTACTGAAAACAAGACAGAGATATTACATTTTCTGTAGTGTATATAAATATTTGAATTATTTAAAGGACCAAGCACTTCATATTCTGCAGTTACCATTTCAAAACAATTATGAATTCTGAAAGAGTGAACTGGTTTTAAAGTAAAACACCAAAAACATGACAGTGAGTTAAACACAATATACGCGTCCTCAAAATAATTGTGACGCTTGAGGTTCTAGAGAAAAATGGAATGAGCCCAATTTGTTTCTAATTACTTCACATGACAAATAATTGTCAATTAATTTCTGAAAAACTAGCAGCAAAACCTCCAATTATTGCATCTGGCTGAACCCACCAAGAGGTCAAAGTGGCTAACTGACATAAGAAACTGCTAAAATAAAGATTTCAAACTGATAGTTTGCAACTGCGGCTCTCTGATCAGTAAGTTAATGTGCTTTGCCATGTGCTGCTGCCAAGAAAAGAAAAGAATCCCGAAATCTCCATATATATATATCCATAATGAGAAGACCTTCATTAATATGCATACCCACAGAAACAGCACAGAACAAAGGAATGCTTTAGATCAACTCACAGAAGAAACCCTAATTAAGAAAAATGATTGAAGAATTGCCCATAATTATACTTTTAATTATGCACACTCACAAAAAAAAGGCCGAAAAACATCCGCGAGTATAAAACGCATCCTAGTTTCCAAGAGCATGACACTATTAATACATATCTGCCTAGAAAAATTGAGATACACCCTATTTATCTGATCCGCTGGTTGTCAGTCTACATTTGGAGCAGGTTCGGGATACTGTATCTTCAAATCTAATTCCCCCGAGAAAAAGACAGAAACATGTTTCGCTTCGGAATTACAAGCAGGACAAGTTTGTGATGAATGAGACACTTAGCATGATACGGCTTAAACAAACTGGCAGCATCCAGAGGGAATATATTGAAATGTGAGTAAAGTGAAGCAAGTTGTCAGTTACACTTACAGTAGGACTGTACAGTAGTTTGCTCTGTGATAAAAGGCTGCATGTTAAATATAATTGAGCTAATAGTACATTCTCTTTTATGTTATTCATCACTCCATGTTAGAAAAACTTGAAACTCACTTGAATCCATTTGTCTGGAATGGCCATGGCCAGGCGATAGTCGAAACCCAGACCTCCTTCTTGGACTGGACGGCACAGGGTGGGCATACCAGACACATCCTTAAAAAAAGAATGAATTTCTTAAAAACACAACAATATGGAGAGGTTAGATTTACTGTTGTCTGTCTATTTTTAAATATACATACATACATGCCTTCCTAAAACATTTTAAACATAAACAATTAATAATGCATTAAAAAAAAAAAAAAAAAAAAAAACACAACAATACAGCAAGGTTAGATTTATTGTTGTGTACTGCTGGACTTATGTTTTAAGGTAGTTCTTTCTTTCTTTCTTTCTTTCTTTCTTTCATCTACATATATGCCTCCCTAAAACATTTTGAACAAAAAAAATAATGTACTGTAATGAAAATGAAAATATAACTAGATAAAATGTTTGTAGGCAAACTTTAAGTTGGCTTGAAAAAGCCTAGCCAGAAAGTTTAAAAAGCTTGAAGTTTGAAGATTTTCAGTTGGAAAGAGTTAAGTTTTCATTCAGTAGTTTTAAAAAACACCTAAAACCAGAAGATTTGGCACAAAAAAAAAAAAAAGCCAAAAACCAAGTGAACCCAACTGATTTAGGGGAAAAAAAAAAAACACCTAAAACTAGATGTTTCATTAAAAAAAAAAAAAAAAAAAAAAACTTGATTTAGCAAGAAAAAAAAAATCTTCTAAAACCAATTAATTTAGTAAACAAGCTACATACAAGTTAAAACTGGCTGATTTAGCAAAATGCTAAACATCAGCTAAAAAAACAGCTAAAAACAAGTTGATTTACTGAAAAACAACTTAAAGCCTGTTTATTC
Source organism: Cirrhinus molitorella (assembly GCA_033026305.1). NCBI lineage: Eukaryota > Metazoa > Chordata > Actinopteri > Cypriniformes > Cyprinidae > Cirrhinus > Cirrhinus molitorella. The sequence continues at coordinate 21,562,095 of CM065134.1, forward strand.
AGAAAAAAGAAAAACAACTAAAACTAGCTATTTTGCAAAAAAGTAAAAACAACAACAACAAAAACAGCTAAAAAAAGCAAGGGGAAAAAAGCTAACACCAGCTAATAACCAATTAAAACCAGTTTATTTAGCAAATAAACAGCTAGAAACAGTTTAGAAAAAAACAAAACAAAAAAAAAAACAAGCTAAACCAGCTGATTTAGAACTAAAAACTAACTACAGTTGATTTAGCTAAAACAGATAAAAGCCAGCTAAAACCAGCTGATTTTGCTAAAAAAAAAAAAAAAAGAAATTCCAGTCATTTTGATGATTTACTTACATAGGAGTAGAACATTCAAAAAAAAAAAAAAATAAAAAAATATATATATATTCCTTAAAAACATTTAATACATTAAAAATGAACAATGTGTTGAAAATGAATGTGTTTAATGTAATGAAATGACTCCACTCATATCTGGCCTAATAAAAGTTAATTTATTTATATTCACAGAGTGGGTCACCTCATGGGGGTTGACATCTTGGGATCACAAGACCAGCCAAATGTATTATTGCTGACAAAATCAAAAAAACTCATCAATTTGTGCCACTAATTTTGTTGACTAGATTAGCAGTGGTCTCCAGCCAAGCTGGTCTGTTCTGCAGGGTATCACATAATATGCAGCGCTGTGCAAAAATGAATGAACCGCTGAATACAAAAAGTAGCTGTGGTCCTAGTTTTTGTTATATTTGTAGTCTGTATTGTGCTATTTAATTGTTTCCTGCAATGTAAGCAAACTTTTAGCATTCACAGTCCAGCTCTATCAATGGAGCTCATAAAAGAGAATTAGATGATATCTCTGGTGGGCGCTGTCCACTAATTACAAAACACTGAACAAAGTAACTAAAAAGTAAGTGGTCTCATTAATCATGGCTTTAGACAGAGCCACTGAGTGCTAATTTAATGCACTGTGTCCCGTTGACTCTGAAGGTTAATTCTGTCTTTGTGGAGTTGGGATACAGTGTCGCTGTTGACAAGATTAAGGTTATCGAGCCATGACTAAAGGTATTATGGTCATTTCGGATGATCCTGCCGCATATTCTCAACAGAGGAGCCAGTACAGAAAGAGAGACACCTTTCCACTTAAAGAAACAGTTCTCCCACAAAGCTATTGCATGTTTCAGAAAAATTTAAACAGAGCGCTAAAGTCTTACGGGGAGTATCTGGGAAACCTGTTTGAAAACAGTCATATTGTTGCAGTAGAAGCCATGGATGTTGGGAACTTCGACAATAATGTTGTATTAGTGTCATCTCGAAGCGGCAGAATAAGAACAGGAGCAATTCAGTTCGAGAACTGCTGAGCTCACATTTCATTAATACTCTTCATCCTGTTGGAAGCTTCTGCATTTCATGCATTTCAAGAAACAACATGCTTACCTCTGCAATAGTGATGCAGTCTTCATAGAGGGTGTGCAAAATATGGTTTGCCAACATGAGGTAGACAAGTGAGTCCTCATCTACTTGGAGTCCAAAGTATTCGGCATAATCCCCGGAAAATCCTGATCCTGAGCATCAGGGAACATGAAGATGATATCAGATTCTACATCTGACGGTTACGTACTCTGAACAAAATTATAAACGCAACACTTTTGTTTTTGCCCCCATTTTTTAATGGGCTGAATTTGAAGATCTAAGACTTTTTCTATGTACACAAAAGGCCTATTTCTCTCAAACATTGTTCACAAATCTGTCTAAATCTGTGTTAGTGAGCACTTATCTTTTGCCGAGATAATCCATCCACCTCACAGGTGTGGCATATCAAGACGCTGATTAGACAGCATGATTATTTTCAAAGGTGTGCCTTAGGCCGGCCACAATAAAAAGGCACTCTAAAATGTGTAGTTTTACTGTATTGGGGGGGGGGGGGTTTTCCAGGGGCAGTATCTTTGCCTTATGCAGTGCAACACATGTCCTTTGCATACAGTTGGTCAGGTTGTTGATTGTGGCCTTTGGAATGTTGGTACTGGCAGGAACTGGAACATGCTGTTGTATACGCCAATCCAGAGCATCCCACACATGCTCGATGAGACCACAAGCATGCAGATGAGCTTCCCTGAGACGGTTTCTGACCGTTTGTGCAGAAGTTCTTTCGTTATGCAAATCAATTGTTGCAGCAGCTGTCCGGGTGGCTTTTATTGTGGCCAGTCTAAGGCACACCTGTGCAATAATCATGCTGTCTAATCAGCATATTGATATGCCACACCTGTGAGGTGGATGGATTATCTTGGCAAAGGAGAAGTGCTCACTAACACAGATTTAGACAGATTTGTGAACAATATTTGAGAAAAATAGGCCTTGTGTGTATATAGTAAAAGTCTTAGATCTTTAAGTTTGGCTCAAAAAATAGGGGCATAAACAAAAGTGCTGTGTTTATAATTTTGTTGTGTATTAAATAATTATTTAGAAAGACACAAAACTCATTTTAAAAAGAGCTATAAAGACACCAACTCGCAACATTATGTTAATCTAATGTCATGTTTAATTGAAACAAAGAAGGATTTAATCTTTGAAAACCTACCCAAAATTCATTAGCAGCATCACTGGTACAAAATTGAAAAGAAAAGAGAAAAATGCCAGGATAACCTTTGCCTCACTACTTGTGTAATTAATTTCTTGCTTGAAAGAACTTGTATCACATGCTTTTCCTGCTTAATTCTGTTCATTTATGAGAGTTTACGTAACATGCTCGCAGTCTACTGAAACTGCCCTTGGAACAGTTGTTCTTCCAGTATGTTTTTCTAGCTCTTCTACAATAAGAGCCTGTGACATTTACAGTGGGAAGGTGGTTAATGTACAGTAATTATAAGTAAAGAACATCATGTGTTTAATTTTCCATAGACATACCGATCCCGTGATGATGGTAGAGCATAGACGTCACTCCATCAAACCTGAATCCATCAAATTTGTACTCCTCCATCCACCAGCGCAGGTTTGACAGGAGAAATCGCAACACCTCCCATCTACACACACACACACACACACAAACAAACAAACAGAAACAGTTATTATGCGATATTCTGATAGGAATATATATATATATATATATATATATATATATACACATACATATATATACACACATACATATTTGAGTCAATGCTTATCCTAAATGTTTGCACTACTACTGCTCAAGAAAACTTTCTTATTTTTACACAATGAAACTAGTTTCTATAAAAATTTTATGTTTTTATGAAGTTTGACATGCTGAATTTGAAAATCACATTACAGTTTGCGTATCAGTAATAGTGCTCATGAAAACTAAAAAAGCATTTGAGAATGCAGTAAGAACATGAACAAAGAAACAAAGCAAAACAAACTGACAAATTCAATAAAACAAAGATACAAACAAAACAAACAGTGCTTTCATTTTTTTTCCATTGAGGTCTACTAACATTTTTGTTCAGGTATAATATATCCTACAAAAGAAATCTAATAAAATAATCAAATGTAAAACAACACTGTAAAGTTTTCACTGTATAATAGCTTATACTGTACAGCTGTGAGGGATTTTCGCTGGCATGTTATTTATAAGCAGAAATTGATTTTGGCGTGCATGTGATACGCACAGGTTTGGTGTGCATATAATATGCAATTTTCCTGTGGAGTTTATATGATACTGTTTTGGCGTCCATATGATATGGACTTTTGGCGTAAATATAATACACACCTATCTCACACCCCTAATCCTAACCATTGCGCATCATATGCACACCAAAGTCAATTTCTGCATATAAATAGTATGCCAAATAGAAACAGAAACTCGTGGTATTGATAAACGCTTTAATGAGATCATGTTGACACATTGGATTTTCTCACAGCTGTTCACGTTCAAGACAAAAACTGCGTTTAAGTGAATACTGTCCAAGCCGGCCACTTTGACATATTTGTGTGTGTATTTGATCATTTGGATGTGCACCCGAAGCGCAAAGTGTAATTTGCTTGTCTGTTTTGGAGCGAAACAGCATGGGGAACAGCATCTTTTGCATGGCTTATTGTGATTCAACGTTTTATCAATCAAGTCCTGCAATTTAGCAACAGTAAAGACTGCATTTTAAAACAATCATCGATTGTGCTGATTCCAACATTAAGTTTGGGTTTTAGGGAGGAACAAATGTGCTGTTAAGGTTAAGAAGTTGAAAGAATAGTTTTACCTCATAACTCATAATCGCAACAAAACCAAATACAGAAATGCACTGTAAATACTCAACACAACCAAATACAGAAATACGCTGTAAACACTCACAGCACAACAGGGTTGCCAGGTTGTCACAACAAAACCTGCCCAATTGCTACTCAAAACCTTTCGAGGGGGGTCCCCTGTTGTAAAATCGCATTCTGCGGTGTAAAATGTGTTTTTTCTTTGGGGTTCCTGTGGAAAATTTGAATTTCAAGGGCTAAATATGATGTTATTGGGGTCGCTTCCATACATATCTATGGTTGCTTCACCCCGCAGACATAAAAAACAACCCACGGCAACAGTGTTAAAGTAGCCCAATTCCACGTGAAAACCGCGGACTTTCAGACAACCAAGTGCAGAAATACACTGCAAATACTCACAACACACCCAAATACAGAAATGCGTTGCAATTACTCACAGCACAACTAAATACAGAAATATGCTGCAAATATTTCCGACACAACCAAATACAGAAACGTGCTGCAAATACTCAATGCAACAAAATACAGATACTAGGGATGCACGGTATATTGGTACTGGAAAATTACCGGTATATATTTTATTTCGAATGGTTCAATGCTAGAATTTTGATCAATTCTGTATTTTATACGCTGCTGCTCCGAAGTTCGTCTGTGGGCGGCAGTGCTTACCCAATTGCTGTGAAACCTGGAAAATGTGACAACAGAACAACACGATTGATCATCAAACAGATGAAACTCCATCAACGTGCTCGATAGTAAAGAAAGACAACAGTAAAGGTGAAATATGGCACATTTTTGCATACAAAACAGATGATAAAGGTGAACAAGCTGATCTTGCTGCACCTGTATGCAAGCATTGCTATAATAAATCATTTGTTGTCACAGGCGGCATAAATCAAATCTTGCCAAGCATTTGTCACTTGCTCATCCTGATCTTTAACGCAAATTTAGAGATCGACAGGTGAGTGCATCATTCAGAAATTCAGGTTTAATTAACTTTTATTCACGACTGATCAATGCACATACCCAAGATGTGATTCAGATTAAACACAAAAGCTCAACTGTGCGTGTTTGACACGCTATCAGTTTAGCTTTGGTCACATAATATTAGAACTTTCATTTCAAACAATCAAAGATTAATTTAATTTAAATGAAGAGTTTTGCTATATTAATTTTAGTATCAGTAATATGAGGGAATGTTTCTCCCACGCCGTCAACCACTAATATGAAGCAGCCGAGAGAGCGAGAGAGATATATTTAATGCTTTTTCTCCTGGATATCTTAAAACAATCGGAGATAGAGAGATAATAATGTGATTTTGAATACTTTGACTCTTAGAATAACTCTTTACAGCAACCTTTGTTAAAATTCATTAGGTAAGCTTACCTAACAGTATAACAGCACTTATTAATTTAGGTCAATGATAAATTTAGTTAAAAATGATCAATTAATGTTTAGTATGTTAACATTACTTTCTAAATACTCACAACCAAATACAAGAATAAGCTATAAATACTCACAACCCAAACAAATACAGAAACGTGCTGCAAATACTCACAATACAACCAAATACAGAAATAAGCTATAAATATTAGCAACACAACCAAATACAGAAAAATACGCACAAAACAATTACAGAATTGCACTCCAAATACTCCCAAAGCAACCAAATACAGAAATAAGCTATAAATACTCGCAACATCACCAAATGCAGAAACATGCTGCAAATACAATGCAACCAAATACAGATAAATGCTGCAAATACTTACAACATGAACAAATACAGAAAAGTGCTCCAAGTATGTACAACACAAACAACTACAGAAACACGCTGCAAATACAATGCAACCAAATACAGATATAAGCAATAAATACTCGCAACACCACCAAATGCAGAAAAGTGCTGCAAATATGCAAAACGCAAACAACTATAGAAACACGTTGCAAATACTCACACAAAACCAAATACAGAAATAAGCTATAAATACTCACAACACAACCAAATACAGAAAACTGCTGCAAATAGTACAAAACAAACTACAGAAACGTGCTGCAAATACTGACAACCCAACCAAATACAGAAATACGCCGAAAATAATAACAACGCATCCAAATACAGAAATGTGCTTCAAATACTTACAACGCCACCAAATACAGAAACACGCTGCAAATACTCACAATGCAACCAAATACAGAAATAAGCTATAAATACTCGCAACACCACCAAATGCAGAAAAGTGCTGCAAATATGCACAACACAACCAAATATAGAAATAAGCTATAAATATTCGCAACACCACCAAATACAGATACATGCTGTAAATACTCACAACACGACCAAATACAGAAAACTGCTGCAAATAGTACAAAACAAACTACCGAAACGTGCTGCAAATACTGACAACCCAACCAAATACAGAAATACGGCGAAAATAAAATACAGAAACACGCTGCAAATACTCACCATGCAATCAAATACAGAAATAAGCTATAAATACTCGCAACACCACCAAATACAGATACATGCTGTAAATACTTACAACACGACCAAATACAGAAAACTGCTGCAAATAGTACAAAATAAACTACCGAAACGTGCTGCAAATACTGACAACCCAACCAAATACAGAAATACGCCGCAAATAAACTACAGAAACACGCTGCAAATACTCACCATGCAATCAAATACAGAAATAAGCTATAAATACTCGCAACACCACCAAATACAGATACATGCTGTAAATACTTACAACACGACTAAATACAGAAAACTGCTGCAAATAGTACAAAATAAACTACAGAAACATGCTACAAATACTGACAACACAACCAAATACAGAAATTCGCTGAAAATACTCTCAACCCAACTACAAACAGAAATGTGCTGTAAATACTAACGCATCCAAACACAGAAATGTGCTGAAAATACTTACAATGCAACCAAATACAGATATAAGCTATGAATACTTGCAACACCACCAAATACAGAAAAGTGCTGCAAATATGCACAACATAAACAACTTCAGAAATGTGCTGCAAATACTCACAACGCAACCGAATACAGATATAAGCTATAAATACTCGCAACACCACCAAATGCAGAACAGTGCTGCAAATATGCAAAACGCAAACAACTATAGAAACACGTTGCAAATACTCACACAAAACCAAATACAGAAATATCCCGTGATTTTTACACAGAACCAGAAAAAATCTACTTACAGTATATAATTCACAGCAAATCATTAGTTATTCACATATTATATCATGTTTTAATATGAACCTCTGATCTGTTAAGCATGTTTGCTTATGACTCCTGAATAAACATTATTTTAAAGCAGCGTTCTTCAGCAGGGGTCCACAGCCGTACCGCAGGGGTCTGCCAATTATTATTGTTTGATGAAACGTAAATATGTGTTAAACCAAAGTACAATATTAAATTAACCTCAGCAAAAAGCTTCAGCTAAATGTTTCATTGTACCTCCTGCAATGCATTTGGTAAATATTATATAAATTTAAATATTATGTAGTTTATGACTCTAAACATCAGTAAGGATTATTTTAATAGCTTTGCAATGCAGCACCATAAAGCGCTGTATATAAACACATTAATATGGAAATTAATGCATGTTATTATAAGCCAGGCTTAAAATGCGATACTCAGATTTATACAATATGTTCTGCTCCGTCTCCCTGCTCACCAAGGGGTCTCCCACTTTTAAATTGATACTCCTGAAATATCACAAACTTTTATAAAAAGACCAGAATTCAGTTTATATAATGAAAGCAGCAGTTCCAGTTACACAGTGATGTTTTGCACCAAACTTTCAGGAAGACCTGAACTGCGGCTCCAGGTTCTCAGGCACCAGGCAATATAATTAATCCAGCTGACATCATCACTTTCTGGGATGTGTTGCTTCCCAGATGGCGAGAACTCAGTGCTGCCTGGAAGTGCAGTAGTATTGCGTTCACAGAGTTAGGATTTCACATGATATAGAGTGAAAGAAACCTCCTGATAGTGCAGCGAGCATCGATCACTGCTACACTCATGATACAGCAGCACACACACTGTTTGTGCTTTGGGATGTGACTAGAGGAAACTTTTTCCTCTTAATATGTTTCTCTTAGGTTAAGAGGTTCTCAAATTCACCAGAATAACTGAAATAGTATGTGAAAGATGAATTCAATGTGATGATCCACAAAAAGGGAAAATTGAGTGAGTGACTGTAATTTGCTGGACGCATCTGTTTGCATTCCTGTTCACATTAAAGGGTGAGTTTATCTAAAAATGAAAATTCTGTCATTAATCACTCACCTTCATGTCATTCCAAACCTGTAAGACCTTTGTTAACACATCTTCGTAACACAAATTAATATATTTCTGATGAAATCCGAGAGCTTTCTGACCCTGCATAGACAGCAACACAACTAACACGTTCAAGGACCAGAAATATTGTTAAGGACATTGTTAAAATAGTCCATGTGACATAGAACCCAGATGCACAGTGCCTTGTTTACATGTAAAGAAAGACGCACGCTGTACATAAAACAGTATTCATAAACATATCTAAATATTGTGACAGAAAGGATGACTTGCAATGCTTTGTGGTACTCTCATGAACGCACGACGGAGATTGACATAGAAGAGAAGAAATTGTTGAAAAAAGTAGCTATTTTTGTTTTCTTTTCGCACAAAAAGTAGTGAAAAATAGACTATTTTAATGATTTTAAGTATGTCCTTACTAACTTTTTGGGCCTTGAACATGGTAGTTGCATTGCTGTCTATTCAGGCTCAGAAAGCTCTCGGATTTCATCGAAAATATTTTAATTTGCGAAGAAGAACAAAGGTCCTTCAGGTTTGGAACGACATAAGGGTGAGTAATTAATGACAGAATTTTCATTTTTGGGTGAACTATACCTTTAAGACCAGAATTGTTTCTTTTGAAAAGCTGGAAAACATAGTTTATTTATATATATATATATATATATATATATATATATATATATATATATATATAAAAACTTGTTTAGTCATTCTTCAGCTCATAAGGAGCTTATGACTTAAATATTTTTTTACTGCAGTTCTTAGAATTTTAGTAATTTTTTGTTAATCATTTAAATTATTTTGTTGTTTTATTGTTTTTAAATTATGGCTAATCCAGATTTTACATAACAGCAGAGTTGATACATGTTTTATCACTAAACATTCAAATCCAGCCATTTCAAGCAGATCAAGACTTACAAGTGATTTTGAAAGATTTTCCCATTCAATGGGACGTTTACGCAACAGCAGTTTGAACTAAAAACGGAAACCTTTTGATAAACTTTTGCCATTCATTTACATGACAGTGGCATTTTGGGAGCCTGAAAATGCAAGTTGTTGACATCACACACATAGCATTTAGTAGTTATTCTCACGGATTGTTTTGACAACATTGTCGTCTATACAATAGGGGCTTGCACTGACTAGTCGACTTTAATGCTCTGCCATGTCGCTGGTCCTCTAGAGGGTGCAACAGGATAAGAAGTCTTTGAAGTCCACATTTACGCTCTGTTTCAAAACAGCTAAAATGATAAATAAATGCATACTCCAAAAGCACTCCACAGGATGTGGGAATATACCAACTGGATGCTTAAAATTGAATAGGAAAATGCACATTTTAAACAGCTTATTGTAACTGTCGTTCTAATCTAACGCACTGCTGCATTGTAACACAGTCTATAGACAGTAGCTCAGATCGCACAAACACAATCATTCAAAAGTGTGGTGAGGAAATGAATAGTCAACACTGTTCTATGATTTCTCAGTAATATAGCTTAGAAACTGAAAAGTTGTTGCATATATTTCTTAGTAATTAAAACCCACAGCTTTATTATTAGGCTAGTAGAGAGACGCTGCCAGGTAGAATTAATTCACACATGCAATTGCTCTCTCACTAATGACTTTATATAAATGTAATATTTACAGTGCTACTTTATCTGTATCTGACGGTCAGAAAGCTCTCGGATTTCATCAAATATCTTAATTTAAAGAGCTCTTTACCAAAACGCTATAAATCAATTTTAATTCATTGGAGTAAACGTGTTTTCTTGACCAAGTGGCAAGAGGAAAAACAATATTTTCTGTTTCAAACTTTCACATAGCATCTTTAGGTTATAATTACATTAAAAATTCTAATTCAGATTTTGATTTTCATCAAGATTTATTATAAAAACTGAATATTTTTTCCTCCAAATGTGATAAATCCAGCAGGGCTTTATGCTTACTTTTCATTAAAAACTAAAATAAAAAAAATAAAAAAATAGGGGCACAGTCAAAATTTTAGAAGCACCTTTTAATTAATAATCAAACAATCTGATAAAAAAATTGTCTTCCTATTACGAGGTGACATTTGACTCCTTAAAGTGAATTAAATAGGGATCTTTTATGCCACATATATATACACATATATATAAGCATTTTAATCTTTTTAGTTAAAACAACAGAATAAGAATAAGTAATCAAATGAAATCAGCATAAACAAAATTAATTTGTACTACAGAGGTGGAACAGAAGAACCCCAAAGTGGCTTGCAGGTGTATTTCCATATGTTTAAAGAAGCTCAGAGGTGGCATGTGTGCAATCAAATTCATAAATTCATGTTGAGATTAATGTTTTAAATATAACATTTTGAATATAGAAATATTAAATGGTTTAAATCACTGAAAATATACTTTAAAAATGAAACTACAAGCCAGTAGGTGGCGTCAAGTCACTTATTTAATTACTGAATCATATTCATTTGATTCGTTTGAACGGCTGATTCATTAAGGAATAAAGCAAGTGACTGTCTTTATGAATGGGAAATTGACTCACTACATTAGTGTAAAAATGCACGTTCATTCATTAACAAAACACCGCTGTGTTTGAACGGAGATGCGCAGCGGCTCAGCTGTGACTTTGTTTCAAACTATTTTCCACAAAGAAATGGAGCAAAATCGGGCAATAGAGTCAGTGAGTCAGACAATGTAAGTAACTTAATATTACCTTCTTGTTTATTTAACTGTTGTATTAAATCAATATCTCAATTACCAACTCCCTTACAAATCAATAAAAGCTGTCACTCAGTTCATTTTTTGTTTGTTTGTTGATCCCAAAGTACAAAGTAGATTTACTGTTTACAATGTGTGGAATGGTGTGCTGTTATTGGTTGAGCTGATGTATCACATTTTGCAGAGACTGGAGTTTGTTGCGGTTTGGAAATAAAGGGAGAAAACATGACAGAATAACACTGCGAATATTGCATTTTGTGTAAAATTAATAATGGACTTTTCAATACCGACCAGATACAATACTGATTTTGGCAATAACGTTTATCACGTTTTGGAAAAGAGCTCTTAATTTGTGTTCTGAAGATGAATGAAGGTTATACAGGTTTGGAATGAAATGAGGATGAGTAATTAATTACAGAATTTTAATTTCTGGGTGAACTAACCCTTCAAAAATCCATTACAGCCCAAAAGGCTGTGAACTCCTGCCTTCAATGGCATTTTAATCTATGCAAATGTTTTGCAACCCCCTCGCATATTTTTGAAAAGCTGTACCTGCAAGTCCGACTCCCTCCGTCCATGTTTGAAAGCTAGAAATGAATACCAATGCGCTCTACCTCCTCATCGGGTACCCCAATCAGCTTCCCGTGGCATGTGGCTATGAGCATAAATTAACCGTCAGGATGAGAAATTGGAATCAACTCATCCCTAAAGTATGTCTGTATCCTGGTGTTTGGATGATATGTGTAGGCACTTGTGACCAGCCCCCTCCAGCTGAGCATCCTCAACAACTTGGAGTAATGGCCACGTTGCCATAGAAACTTTGTTAAAATGCGAGCACGGGGGTCCTCTGGCACCGTGCAAAGCGCACGCGGAACAAGGTAAAGCACCTCAACCGTGTGAAGCCGAATTAAAGAGCGCGAAAGAACACCATCATCTCGCCTGAGAGTTTTATAAATGCCAAGCGCTCCGATTCGCGCTACGGCATCCTTAATGTTATTGTCAGAAGAAGGACAATATGACACTTACAATGCAGCCGGTTCTGTCCGGAACGGCGTGAGCGGCCCCAACGGAGCCGGGCTAGCGCTAATCCTACATCTTAAACTCTATTCGACAGCACGGATGTGTGAATGAACTCTTTTCAACCTCGATTCTTCTCTTCTAAACTTCTACAACAATGACATGAGGCCCAGGTAGCAGAAAATGTGAAAATATGGAAATGAACCATCTTTTGACACTCACACTGGAACTTGAAGCTATTCAGAATAACTTATGAACCTCCCCACACAAGCGAGTCTGCAGAACTGTGAAGATGTCTGATAACATTAGCGGGGTATAAGGAGCTACAGCCTTCATTTGGAGTCATTCCGTGCTTTCGGCTTGATGCATTCAGCGCTGTGCTGATCTAGGCAGCAACATTCATGTATGCTAAATCAAATATATGGATACAAGTCCCCGTCGGCCAGGCGCAAATCCCCCAAAGCTTCTTCCAGGACTGAGCACTTCGCAATTGGTTCTGCATGAGGAGTGAATCAGCGCCGGGGTAGATTGTGGTTTTCCAAGCCACGGGGGAAAATGCTGATGTAGATATCCACGGCGCCGTTTCATAAAGTTGCAAATGGCGAGTCTGCAACTCCTGGTTGGCTCTCCCAATATTAGGGGGCTGTGGTAATCTGATAAGCGTGCGGCATGGGCGGTCACGCAGAGCTGCGGGTGATAAATAGATTATACTGTGATCAACACACGACGCAGAGGCCAAACACACAATGCGTTATCGTGGGACTGAGGTAAAGCCATGACAAAGCCACACCTGCGCATTAAAGCCATAAGAATGGCTGTTATTCCTTATGGGCGAGTCCTGTCGGGAAGGTTATCTGACAGGGAGGGACTGCGGAGGGTAAAAAGCTTTTGTCAAGTGAGATGGTCTGTGAAGGTAAAGCAGGGCTACTCAGCTTTTGGAAAGGGCCTCAAGGGCTGCATTTAATTTTAGTAGTTATTTTGGTCACACTTTAAGGTTCAATTCTCACTATTAACTAACTATTAAGCTATGACTTTTGCCTCAGTGAATCCATTTGCTGCTTATTAATAGTTAGTAAGGTAGTTGTTAAGTTTAGGTATGGGGTGGATCTTAAAGGAAGTTCACTTCCAGGACAAAAATGTACAGATCATTTACTCACCCCCTTGTCATCAAAGATGTTCATGTCCTTCTTTATTCAGTCATAAAGACATTGTGTTTTTTGAGGAAAACATTTCAGGATTTCTCTCTATATAGTGGACTTTTATGGTGCCCGCAAGTTTGAACTTGCAAAATGGCAAAGGGCTCTAAACGATCCCTGCAAAGGAATAAGGGTCTTATCTAGTGAAACAATTGGTTACTTTCTAAAATAAATTACAATTGATATATATATATATATATATATATATATATATATGAAGAGTTTAGATGCAAAACCCTCTAAAAGCCATCTCAGTCAAAAATGAGATAATGATACTGAGTGAGTGCTCTTGACACATATTATACTTCAAACTCGCCAAAATCCCACTCTCAGCTCAATCAAAAGCACCATAGAAACTTATACATTGGAGCCTGATAAAAATGCATTTTTTGAAGACATGTGTCAGATGGATTTAGAGGCTTTTGCATTTGCATCCTGAACCGGAATACACACAGTTCATGCAGAGCTAGTCAAGGCGAGCATTTGAGATCAAAAAAGTATATAAATTGTCTTTGTTTATATATATAACCGATTGTTTTGCTAGAGATTTTTCTAAAAAAAAGAGTTTTTCTTCCTTGGCATTGAAAATGCATTTTGGAAGTTCAAACTCACGGGCACCATAGAAGTCCATTATATCAAGAGAAATCCTGAAATGTATTCTTTTTTTTTTTTTTTTTTTAACAACTGAAGAAAGAAAGACATTAAATCTTGGATGGCAAGGGGTGGGTAAATTATCTGTACATTTTTGTTCTGTAAGTGAACTTCTCTGTTAATGCTGAAGAGAGAAATGAGTAATTGAATGAGTTGAGTAAATGAATAAACATTTTATATATGTGATGCTAACAGTATTTGGAACTGTTATTTATGTATACAGCATAATGAAATGACATAATTCGATTACATTATTTGTTGATGAATGTATTATGGTGAACAAAGCACACCACAAAATTACAATGATGACTAAAAATTAATACCTCAAATGCTGACTTTTTTTTTTTTTTTTACATATAATGAATAGAAAATGATCAAGCATATTTTGCTTATATTTAGTACATTTTCATTTTAAAAAAGCAACAATAAAAAAAAAAAAGTTGCATAAATTAGCAAAGATTTTTTAGCAAATAAAATACCATGTGATAGGAAGATGAACATTTCAGAAATTAAAATGATTGAAAGTCTATTAGTATTAAAATAATAAATATTAGTCCTTCAATTTTCTGAAGAGCGTGGATAATCCACTAGGGGACCGAAAACATAATAGATCACATACTATATACACTTTGTTGGTAAAAAATGATCATGTTAAGGGTGTAGACCCCTTACAATGCAATGCATTTAATATGATACATAGGACTTGTAGGGTTAACATGGTGGGAACAGAATCTTGTAAACTGCAGTGGCCACAGTATTGACATCACACAGGCCTCAAAAATCTACCTGAGACCTGCATCTTGAGTAATTCTGAGGTTAAGGAGTGACTTACGGACAACACTATGGCTACAAATTGACAAATGGGCCAGTTTTTGCCTTAACCAGATTATATACGACTTCAAGGGTGTCTGGAAGGACGGTGAAATGCAGTTTTATTCGATTATGAGACTCCCTTCATGATTTCCCCACATCGCTAGCATTTACCATGAGCGCTCAATGACAACATATACGATGCATATCAATGAAATGGCTTGCATTGGTAGTCAAGCCGTTCAACGCAAGAAAAAAAGTCATGCGACATTTCCTCAGAGCCAAATAGCTGATAATCTGTCTCAACACCATATTCATCCTTGGGGAAAGAATGACAGGAAAAAGAAAAGTGTGATGATAAACATAAAATGACCTTGCTACACCGCATGCCAAATCTGTCATAAGCACTGGTTTCCGGACAGTTACGAATTAACACTACAAGAATACTTTAAACCGAGGATAATCTCTCAACGGGGGTACGCTGACCTTATTTGCATTTCTTCTACCTGATATTGCAACCCAGTCTCAGGTGTAAAGAAGATCGCAGGAAGAGGAAACATATAAATCCCTGTATCCTCAACATTACAGTCAACCTGCATGAGAACAAATAAATTTACAACCTTGACAGGTCATTTCACACAAGGCGCAGCGGTGAAACGACGGCATCTGACAGACTGAGAGATGGCGAACAGCCGGGCCTTGTGGGAAACGACGGTTGAGGCACCTCATTTCACGCATTTCACATGCTGTGCCTGTCCTATTGGTAAAACGGCTTCTTCGCTCACTCAATAAGAGACAAGCAGCGCAGATTAATGTTTATTGGCCAAGAGATGGATAACACCTGGATAAAGTGATGTGACAAGTGCCACTGTCATGTCATTTTTTGTTGCTCTGGAATTCGTCCAGAACTGTCAGAATTAGCATTCTCCATCAACATCCAGCTGTGCCTCTGGTGAATTCAGGCATTTGTCTCAATAGAAAGTTTATTAAGTCTCATTGAGAGGTGTTGGGAGAACATGTGACACGTCCTGATGAGGAATGAATATTTTCATCGAAAACAAGGAGGGGGAACCGCTTCACGAGCATGGGATCTTATTGTCATTGGAAATCTTTCACAAAGGCACAGTATAATTTGGCATTCCTTGCACAGAATACCAAGCGTGCCCCACAAAGTCATTAAACCTGTGCATTCCTCTTAGTCCGGATTAAAAAAAGAGCAATAAGCCTTGGCGAATGTAACGTGCGATCGAAATGTGAGACCACAAAAGCGGCTAGCCTCGGGTCTGGCTCTGTTTGATGTGCAGAGGGATTCCGGTGATGACTGATGAAAAATGGATGCAAATGAGCCAATACAGCAGGAGACTGGAGGAAGGAATGGATAAGCGTGGAAAGAGCCTTCTGAAGTCACACATCTGAGACCTCTCGAGCGCCAGAGAGAGGGCAGACGGCGGCGGTGGCCGAGAGGAAGTGCGCCTGCCCTTCAGGAGACGGGTGGAGAGGAGCGTCGTGACGGCACAGAGGATTAATTTACTCGCTTTCACAAGGTGTCCTTGCTGCTCTTTGAAACAGCCTATTAGAGGAGCCACAGGAAGCCATGAAGTGCGGCCCAGCGGATGTCTGTGGGCTAGTTAGATCTCCACTACAAGGGCTAAGACCTCAAACACTGGCTGTTCAACATTTCCCTGTAGATGCCACGGAAACTGGGTGCATAACAGAGCTAAACACAGTATCCACCAGATGTTTCCATAAAATCACCTTGTTTTCATGACTTTTCCATGTCATAAGGGTACTTTCTATGTGTTGAAGACAAGCAAACAGGGGAAGTGGATACAGCTTGATCTGTCAACTGTCATGAATTTCAATAGACTGTTCTGATTGTGATATAAATCACAATGAAGGGACGGCGTTCTGCAGTAGGGACTTGCTTGCTTGTTTATGCGAAACTGATGGAAGCAACTTGGGGTCGATTGTGAAGGACTATACCTCACTTTTCAAGGAGACATTTTGACTTGGACACAGAAGCTGAAGGTCAAATTTGTGGTCAAGAAAGTTGCGGGTATTAAGACTTATATGGCTTACAGGGCTCTAGACTCATCCTACCCACTGGTCGCTCTTTTGCGACTAACTTTCTCAGTTGGTTGCAGAAGCACATAATTTTATTGCAATTATATATATCCAATATCCAACCCGTTCTTTTTATCAGTGGTATTATTTATTCTTTTGCATGTTATAAACCGGGCTTTGGATGTTTTCGCTTTCGAATTTGCGAACTTGTCGTCATGTTTTACAAGAAAAGATAATTTTTTGTTTCGCTTACATCTATACACCTTGACCAAAACTAAAGATGGATTCATTATTGTTATTCTTAATTAAAAAGCAACAACAATAGAACAATGACAAACTATCTTACATAATGTTTATTAAAGGAATACTCCACTTTTTTTTTTGAAAATAGGCTCATTTTCCAACTTCCAAGTTAAACAGACAAGTTTTACCATTTTTAAATCCATTCAGCTGATCTCCGGGTCTGCCGTTAGCACTTTTAGCATATCTTAGCCTAAATCACTGAATCAGATTAGACCATTAGCATCTTGTTCAAAAATGACCAAAGATTTTTGATATGTTTCCTATGTAAAACTTGACTCTTCTTTAGTTTCATTGTGTACAAAGACAGACAGAAAATGAAAAGTTGCAATTTTCCAAGCTGATATGAATAGGAACTATACTCCAATTGCGGCGTAATAATCAAGGAACTTTGCTTCCGTACCATGGGTGCAGCAGGCGCGATGATATTACGCAGCGCCTGAATATAGTCCCCAGCTATTGTACTCTTTACCTTAGTGGCTTAGTGCTGGTCACGTTGGAAGTTACATAGCTGGGGACTATTTTCAGCTACCATAGCATAATGTGAGGTAAACAGTAAAGATGACAAGCTTTTCAAAATGAAAACAAAAAGAAAAGTGAAACTAAACTGTCTGTCAGTGACAGAAATTGGATTTTTTTTTTTTTTTTTCACAAGAATACCAACATGTTCACCTTCTCTGGTTTAAGAAGTTCTTTAACTTCAGCTTGAAAACCAAATCCTCCGTCCGGCATAATTTCCTCAATATTCATCATTTTTGCAGTGTGCACCTTTACGCTTGTGCTAACGTGACAAAACCAGGTATTACCCACAACACAACTCAGAATAAACAACTTGTAAAAAAAATAAATACAGATGTGATGCCACATTGTGGGGCTTTTTGTTGTACTTTTTTGTCGAAAAGCAACGAGAAGCTATACAAGTCTTCACTGCTTTCTTAGTGATAAGATAAGGAGAAAAGAATGTTTAGATGCCTGTGGACAAATAAAACTTTCTAAAGACCCACGTTTTTCTTCTCTCCACTTTAGCCCTAATGCCTTTGAGAATTCTTGTAGACTACAGCTACTGAAAGAGCTTAAAAGTGGCAATGAATATACAGTAAGCGTAAGCTCAAATCAAATGCCGTACTATTGATTTTTCCCCAGATCTAAACACCTCTGGATATTGAGTGAAATCCACGCTGAGAAACTCCTTCAGTGGCTGTGGCATCATGACAAGCGCTGGCATTTTTACATTCTGCCAGGATGGCATCTAGCATTTCTTGTCTGCCGTTTGTAAGCTCTTTCTGTAGTTGTGGTTTACTAATATGGCATTGCATTAGTATTTTATTTAGCGAGTATTGTAAGTTGTGTTGTAGTAAAAATAGCAACAGGTAGCGCCAATAGCTAGAGTGCAACCATTTGACGTCTTCAAAATAATGACACCCCCTATAGTAAAATATGTTTGAAATGATGTGGCTTTTTTAAATAACTTAATCTTTTCATGGGTTTTGTACTACATATTTCAGTAAGACATCATTTATGTTATATTAAGCCATACAAGTCTTGATATCTTGGGTTCCTTTCAAAGTATGTCAAATGTGATGTGAAACGTAACTTCTTCCAAGAACCTAAGTGAAAGTTCTGAAAGATTTCAAATCACAAATCACAATGAACGGATTTTGCCAACCAATGGATTTAACCAACAGCAGCAGGGACTTGTATATGTGAAACTGATGGAAGCAACTTTGCGGTTGACTGTGAAGGACACAATGTTCCGTTCAAATGTTCAAGGGGGCATTTTGACTGGGAAATGGAGGCTCAAGGTCAAGTTTGTGCTCAAGAAAGTCTTGAACTTATGTAAAATGTTACTACAAGTCATGTGAAACATAACTTCTTATGTGAATTTAAGTGAAGGTTAGGATCTGATAGACCAAGGATTATAAACCACAATGATAAGCAGTAGGGGCCTGCTTGCTTGTATATGTGAAACTTAGTTTTCAGTCAATTATGAAGGACTATTTCCCCATCTGACATACCATGGCACTTTTCAAGGGGGCATTTTGACTGGGACATGGAGGCTCAAGGTCAAGTTCATGGTCAAGAACATCCTGAAGGTGAAATGTTATGTGAAAGTTAGGAACTGAAAGAACCGGAAATACAAATCACAACAAAAGGGTTTAGCCTAAGCAAGTAAAAAAGTTCTGGTGCAGGGGCTTGCTTGTTTGTGTATGTAAAACTCTTGGTTGATGGTTGATTGTGAAACCCACTTTTCAAGGAGGCTTTTTGTCCGAACTTGAAAGCTGCAGATCAAGTTCATCATCAACATCATCTCAAAAGTTGTTGACCTGCTTTCTTCCAGCCAACCTAACTTTGAAAGTTATCTGCACCAAAAAAGTCCTCTATTCCCATGTCATGGTGAATCAAGGGACCAAAACGATTGTTTGACACTACTAAAAAGAGTCCCTCATTTCAAGAAACACCTCATGTAATTTCCACCGATGTCAATGGCACATCTGTTGCGACATTCGCCAATGGCTGTTTCAAAGTTGCTTGATTAAACAATGCTGCGCCATCGCAGTCGGCACCAGGAACGGTCCTTCCGCGATTCATCTTCTCAAAAGCAGGAATTAATAGAGAGCCCGACACCGAGATGCATCCAAACAAACGGCGACAAGAAAAACAGACAAATGAACCGGCGATGACACCGGGGCGTTCCTTCGGGCTTTTACAAATGACTCTTCAGATGGCTGCTGGTTGTGGCATATGTCTGCGGCCCGTCTAATGAGTCCCTCTGAAAACGGCACAAGCTCAATAAGTAATGAAACTGCAGCTTGGCTCTTATTACCGAATCTCTGCGCCGTCTGACACTAACGCTGGATAATGTATTGGCGGCAGCAGCTTTTGGCATGCGCTTATTAAATGTGGGTTCAAAAAGGCATTGATAGACTCCACGGAGGCGGACGGTCTGTCTCTTAATGTGTGATGAGATGAGCTTACAGCCGTGGAAGGAGAAGAAGAGAAACTTAATTATCACGCGCCGCGAGAGCACCAATCAATAGGTTCGGGTTTACCGTGAGGGCCATTAGGGTCAGAGCCAGCTAGCGTCTAAAGTGCCGTATGCTTTTGTAGAGCTTACCGCTGCGATGACAGTAATAATTTGGAGAACAGAGCGTCGGCAGCATCCGTGAAGCCGCATACATTGTGTGTGTGAATAGAAGCCAGAACCGTTCAGAGCAAAGGATTGTAAACACGTCTCTGATACTGTGACACACAAGGGCACTTTGAGCTTCTGCACATTTAAGACCCATTTACGTCAATTGTTGTTCTTCGCTTCATTTACACACATGATGTTTTGCGGTTAGCGATTCTCATTTTGATATTCAGAGTCTTTCATTATTAAAGATCTCATGGGGCATGTCTGAGACGTGTTAACAGAACACACACTCTTAGATGTAGACTGGCATACATGGGCTTTGTTCATTGGTTTCAAATGTATGTGTACTTGATGAGATATTTGCATGTTTCTGAGCTGTAAAATAAAAGGATAATGGCATTACTTTCTAGGGAGTTAACTTTATGTGCTTAACAGCTCCTCGTAGAATTTCAGTGTCGATGCCAAAACAAGCTCACAGCTGTTACTGATTGATCATCAGAGCAGATTGTGATAAAAGACGATACAAATGCCATGGGCATTAAATAAAGACTTATTGGCTACATAAAAAATGATTCATTTTTATTTTTATTAATAGATTCAGCTCTGCTTTTAACATATTTATTTATATATTTTTAAGTGGGACTTACACTTCCTTTGTGCATTTAAGTGTAATGCTTTTTGGTCATATTTCACCCAGAACACTGGCAAATAATGTCTCCACAATAAAATCCAGTCAGTGCAATGAGCAATTTATTTGATGAAGGTCAAAATGAATGAAGGTTTGAATTAAACAGACCATTTTATTGCTGCTGAAACCCTTTTTCCTGTCCAATATGTTTTTTTAACTGCCCTCTTCCTACAATATTGGCCTCTTTGCATGGTCTCTGACAGATTCACAAAAAATCCCCACAAAACTAAAACAATTTTCAGAAACTTAGATGTGTCACACTAACTTTCTTTTAGCCATTAATGAGCAAACACACTCTGCTTTTTAACTGTCAGCTTTAAAAGACAGGATTTATTTATTTCATTTTTAAATCAGCTCCATAAATGGAAGCTTTGTCTTCCAATTATACACTTTGTCAACTGTAAACAGCATTCACACATAATACACACGCTTGATGTCAAAATTGTGGATTTGTTTAAAAAAAGCCTAGAGTCAACTGTTCTGACAGCAAACCAACATTCTTTGTCTTCTTTTTTGGTTTGGAAACACTCCTACATTTTGCTCTAATTTGCAAACTTAGTTTTTCGAGAACAAAAACCACTGAAGTTCTATTCCATCAGGAAGAAAAGATGCTCTTAATAAAACCTGTCAGAAACAAACTTAAATTGAACTTTCCACTCAGTCAGATGTCAAGTGCATCTCTTGAGATCCATTTTACCTTTAAAATCATTTGCTTTGATGAATAAGTAAAATTTAATGGTTAAGTGAAGTAGATGACGACTCCGTACAAACCAATATAGATGTTTGTGTATCAAAAAGAAAATCATATGATAACGAATCAAACATAACATAAAGACCTACAAAATTCAGGGCGAGTTGAAGCTAAAAATTCCCAAAACATGTTTCCAGGTCTGCAGTGTAATTAGATGAGTCATTTAATTATTAATTATCTTCAAAAAAAAAAAAAAAAAAAAAAAAAAAAAAAAACAGTTGCTTCCTTCTACATTATACTTACTCTTCACTACTTATTGTCCAATATATTTCTAAAAGTAAATTTTATATAAACGCAAGCAATTTCTATTAATTCGTAACAGAAGGCTTTAGTTAGGTTATTGAACTATTTTAAAGGCAAAATAATTATGGCCGCCATGGGCCAATGAAATTTGAGCACCTATTAGACAAACTCGGTGGGCATGTTTGACTCATGGTCCTAAAGATCTGTAAGAATTTTGAAAGGAATCGGCCACTAGTTGGCGCTAACGACTTTTATGCCTCAGTAATCACGTGGGGTTTCACACATTCACACAATATGAATATCATTTGATAGATCTCCTCATACTGAACAACTTTGTCTCAAGAACCATTGCTGTCAATCAAATTGTTCATTAATTATTCACAAATATGCAAAAAAAAAAAAACTACTTTTGAGAACTAGTCCTAGGTTTTTAGCTTAATCTCGATCAGACCACTGCAGCACAAAGAAATTTTGAATTTTGTCCTTTGGTTAGCCTGTTGGTTAACAGGGTAATTTAGAAAAGGGGCGTGGCCACATTGCCCAAAAGCCTATAAAACCTAAATAAAAACTCAAAACTTTATAAAACCTCTTGAAAACATGTGTCAGATGACTCTTAACAAGCATGCAAAGTTTCATGGAGATCGGACCATAGTGTCGCTATAACAGTTAAAAAAGCTTCAAAAATACATTATTTCTATGGTAAATGGCCTCAAATTGCCATCAAGTGCTCATAAATTCAAAAACACTAGATATTTATATATGATAGATCTCCTCATTCTGAACAACTTTACCTCTAATGTCAATCAAGCTATTTTTTAAATATTTGATATTATTAAAAAAAATAAAATAAGAAATAATAATAATAATAATAATAATAATAATAATAATAATAATAATAATAATAAAAATACTTTTGTGAACTAGTCCTCAGTTTTTAACTCAAAATCAATAAAACCACTGCACGATTCTCCAGATTCTCTGGATAAACAATTATCCAAAAAAAGTTGAACATTTGCATTTGGACAGCTTTAACAGGACTATTTAATAGGGGTGCAATGGATCGCAGTTGATCCGTGATCCGTGCGGATCACAACCCCACGGTTCGGCACGCACGTGACCCGCGGATTAATAACTAATTTTTTTAATTTGTAGATTATCCTAAATTTAATCCTACATTTGTAACACTTGCAGAGAAAAAGACTGCCGATATTGCTTTTTAAGTAATTAATTACACAGAGAAGTTGTGTTCACGTGAACAGGGCATGTTAATCAGACAACAATGGCTAGCGGAGGAACAGAAGAACTCGAAAAGCCTCAAATCGTATGTATGGGAGCATTTTGGCTTCCCTGTAAAATATAATGATGATGGAAGAAGGGTGGTGGACAAAACTGTTACAGTGTGTAGGCACTGTGACACGAGAAAGCCGTATGAATGCGGCAATACATTGCGCTGTTCTGTGTATGCGCTCAGAGACGGAACAGAACACGGACAAGTAAAGTGAACGTTTAGCTTAAGATGTTACCTAAACGGTCAAATACATGCAAATATATGTCAAAATGTGGCGTTTGGTGATTATTTGTGTAATCCTTCATCAGTTGTCTCAAATTAACGCAAACAGTTGATAATGAAAATACGTCTGTAACAGTATACTGGATCCGTGCAGCTCTTAAAGCGGCCACAAGTAATATCCCTTCTGCCGTCTTTGCGGTTAATGTTAATCAAACAACAAATGACAAAATCACTCACTGCTCTTGACAGATGGACTTTTGTAGTTTTTATAAGAAACAAACATGTTTAATTCTTACAGTGAAGACTATGCCGTTTTATTTTCCATTCAGTTAATTAGGCTACATTAAATTTCCAAAAAAAAAAAAAAAAACCTTTCATTCCATTCTTTCACCATCTTTTATTTTCTATTGTATTGATATCTTTAAATTAACCAATTCTATAAAGTTCCGGACCCACTCATAATCATGTTAAATAATCGTGATTACATTTTTTTACCAAAAATAATCAAGCAGCCCTACTTGTAATAAATGGAAAGCAAATAACATTTGTCTCCTCCCCTTTTTGCTGATCTGAAAAATGGTCCGATCCGTGACTCCAAAACCGTAATGTGATCCGAACCGTGAGTTTTGTGATCCGTTGCACCACTACTATTTAATAATATGCTCATGATCTACTGTATCTAAAAGTCTATACATCTTAAAAGAAAACAAACCTTCTCAAACCTAAGTAAAATCATGCATTATATTTTTTTGTAAACAAGCATACATTTTATGGACATAGGGCAAAAATGGAAATGTAATAGGTTATAAAGCTTAAAAACAACACATTTGAATGAAATGGCAATAATAGCCACCAGATGGCAGTAGAAGACCACAGAATTCATGCTAAGACAATACTAAATCACTGCCATAATAGTTCAAATCACCTTTTGGTCAAAGTTTACCACTTCATTTATACAGATCAATCATATTTGACAGTTCTGTAAGATTATGATTACAGTGAAAACTGAAAATAATAAACTCTTAAAAAAACAAAGACTTGCAGTAAGTATTTTTGACCCACTATTTATTACAGAAATGTATCATGATTTCAGCCCAAAATTGCTGGTAAACCTAGACCTTAGATGCAATAAATGCCTTGGATGCAATAAAGGCCTTAAATGCTCGAACCCCGGTAACTGTCGCTTGCGACTATATTTATTTATTGTGATTATTATCAAGTCAAAATGATACAAAAAATAAAAATAAATAATAATAATAATAATAAAAATCAGTTTTCTGATCTGATCAGTTTTTAAACGGGCAATATTTCTTATTCCGAGCACTTCATTTGAAATAGAGCAGTGTGGCAATTATTGCGTTTTGAAAGTGATTAGTTGAATTTTAGATTGCATATTTAACATGCAAGACTTCAGAGACAAAGGGAGTGAACAATGAGGAAGGACATATTGATGGAGAATTCACACTGCGCTTTGGCAGAGAGGTTTCATATACAACATTGAAGTAATTGCTGTCAGCCCAAGACGGTGCAATGGGAATTCTGCCAGAGGCAAATAGAGTACAGTAGGTGTTCCAATTTAAAGACTCGCTCAGTATGGGTTCGAGAGGGGGAAAAAAAAGGAAATTAACATATTAGCTGGCATATGGCTGTGATGAAAACCTGATGGCTACAGAAATGCGGTGCATTTTCAGCTATAATGATGAAAAATCTGACCAGGTCAAATATAAGCTCCAGCTACTTGCCTTAAAATCTGCAATAACTGTAAAAATGACATGTTCTTGGTATTTAAAGAGACAGTGCACTCTAAAATGTAAAGTCATGAATTACGTTTTTAAGTTCTCCTCTGTGTGTTCGATGAAAGAAAGTCAAGCACGAGGGTGAGTAAATAATGCTAGAACTCTTTCTTCAACTTGGTCTACTGTGGGTTCCGCGTTTCTAAGCCTCTTAGCGCTTTTGCATTGTCTCTTTGTTTTCAGAGATGAATGAGTCTAAATAGGCAAATGCTGCAATGATTATTCATAAACAGAAAGCATCTTTAGGAATTTTATATCAATATTCGGTTGCGTGAGATAAGGGCATGTTAATGCTTGATTATGGGCAAACAAAAGTGCTGATGAGGTGAACTAATTATGGAAGCATAATTCCATGCCACATTATTAATTACAGAGATATGACCTGTGAGCACAACTCAAGAACACACACACTTGCATACTCGCATAGTTCCAGAACAGTAAACTTGAGTGGTTGAAATTAGACATTAGAGCAAAGAATCATTTTAAGGATATGCTAAATATTCGAAGTAACTAGGACTGTCAGTTTAACGTCTTAATTTAGTACTTCTTATATCTGTGATTTATATCAATTAAGTACTTTGATACATGCAACGGAAATAAAGTTTTTATGAAAATATGAAAAACCTACTCAACCAGCCTCAATTTTAAAATGGATGACTACAAACATTGTTTTGAGTAAACCAGAGAAGAAAAACTGAAATAATCTGCCACTCTGTCATTTAATTTGGAAGAGGAATGGGGAGAATCTTCTGCCAAACTCCCCCAAACCAAACTACACCAGGTCCAAGAAGTCTAAGAAGGCTGTTGCCATTTTTACTATAATGCTGTTTAAAATGTGGGCAAAGTACAATACAATTTTCAGTGATAAATCTTAACTTACAGTAACTACATACAAAAATGCAGAAGCAAAATCTGTAGTTTTTATGATGGGGGCAGGGGGCTGTCAAAAGACTTTTGCAGACAAATAAACACAAATTTCGCAGTCCAAGTAACACGAAAAAAGTTACATTTTAAATCATGTTAATATCTTGGTTCAGAGAGTCATTTATTGATTTAATCGATCAGCATGTGTAATTTAAACGTAAATCAACTGACAGCCTTTAAACTAACTAAATAGGGTCATTTCATGTCAACTCAACTAGAGGTACCTGACTCACATTTTTGATTTTGTCATTATTTTTTTCTGAAGAAAGTGAACATCTATAGCGATGAGGTTGTTAAAATGAACAAAATACCTTCTTTTAAATATCCCTGAAACTGATTCAAATATAGAATCTTAGACTACTGATCCTTTCAGTGTATTTCTAGCATTCAAACATGTATATATATATATATATATATATATATATATATAGGAAATAAGATACAATTCTAGTTTCAACATTATTTATTCTTCAGGCATTGCCCATTAAATGTAATAAGTACCAGCTGTATACAAAGTGACCAACATTTGGTTTTCTAACACTGAAAATGGGTCCAATTTAACAAATTGGACATTGAGTCACATTGGGCTCCCCATATCTCTGAAATTGAACCATGCAGGGCCTTAAATTGTTTTTATAGAAGGAAAGGAAACAAGATGCATTTCCAGTTTCAACAGTAGTTGTTCTTCAGACTTTCATCTTTAAAAAAAAAAGTATGAGCTGAATGCCAGTGACCCACATTTGGCTCTTGACCACTGAAAATGTCTACAATTTAATGATTTAATGATTTACTCCTGAAGCCATATTGAGATGCCAATATCTTTGGAACTGAACCATACAGTGCCTTACAGAATGTTTGTTAAGATCCAGAATCTAAAAGGGCATTAAGATTTCTTTAATACTTCTTGAATTATAGACATGCAAACTTTGGAGAAAAACAAAAAAAAAAAAAGTTCTTTCTCCCATTTTTCAATGGTCACCACTGACCATTGTCAACAAAAAAAGTCAACAAATTTTACTAATAGACAAACCA
Organism: Cirrhinus molitorella; assembly: GCA_033026305.1. Taxonomy (NCBI): domain Eukaryota; kingdom Metazoa; phylum Chordata; class Actinopteri; order Cypriniformes; family Cyprinidae; genus Cirrhinus; species Cirrhinus molitorella. Next base: position 21,589,434 of record CM065134.1, read on the forward strand.
ATCTATGTGTAAAAAATAATATAATGTGGTTAAAACGTTTAGTGATAAAGTTGTTAAAATGAACAAAATCCCTTCTTTTAAATATTAATGAAACTGATTCAAATATAGAATCTTATGAATATACCTTCCTCTTTAAAATAAAAATAAATAAATAAATAAATAAAATAAAATAAAATAAATAAATATATATATATATATATATATATATATACTAACAGACAAACCAATCTCTGTGTAAAAATAATATAATGATGCTGCAATTTTTCTAAAGTAATTTTTACATCCCTGAAATTTGGAATTTTCTTTTTTTTTGACCTCACTCTACAAAACGGTATATTGCTCAGTAAATATATATCTGTGGCATTTAATATTTTGGCTTTTATCACCATACAAATACCATACGTTTATCTTTCTTCAGAAAAAAAATGAAATTATACAAATATTTACAACTAATTTCTCCTGCATTATCCACCAACTGTTATTTTTTTCACTAAGCTTGTCACCATTCAAACACTGTTAATTTTTTTAAAGAACTGATCAAATATTTATAACAAATTTCTCCTTCCTTTTTCACATTTGAGGGGTTCTCAGCAGCTGAAGTTGCCAGAATTGGGTAAATTTCTATAGAAGTAAATGGAAGACTACATCAAATATTTTTTCAAATAACAAAAGAAAAACTCCATTATAGTGTTTCAAAAAAAGGGGAAACAATAGAGAGATTGATAACGGCAGTTTACCTTCATTCCTATAGGCGCTGTATTAGAAACACTCAAAACTGCGTTAACTTTTTTTTTTTTTTTTTTTTTTGGTAATTTGATCCAAAAGTAATACAAGATAAAGAGTTACATATAATTTTGTAAAAATGTAAATATAAAAAACTAATGCCGATGACTGTTGCACCATTATAGTCTGAAAAGTATCCATTGTCCACCAACTTTCCAGCCATTTTTTTTCCACTAAGTTTCTCATTTTGCAATTGCCTTCTCTTTGCAGCATTGTATGTTTTAGAATTGATGTTTTTTTTTTTTTTTTTGCTTGTACAGAGACAGTTTACAACAAATGCATTTACATTACTTGTTAAGTATCAGTTAAAATCTAAATTTCAACTTTTGATTCTGAGGGAAGTATTCAGCCCTGGAGAACAATTTGGCAGAAAACAAGTTATCTTAGAAGGCAGCATAATTACCGGAACAGCCTTCCAGTCGAAACCGTGTCTATGCTGTTTCTGTAGGCAGATCACTAGTTTTTGGAACAGAGCCTAGATTTTAGTAGAGTGCTTGTGTTATGTTACACAACACTGTGTTGCAAAAGGTGTTGTATGATGAGAGAGCCATGTAACTTACATGAAGCGTGAAGCGTAGGGTGTTTGAAATGTGAAAAACAAACTTGAGTCTCACCCAGAGTAGTTGAAGAGTCTGCTGTCCCAGAGGCTGTGTTCTCCACGGGCCCCGCTGTGGAAGAAACAGGAGTCAGAGCCGTCAAAGCAGTTCAGCCCGTCCTCTGTGTTCTTGGATGCGTGGCTGTGCACCACATCGAGGAGGACGATGATACCGAGAGAGTGAGCCACGTCAATCAGCTCCTTGAGTTCCTCTGGGGTGCCGTAACGACTGGAGAGAAAAACAGATGAAGGCAGATATCAGAGCAGTCTGGGCAGAGGTTGTCTGTCAAGCTGCATGCTCTTCGTCTTGGGTTAAGCTTGAAACTAGCAGCAGTCTGACTGTTAAAACCAATTCTTTTAAAAGTATAGAGATATCTTTCTGAGAGATTCACAAAACACAAGATGCACTGGTAAGTTTGAGACCAATGCTTTCAAAAGTATAGAGATATCTTTTTGAGTTTATCGTAAAACACAAGTTACTCTGGTAGAATTTCAAAATACAGAATATCAGCTGACTGCAAGATGTTCTGAAGTAAATGTGAGTGTGAAACATTGCTGGAGTCGGCTTTATAGTTAGAGCTGTAATGATGGCTGACAATTGCAAATTAGGATTAACAATTTTGGTCTTTAGCCAACTTAATATTAATATTAGTCGACTAATGTATCGGTTTTGCCATTGATTGACGGAACTAATGGTTATCTGCAAAAAACCATGCTGATAGTTTTTCTGGATTGCATCTGTTGCTGAAGTGCAGGCTCCGCTGTCATTATACAGTCTGAGAACCATAGATATGTACGATGAGAGCGACCTCTAGAGTCGAAAATCACTGACAACACGTGCTGTTTGTTTACACACGTGATACTGTGTGCCGAACAGAGCGGGACACTTCAAATGCGGATTTAAAACACTGACAACTAACTATAGTGCATGTTTTCATATAATTACATTGACTAGATGCTGCATTAGTAGAGAAAGCACAGCAGTATGTTTGCTATCAAGGCTGAAAGGAGGCAAACATTAGCCACACATCAAGAGGTTAAAACAATGTGACCAAAACAGTAAGTCCAACCCAAATGTTTAATGTCACAATTGTTACAATCTATTTGTAATAGTTTATATCCAGCTGATCACATTAATGTATTTGTTAGCCAGCAAGTTGCATATTTAAAGCTAGTGATGTGAATCAGCAAACTGTGTTCATTCAGCCGACAGAAATCCTGCCACATCACAGAGCACTGTTAAAGAGTTTTACATTAAATACATCTTATCTGTCCCAAATCGATGTAAATGTACATAAAGACTTCACCGTGGGCTGGAAGATTGTGTGTATTGTGCATTTTTAGCATTTTTTTTTCTTTCTGTGGCTCTAATAAAGTCTGAGAGCTATAGTAAAGATTGCGCTTTCTCTTTCCGTTTGCTCTGTTGTTTTAAACACCGAACTTCAAACTCATCTATGCTACTTTGATAATTCTTGAAGTAAACTTATGTCAATTTGATGATTAAATAAACGGTTTCAGACCACTGTTTGAACTGAACGTGACGCATCCGGTGTGTGTGATAACTGATACGAGATCTACGAACACGACGCTGGGCTCGGTTTGTGACTAAAATAGTTTGTTATTTTGAATAGATTTTCATCAAGTGTTCTAGAATAGAAGCAGTTAAACTGTGAGAGTATACATAGCTACAATATCCATATGATGTAATTTCAATACTATGGCTTTTGTGTAGATGCTTAAAGACTGTTGATATGAAATGGGACCACTTCACAATAAGAGTCCATTTGTAGCTTTAACTAAGATTAATAAAAGCTGAAGAATGTAAGTACTGTTCCTTGTTAGTGTGTTAATTTCAACATTTACTGAGATTTTTAAAATATTATAATTAATATTAATACATTTATTCTTTTACAAAGTATGGTTCAGTCCCTTTTTTAAATATCGGTCGATTAATCGGTATCAGCCAGTATGGTCCAACCTAGCTATCGGTATCGGTGTTGTGTGAGTAGCCAAAAAACTACATGAAAAATTTATTTAGTGCCTGTACAAAATTAAGTGATCCCCCAGCTGCATTACTAAAAGCAAAGTGGGTAACAGATTTAGGTGAAACATATTTGGGTACATAATTAATCAGTTAAATGGACCAATCAAAACAGACATCTTTAGGAAAGGGGTTGGGCAACAACCAACCAATCCTGAACAAGCCTGGTATTAACAATGGTGGATGCTGCGTTGCTATTGATGTTTATCGCTTTGCAAACCTACATCGGCATCTAAACAGCGATTCCAGCGTGTTCATGTTCAGCTGCTTTTTTCAAAAATGGAGGCCAAAAGTTTATGTTTGTCTTGCTGGTCACGGTAGCCCCTTCCCCAGCCCCTGACACAAACAGTTCTTACTTCCTGCCTTGGTGGAAAAGGGGAATAAAGTGCCAAGGTGTGCCCACAAAGACCAACAATGCCAAGACAAAAGGAAGTATCCGAGGACATCAGGAGGAAGGTGGTGACAGCACATCAGTCTGGAGAAGGCTATAAGACTATCTCCAAAAGATTCCAGCTCCATCCATTCACTGTTAGATAAATCATCTACAAATGGAGGGCATTAGACATGACCACAACTCTGCCCATCACAACAATCGTCAAGCACCAGACAATTACTAAATGAGCTAAAGGCCAACCCACACATCAGCAAGAGAGCTGTAGACCTCTCTGACAGCATCTGGGGTAAATGTACATGCATCTACAACTGGACAAAAATTGAACAGACATGGCATTTATGGGAAGCCTCTGCTCTCAAAAAAGAATAAATTTGCCTGTTTCAACTCTGCCAGAGAGCATTTGGGCAAACCAGAGCCCTTCTGAAAGTCCATTCTCTAGACAGATAAGTCTAAAATAGATTTATTTGGTCATAATCAAAACCGCCATGTTTGGAGAAAAGCCAACACTGAATTCCAAGAAAAGAACCTCCTCTTAACAGTGAAGCATAGTGGTGGAAATGTGATAATCTGGGGCTGCTTTTCTGCCTCCAGGCCTGGATGACTCCATATTATCCAGGGAAACCTGAATTCTCAGGCCTATCAACAAATTATTGATGATAATCTTCTGTTATCAGTCAGGGAGCTGAAGCTGGTCCGAAAATGGGTTATGCAACAAGACAAAGAGCCAAAGCATTCAAGCAAAAAAATAACAAATAAATAAAAATAAATAAATAAATAAAAAGGTAATTCCCAGAACAAAAATTTACAGATAATTTACTCACCCCTGTGTCATCCAAGATGTTCATGTCTTTCTTTCTTCAGTAAAGAAATTATGTTTTTTGAGGAAAACATATGGATTTCTCTCCATATAGTGGACTTCTATGGTGCCCACAAGCACCATTTGCACTGCAAAAAGCAGTTTAAATGCAGCTTCAAAGGGCTCTAACCTTAACCACTTTTGTTGAATAAATAATAAGAGTGTAACGATAAATCGATTCATTGATCAATTTTGCGATTATCCGAATGCATTGGGATTTTCTCTTGAATCGATTCTGAGATTAGTTTTTAACAGCAGTTGGCACTACATGCTTTAGAAACAGTCGTACTCTGCTTGCTTTCTAGTTCCGTACACACACAAACACACACACACACACACCCCACTTGAACTTAAAATAATTATTCATTAAGTTAAAAAAAGGTTGAAGCGAATTACTAAGGTGTTTACAGTGGGCTGTGTTTACATTACTCTCACGTCATAAAAGCATGAAGTGCAAATACATTAAACCAGTTAAATTACTCAGTTGAACTCACAAATGATCTACTTCGTGAGCATTTTTTACACAAAAACAATGACTATGTCTGGAGGGTTCACAAACTTTCAAGCAGCACTGTTAACTTTTTGAGTACTGTCACTTGCTGAAGACACATACCAAGTTTCATAACGATACGCCAATGGGTTTGTAAAATCTAGCAATTTACAACAAAATTCAAAATGGCTGACGCCCAAAATGGTTGACATGGGAAAATTGACTATTTGGAATAATTGGATGATGCACCAAATCTAAAGAGATTAGTTTTGTAATTTTTGGCCAAACCATTCATGTGTTATAAGCAAAAATAGCCATTTTTCGTATCTCCTGACCACTAGGTGTCACTTTGCCAAAACACTGCAGGTAGACTCAGGTCATGCTTTTTATAACACACACCAAGTTTGGTCTCAATACGCCAAACTGTTTTGGAGATAAAGCTTCACATCCATTTTGGCATGTGTTTCATAGAATTTGTTATTCAAGAATGGTTTGACTAATCACATTGAATTCCATAACCTTTTGCCAGCATGGTCTAAAGAAGATCTGAGCCAATTTTGGTGAAAATCAGACAAACTGCTTAGGAAGAGTTTCGAAAAAGTAGGTTTTTTCAAAAAATTCAAAATGGCAGAAAAAATTTCATAACGGAAAATGGTGTCATATAGAGCAATCAGAAGAAGAAGAAGAAGAAGAAAGCCAACGATTTCAATAGTCCCTAACGGTTCTTAACAAATAATGGTGTTAGCAGTGTGTGGACACAACCACCCTACAATAACAAAAATCTATTCACTTTTTTTGCAGGTGTTTTGTAGTTGGATGTAAAAGTAAACAAAAGAGTCTTCATTTTCTCCCGACATTGATGGTAACATGGCACCAAATACACGAAAATGGAAGAGATGGGTGGGGTGAGCAGATCTCATTATCATTTAAAGAGACATGCACCGAAACGGCTCACTGTGAACAGAGCTGTTTTTGACAAGGTAAATTACAAAATACTGCAAGAAAAGTTAGAGTACAAACTAGCAAAAACAAATAAACTAAGGGTGTACTCACACTAGGCATGGTTGCCCTGAACCGAGCCCGAACACACTTGCCACTTTACTCGCAAACTACAATTCCTGTTCATCAATAAGGTGCGAACCAGACCCATTATAAACCTAAATATACTTGATCTAATTAAATTAATTGAAAAGTGTAGTAGCAATAGAACATGTTTGCAGTCGGAATGATGACAGTAGCACACACAAAATAGTATCTGTTCCGTCCTCCGGCACGATTAGCGCTCACACTGCATGCGTACGCGCCAGAGTCCAACCGAACCGTGTCCTGGCCCACCTTTTCCAACCGGGCCAGGGACGGCTAAAAGAACCGTTCCTGAGTGCGGCACGGAGCACTCACACTAGTCAAACGAACCACGCTTTGGGGGTCAAACGTGCTTGGGCACAGTTCAAAATGTCTAGTGTGCGTACACCCTAAAAGGAATTTTTTTATTTTTTTATTTTTTCCAAACAAGATCTGTCCAATCTTCCATTAATGACTAATCCAAAAGTTGACATGCTCATGCAAACAAACAAAGCAATTATAGTCTCCCTATAATGGCTCAACAGTGATTCTTCATGGATTGCCCCTTTTGGGATTCAAACCTACAACCTACCGGATAGCATCCCAGATCTATCACATTGCTTATGTCTGCATGTGTTTATCTCAGAAAAATCCCCGCTACACAACAGCTGTGTTTAGCACCGCCAGCAGAACGACACATGTGCAAATACATCAACCGTGCCGCCCAATTGCTGTGTAAAAACAAACAAATATGGCAGTAAATAAAAATCAATCTCAGATCATTTACACCGTCATGGCCGCTGAGCAGAGGTCAAAGCCTCCATTCGGGGTGACATACTGCGCCTTGCGGAACAAAGGGCGAGAGCGGCGCGTTTCCATCAGCGCTTCCTCACGTATCTCCTCTGTGTAATTGCTCCAAGAAGCTTCATCTGTCCTCCAGCTATCATCATATCGCTTTCCCCCCGGCAAACGTGATGCAGGGTGACAACAATACCCCTCCCCTTAGCCTCCGCCCCCTTCCCAGCATCCAGACCTTGCACTTTTTAAACGGCTCAGGGAGATCAATCATGGGTGAAATTACTCTGTATACATTATACTCGCGCTATAGGCTGTCTTCAGCGCTAGCCGGTAAGGGCGAGCGACGGAATAAAGCACATAAATAAAGAATTCCTGCCTGTCTTCCTTTATCTGAGGTCTCTACCTCTCCACAGGATTAACTGCAAATGTGTTTACAGGGAGATTATCGGCCCCGTCAGAGGAGCCTCTCAGTGATTTGGGGCCACAGATGTGGGACAGAGTCGTTGTGTGTGCGCTGAGGGGTGTTACATATACCTCATTTTGAACATTAGGAAGATAAAAATGAGTGAATTGTACCATGTTATAGGCCTTAGGACAGCATCCTTTTCATCGAGGGTCAACAAATGTGCCCTAGAGTTGATTTTCAGGGTCATTTATTTTAACTTCCAGCCCAGTGTTCCAGATCAGTTGCTTACTAAGTTACTGATGGTTAGCAAAGCTGTCTCTCTGGGTGATTCACAAAGAGTGTGTTTTTGTGTTTAAATATCTTAGATGCAGGAGAAAGGAATAGAAAAACATAGGGCTGTCAACTGATCTAATTACATGATGTGCCAATTAATTAATCGAATTAATCACAAATTAATCGCACATCGATTTGGGCTGAGATATCACCCCTAAAATAAATTCGTTATAAAAGTCGTTATTGTGTTAAAGGTAGGGTAGGTGACTTTGGAGAGGCATAAGATCCCACCCTTCCTGCAAATCAATTTCCAATGCTACACCTCTTCCAAAACACATGAACAGGCAGACCAGAGGTGAGTGCTTCTATGGCTGAAACATGGCAGCCACAAACATGCTACAAAAGTAGAGTACTGAGAAAGAACATCACCCATATTCTTGCTTTTCACTGTACAACAGAGCAAGCACCAGGAGAGCCAGCATACATGTCGACTGTTCTCCATGTGTTTTTGTCTCTAGTCATGTTTGATCTTGCACGTCTCTGTGAGATCGTTCCTACACTCAACAAGTGTGTGGTCTCATGGTCTGGTTGAAATATTGGTTGAAACAGTCTTCATGTCTTCAATGGTTTTAATATCAATTAAGATACGAAAAATCGCCTAGTGTGTCTCAGGCCTTAGTGATTGCTATTGGGATGAGAAGAGACTTTCAGACCAGCATAACATAAAAAAATAAAAAATTTAAATGATACTCTAAATATAAGTAACTAAAAGCACCAGTAGGTGGCATCAAGTCATCGAATGAGGGAGTCATTCATTCAACCGGTTCGTGGCTAATTCATTAAAGGGGGGGTACAATGGTGTTTCGTATATTCAGAGTTGTCTACAGTGTTAAATAGTTGGATTCTCATGCTAAACATGGCCAAAGTTGAAAAAAAAAATAATTTGGACAAATGACTGACAAATTAATTTCTTTGCCGAAAATCGAAAAAGTTTCGACTGTTTCAGAGTTACGTGAACAGTGGATGCAGTTCCTTTTTCCGGGGCAGCAATGGAGCTTTGCAAGTGTGTGTTTGCTGACGAACGTTTCATATACAAGGCCCAGTTTGACGCTGGATTTGCACATTGTTTGATACTGAAAGATGGAGTAGTCTGATTCAGAACTGCAGATGGTAAGTGAAACGCCATCAAATGTCTGTTTATTGGCAATCCTAACGCAAGTGATCGTCGAACTTAGCTCCGCCCACAGCGCGCCTCCAGAAGTTCGGCTTTTTCCGGAGAAAATCGGAAAGCTGTATTTTTCTTTTATAAATATAAGAAAACTAAAGACTTTTTGGAGATATTAAGGATACATTACTACTCTATAGGTACTCAGGAAGTGTGTATGTTATGAACCCTTTAAGAAATGAAGCAAGACTGCTTATAAATGTCCCATTAATCATTGGCTAACTTGATTGGTTCACAAAAAGTGTGTTGCTTGGAAAGTCATACCAGTTATTTTGTGGTTTTGTTTGGTATTTAAAAACTATTTTTGTTGTTGAAATTGAGCGAAAGTAGAGAATACTGACAATACTGCTGCTGAAATGTAACACAATATTGAATATAAATATAAATATATATAAATATATATATATATATATATATATATATATATATATATATATATATATATATATATATAATATATATATATATATATATATATATATATATATATATATATATATCGTCGCTGTCGGGCGGAAACCTCGTATGTCCAAATTTTGTCAATTTCATATTTTTTCACAAATCGATGCTATTGGTCAGTGCCCACGTGGATCTGTAATTTTTACAAATTATTAACCAATCTAAAGTGTTGAAAATAGCTTGAGAGCAAATCTCTTAACTCATCTGAACACTTCAACTGTCTGAGAAGAGCTCGTAGCCTATCTCCACTCTGCTGGAGCGTCGGGGCATATGTCCCCTTCCATTTTCTTGTCACAAAGCACCGGCAAAAATAATTAGCATTAAATGTGTCGGTGGAAACAGTAAGGAGATATTTGAATAATCCATTAATAAACTAGTGTATTCTGAGATAATGTCGCAAAGACCCTGACTCGCAATCTCTTCTTTCGATGCAACTTTTAAAGGAAAGCGTCTTTCCTGATTACATAGTAAAGCGTTTTTTTCTGATTTGTTTTATTTCGTTAAGTAATAATTTAAAGCTTTCTATTTATTTATTTATTTATTTGTCATGTTTGTGAGGCATGTAGCCTATTCGCTGAAAATGTGATCGCGCTGACTCCTCATGTCCTGCAAAGCGATTTCAGCTTCTCCTCTTCAAAAACAATATTCACATAATAGCGCACATTTATCTAGGTTTAATGTTTAAACTAACATTGTTCTATAGCTACTTTAACTGTTTTAGATCTATAGATTTTATTTTATGCAAGTCGTAATGATTTAAAAGGCAAAAGTCTTCCGCTGGCCGCTGTTGGTAAAAACAAACAAACAAACTGATATTTAACGAACAAAAAAATGCTCCACAAGTTTTTCTAAATTAACTTAATAAGAAAACGAAACGAAATATAACCACTTTGGCATTACATACAAAACGTAACTATGTTAATAGCTGAAACAGTATAAGCTGTTCTGGAAGAATTAAGGGGAAAAAAGACGGACTCAGTTTTTTTTTTGTATTGCATCATAGCTCTTAAACCTTTAAAACAGAGTTTAGGAAGATGTATGTAACCACAGTCGTTAGCTTTGGTTAACTATTGAAGCCTTTTCTCTTGTCAAAAGGCTCAATGCGACCGCAGACTTTGTTTGCCTGCAGATTAATTTCCGCCTATTAGACAGTTTATCGTTTTATTTTGGTATTGCATCACTCACAGCTCTAACCTTTAAAATAGAGTTTAGGAAAATGTATGTAACCACAGTCGTTAGCTTTGGTTAACTATTGAAGTCTTTTCTCTTGTCAAAAGGCTCAACGCGACCGCAGACTTTGATGAACACTGCTGGCAGCAGCGAAGTCTGTGTCTGTACCATTCTTATCAATGACGGCGTAATCTCGTATCTCCCTGCTCCCAAGTCATAAAACCTCGTATCTCCGATAAAACATGATTTTGGGGAAATGTTGTCTTAATGTTGGTACACAACAGTGTATGATAGCAATATATGGTATAATACCAACTTTAACGATAAAATATTTAATAACTCAAAAAATATGCAGTTTTTTTCATTTCCTGAAAAATGACGGTTTTGGAGATACGAGGATTCCGCCCGACAGCGACGATATATATATATATATATATATATATATACTACCACATTTATATATATCACTACCACATTTGCAATCGTGCAGATATTCTGAAAAAAGCTACACACTGGCTTGTGTGATATTACTAAACTACAGTTTTGGGGACTAAATAGTTATATCCACCTGGTCTCATGACAAAAACGTACCTGGGGGCCCTTTTTTGCGAGACGCGAAATACGTACCAATAAGTACATATCACTGCGGTTTCCAAAAAAAAATGAACACCAGAGGCAGTAAAACTCTGACACCTTTTATTCCTTTTCACACAAAGTATGATTTACATAGTTTGATAAAGCGCCATTTTCGCAAGAATATGCCAAGAATATTATATTATGACTTAAAAACTATTTTAATATGCTGGGAGATTTGAAAACGGATGCTTTTGAATGTGAGCATGACATATCCAGCTTCATATCTATGGGTTTTCACAGACAACAGATTTGTTTGGTAGCTCATGCAGTACGGAGATGTACTATGGAAACTATGGTTCAACAAAAGAGTTCAAATCTGCATACAAAGAAGATTCAAATGGCATCAACAAATGTGTTTTATATCGGTTTTGCATTTGTTAAAGGAACAATTTTGCAAATAGGCTCGTTTTAACTCCCCCAGAGTTAAACAGCTGAGTTTTACCGTTTCCGAATCCATTCAGCCGATCTCCGGTTCTCCCGGTAGCCCTATTAGCATAGCTTAGCATAAATCATTGAATCGGGTATATCGACCATAAGCATCGTGCTCAAAAATAAAACCAAAGACTTCCAATGTTTTTCCTATTTAAAACTTGACTCTTCTGTAGTTGACTCATCGTGTACAACACAGCCCAGGTCCAGACCCCACCGTTCATCATGTGATTCGCCAATTTACACGTTCAAGCTATTTAAAACCACAAGAAGAAGAATCGAAACAGAACTCAATTTGTTACTTACACGCTGTTCTCAAACACATCCAAAGCATGTACAAGCATTGAGATGTGTTTCACACAGTGCGGCATACCGAGTTGATTCATCTTTCACGTAAAAAACGCCAAGACAGGTTACAAACCGTAACCGGTCTGTGGTGTAAAAAAGTTTGGAGACCCCTGCTTGTTTGCCCTCATATCTTGAATTTTAGGGGCATTTAACTGCATTCTAATAGACTTCATCACACAGTCAGTTGTTGCCTTGCATCAAGTTCATCAGCAACAGCATTAGTTACATTACTTTAGTTACTTAGTTACAGTACTTTAGTGTTACTTTTTAAATCTGGGCAGAGCTTGCTTGTTTGTTCTTAATATATAAAGTTCTTAGCAACTTTTAAGCAAATGTAAAAGCCCTTTCACAGTAAAAAGTCAAACGAATAAGCCTAAGGCTGAAGGAAAAATAAATTCACATCTGTACAGTAGAATTGTAAGAAAAGGAATTTCAACACTCTTCAGCAATGAGAAAAATTAAGCACAAATATCAGCTACGTGCAACTATTTCTTTGACTGTGGGAGACTTCGTTAGCCACTATAGGTTAATAACTAGATGCATAAAGTGTGGTAAACGTATGTCATAAAAAATATGTGATACAAACCAGTGCGTTGGTGGATACACCAGAAGCAAGTTAAAAAAAGAAAAAAAAAGCTTAAGGTATAGAGTGAAAAGTTGAACTTTTTTCAACTTGATCGCTGACTTTTGGGAAATGTTGTGTCATGCATGAGATGTTGCAAAAGAAGCGAGAGACGCGAGAGCGATGGTCAAACACGGTCAAACACAGCTGAATGCGAAAACATGTTCTGTGTGAACAGCCTCTAGACAGTAGACAAGATTCAAGATTTTGTTTGTCACATACAAAGTTATATACCACCAGAATACCACCTGCAGTGAAATGTAAATCATGTCTGCTTCATAGACAGTGTATATATTTTATTAAGGAAATGCATAAACAGAGAAATAATAATGAAAACGTAAACCTGAAGCAGTGCAAAGACTGTATACAACAGAAGTGAGACAATAAATATTTAAATGTACAGGGAATGTGATGGAAAATGGAGAATGTACAAAAAAGACTGCAAGGCAGTTCACTACTGTAGGTTTGCAGCCTGGTTAGTCAGAAAACAAGGGATATAATGTTAACATGAAACGGACAGGAATATATTTACCTTGATGCTGCGAAGAAACTCGTGATCTGGTAACCGAAGCTAGCGTAGTAGGCATGTTCCATGATCGCCATCAGCTGAATGCAGTTATAACCTGTGTGTGACCATAAAGAAAGCAGTGCTTATTAGCAGACCTTTGCAAAAATCAGTATTCTGTTATTATTAACTTACCCTCATGCCACTCTAAACCCATATGACTTTCTTTCTTTAGCTATTTTGAATAATCTTCATGCAGATTTTCCATAAAAATAAAAAGCCAGACTCAATGACCTAGACACCCGAAATTTGTGTCTGTTCATCATACAAAGGTATCATAGAGCTTAAAAAATGGTTTATATAAAACTTTCATGGTGTTTTATTTATTTATTTATTTTTTTTTTTTTGGTGCCTCATTTTTAGAACTTCACTCAATAAGTAGCATTACAAACCAACCTAGAGCTGCACATCTTGGATATTTTATCTGTTAAAAATTTTAAATAAGATTTAAAATGCCCTTTTTCTCCAGGTTTGCTGTTCTTGTTTGTAGGGCTGCACAATTTGACCAGAAATTTAATGTGAGAAATTTAACTGTAAATACAAATGTCTAGTATTTAAAAACAATTTGTAAAATGTTACAGTCAAATTTAATTTTGATAGTAATAATACTTTTTATTAACTTTTATTAACTATTATTATTATTATTATTATTATTATTATTATTATCAATAATAAATAATACTATTGTAATATTTAACTGTAAATACAAAAATCTAGCATTTAAGAACAAAAACAACAAATATTTTTACAGTAAAAGTATCATTTACTACTGAAAATAGGAAATAATAATGTTGTAATATTTCACTGTCTAAAAAAAATCTAGTAATTATAATTATAAATTCTTAAATAATAATAATAATAATAATAATAATAATAATACATTTGATTATCCAAATTAAATAATAAATAAAAATATCAATTGTAATATTTACTTGTAATAAAACATATAGTATTTAAGAAACAAAAGAATAATTCAATTGTACAGTATTATTATTATTATTATTATTATTATTATTATTATTATTATTATTATGTAGCTGTAATATAATAATTATTGTGAAATAAAATCTAGTACTTATAATTATAAATTATTAAATAAATATTATTATTAAAATAAAAATATGTTATTATTATTATTATTATTATTATTATTGTATTCAATATTTTAAAGCAATATATACTAAAAATAAGAAATAATTACATTGTAATATTTCACTGTAAAATAAAAAAAATAGTACTTAATAAATAATTATATTAATAATAATAATTAGTAGTAGTAGTAGTAGTAGTAGTAGTCGTCATAGTAGTAGTAAACAAAAATAAAAATAAATAATAATACTGTAATATTTAATTAAAAAAAACTTTAGAAAAAACAAGTAAATTTTAATTTGCAGAAGAAGAAGAAGAAGAAGAAGAAGAAGAAATAATTATACTATTGTAATATTTCACTCAAAAAAAAATCTAATATAATAATAATAATCATTATTATTTAACAAACTTTTTTTTTTTTTTAATATTTTACAGCACTAATATTTATTAATTCAAATAAATCACAGCCTCTTTAATAGCATTTGTGCAGCCCTAAAACAACAAAAAATAATCTTCAAATATTTTATTTATGTTTATTGAACAGAAGAAAGCAAGTGTGAGTATTTAATGGCATGGGGGCAAGTAAATAGCAGTTTTGGATGAATAATACTTTAAAAAAAAACTTCAAATATAATCTTTTAAGATGCCAAATGTATTTGTTTAAAAACAGTTTTTTACCTACAGCAAACTTAGAATTCTGACTTATGCAGCTTTCCAGCAAAATAAACATGTGGGAGCGAAAAAAGGACAAATTCTGTAGTTCTGCTGATTTTGTGTCATCCCCACAGCAGTGTGCACCAAATGCCCACGCATAAAACCACAGCTTCACATAATCTCAAAACATCTGTTTTCATTAATGCGAGGATATTATACAACCGTCAAACCAAAATAATAAAGTGTCAAGGCCACACAAAACCTCATCATGAAAACACTACTCAGGTCGGTTCCAAGCAACTACAACAACTACTGCGCTACACCAACAACTGTCAAACCCAACTAAACATCTTCATTCTTCCCGCTTCAGCTCTGACCAGTAAGGGTCCACTACAGAAGCCGGACATTTATGCGAACACAAAGTGGCCACCTGGACGAATGACTCATTGGGTCATACGCAAGTCTTATCAGCCCAGATCAGCCACAAAACAAGCGTTTCAGTTTCCCACGCAGGCTGTAGCTGCACTGACACAGCTTTGAAACTGTACGGAAGGACTCGGGAGGGAGATCCAGGCTTGTCTCACATCGTTCTTTTTTTCCAAGCAGATTGGTTTATTTATTTATCTAGCTATCTAGCTATCCTTCCTCGCCCTGCTTCAGAGAAAGTTTGGGGATTTTTGATGAGGTGTGACAGCGCCAGGGGCTCGTCTCACCGACGATGCGTGAGCGCATAGATACACACACACGCAGAGCACTTTTCGAAGCTTTTTAGATGCCAGAAAAACAATTGTCTAGGGAAATGCAAACCGGTTACCGCGAAACAATGAGAACTCGAGGGAGCGACAGACACAGTACAACAACATACTGGTTCTGTGCATGGACATATGCATGAATTATTCTATCATAATATTTGTTGCTGCAAATGGCATCGTAGGACTTTATGTGGGAAGACGGTCATTTTCAATATAAACATGCAGACTTTTTGCCTACGAGAAGTAAAACAAGTTTTTTTTCTATATTTTTCGAGGAAAACTTAAGTCGTGATTGTGCCTGTGCAACTTGCAGGCACAATGTTGGAGTTGGTCTGAATGTTTTCAATGATTTCCAATGTTTCCAGGAAGCCACCTCCATGATATTTCTATAGAATTACTGTGCCTAAACATAAATGGGCCCCCCCCAAGGGGCACCCCAAGCACCTTCATTTTTAGGAGTGTATGCTAATTGAAGTTCTGATCAAAAATACAGGAAAAAGGTCATATTCTGAATTATTATTGCAATTCAAAATAGCAGTTTGATCATTCTAATATGTAATATACTGTGCCTACACATAAATGGGGGCCCCCCAAGGGCCTCTGTGGCCCAATATAAGGTCTGTGTGCTTTCCTTCCTAAGGCCATCAACAACTCTTCTCAACAAACAAAAACAAACAAATAAATAAATACATACACTGCCGCTCAAAAAAGTTGGGATCAGTAGGATTTTTAATGTTTTAAATATATATATATATATATATATATATATATATATATATATATATATATTATTATTATTATTATTTTATTTTTATTTTTTTTTAACCCCTAAAAAATAAAGGTACTTCACAATGCCATAGAACAGGGGTCGGGAACCTTTTTTCACCTAAGAGCCATTTTTTATTTGTTGGCAAGTGCATTTTTTCTAAAGAGCCATTGTCGATAACAATCAATAACAAGTTTTCAATAACAAAACCTTTACTTGCCCATGTACAACTCAAAAATAAACAGTACATTACATGCTGAATGCATGAATGAAAAACATGCACATTCTTAAATTCTGGTTAATTTTTTTTTTTTCACAAATACGATTTAAAATAAACTAATATTTTACTATAAAAATAGCATTTACTTATTTTGGCTCTCTGATTGGATATCTATCCGCTCGTGAAAAGACCAGGTGTAAATGCCCTCTGAAACGCTTTCGAGACGGATTTAAATTTGATCTCTCAAACCACTTCACTAGTTTGGGCCGCTATCTGGTTGTTGAAACCACATTTGCAAATTTTACTGCTTTCAAAATGTTAAAATAACAAACATGTGAGAGCGCTAATGCAACAAACATCGTCACGGATGAGTAGCTGGTATCTCTTCAGCAAGCTGACACGCAAACTTCTACAAATGAAACTGAAAGTAAGTCGCAGATGCTCAACGCGCAATCATCTTCATTAAAAGTAGTGAGACAAACTTATCTTTGCAGGGTGGATTGTCGCACTCTCTCCTCATGCGGTCTTTCATCTTGAAATTAGTTGATAATTAATAAAATGCACCACTTATCTGTTGCTTTCCTTGATGTGATCTCCTTTAAATTTGAATATAATGCGGGAACTGAAGATCGGATTTAAATCAGTTTTGCGACAACAATTGATCTGAGCAAATCAGACAGAGCAGAGCACATAGCTTTCAATAAAAGCAAATGTTTCTGTTCACTCATTTTGAAACTTGCTGGTCGATGCTCCTCTGAATGTTTTCTTTTTGCCATCACCACTCACGATTGTTGCTTGAATCTGTGCGCTCAAGGTGTTGTGGCGCTTGAACACAGCACCGCATATGCGCGCATTGGTCGGAACAATGTAACTTTATTGTAAACAGACTCTTTGCTAACTTTGATTTGCTTTACAATAAAGAAAATGCACTTTTATTTTCCGCAGGGAACTGATTTCTAGTGACGGTTATTTTTTTTACTATAATGTTAGTGAAGAGAGAGAGCTGGTGAGCCACGTGATTTTTGTCAAAGATCCACGTGTGGCTCGCGAGCCATAGGTTCCCGACCACTTCCATAGAAGAACCTTTCTTATCTAAATGGCTCCTTAAAGAACCTTGAACATCTGAAGAACCTTTCTGTTTCACAAAAGGTTCTTTGTGGCGAAAGAAGATTATACAAAGGTAAGAAAGAGATGGTTCTTTGTGGAACCATGTGCATCGCTGAGAAGAACCTTTTAAAGCACCTTCATTTTTAAGAGTGTATGCTTATCGAAGTTCTGATAAAAGATACAGAAAAAAGGTCACATTCTGAATTATTATTGCAATTCAAAATAGCAGTTTGATCATTTTAATATCTAATATACTGATTTATTTCTTTTATTATTAATGTTGGAAACAGTTGTGTTGCTGACTTTTTTTTTGGAACCTGTGATGCTTTTATTCAGGAATTTTTGATGACTAAACAGCATTTATTCAACAGAGACATATTTTCTTACAATATAAGTCTTTACTATAACTTTTTAACAAATTAACACATCCTTGCTGAATAAAAGTATTAATTTCTTTCAAAGAAAGAAAGAAAGGAAAAAAAAATGACTCACCCCAAACTTTGAACGAGGTATTTATTGTTACAAAAGTTTTCTATTTTAAATAAATGCTGTTCTTTTTAACATTTTATTTATCAAAGAATCTTGAAAAAAGCACCACAGGTTCCAAAAAAGGAGAGTGCAGCAAGATTGTTTCTAACATTGATAATAAATCAGTATATTTGAATGATTTCTGAAGGATCATGTGCCACTAAATATTAAAGTAATGATGCTAAAAAAATCAGCTTTGCATCACAGGAATAAATTATATTTGAAAGTATATTAAAATACAAAACCACTATTTTAAATTGCATTAACATTTCATGATTTTTCTGTATTATTTAGTCTAACAAAGGCAGCCTTGATGAGTGGAAAAATCTTACTGCTTCAGAAAGAAAATGTAAAATAAATGTTAGTCAACAACATCAAGAAAAAACAACCAAAAAAGTAAAGTAAAACAAAACAAAACTTCAAACCAAACAAAAACACACATTACAACAACAAAAACCTACCTTGTCTGGTGACGAAAAAAAATGTACCTCTGGGAACTTTTTCGCAAGACACAAAATACGTACCAGTAAGTACATATCACAGCAGTTTCCAACAGAAATGAACACTAGAGGCGGTAAAACAGTGAGCACTTGCAATCGTTTTCATACACAGATATGATTACAGCTTCATATGTTTTGCTTTCCGGACGTAATAAGTTTGCTTGGTAGCTCAGTTCGCACAGAATTGGACTTAGGATATGAAAACCTTGGGTACGAATCACATGAAAATGACTCACGGTGAAAGCGCTGAAAGGCAAGAGACCAAAAAACAAGCTAAAACGGCATGCTTGAGATTGCGTTTTTACATCACATTCACTTTTGTTCATACTAGCAGGAAGGTTTAGGTGTAGTTCAGATGGTACGTTATTTTAAAACGTCACAAAGCATTAGACGGACAGACTGTGGTGACACATACAAAACCAAAGTCACATAAAACACAACATATGTATGTTCATCTGTTCCGGGGGGCGAGGGGGGGTGTATTTCACGTCTTTCGGAAAAGTTCCCAGAGGTACGTTTTTGTCATGAGACCAGGTTGGAAAAAAGAAAAGAATACAAAAACAAAAACAAAAGGTCAATGCAAACAAAACAAACAAACAAAATCTCTGTCAATGAAGCAGACTCTAACCAAGATCTTTATTAGTTCTAACAAGTCAAAATTTACTTGAAAGTGATAGTTCACCAAAAAAAATTAAAATTCTGTCATTAATTACTCACTCTCATGTTGCTCCAAACCTGTAATGGGGTGTTCAAACCGGACGCGAATAAATTGCGCTATTCGCACGTAGTTGGACGCTTGAACATTTCAAGTTTACTCGCGTGAATTCATTTAACAACAGACGCGAATTCGCATCATGGGCATCTGCCAAGTGACTCCAGTCTCGTTGCTAAATGGCTGACATGGATTTTGTTGAGAGGGTAGCTGTACTTTATATGCTATGGAAGGCTGAAAAATGGCGTAGACTCGTTCGGTGCCGTGTCTAGGTCCATCAGATCCTTCAGATGCGCACCCAGCTTGGTGAGTTTCACCAACTCCTCCAGGAGTTATGCCTGGATGACCGCCGCTTTCACTGATACTTACGACTGAGCCCAGTTTGATGACCTGTTGTCCCATGTCAGTGGGAGGATTTCCCTCTGGCTGTCCACATACACCGATGACAGACGATGATTTTGGCCGTTTCTCAATACCAAGTAAGCAAAGTTCGGACTTGCATCCTTGGTAGTTCGGAATTCACAAGTTTGACTCGGTAATTCTGGAAATGATACAGCAACAGCAATGTACTTGATAACGTCAGTCAATATTGAGTCATCAGAACCAGCGGCAAATGTCAGAAGGACTAGCCGTGGTGAGGCACTCTCGGCGGGTTTCAGGAGCACTGAGCTCTCGGTGGTCGTCTGGAACTCCATCTCCGAAAACGGCGAAGCAAATTTTCAAATGCTGTCTTTATAAGTAAACCGTGGATTTGAGTTTTAAACAACTACATTCCTTAAAACTACATTTCATGACAAAATAACAGTAATATTGTACAGACAAGAACGCATATTGAGAAACGGCCTTTGTCTTCCATTGCTCCTGACTGGTTAACGCGGCGCGAATATTCGCCAAAGTTCAAATTTTTCAACTTGCGCGAATTATGCGTTACAAGCGTCAAACGCCCAAAACGCTCAATTCGCACCGCCTCATTCGCGTGAATCGCACCGCAAGAATGTCTATCGCGTCTTTGCATTGACTTAACATGTAAATCACTCACGGTTAACGCTTCATTTGCGTCTGGTGTGACCTTAGTATCTTCAGAACACAAATTAAGATATTTTTGATGAAATCGTGCATGTGTCTTGGTAGTTTAATGAATGTACATCGAAGACAGAAACAAAATAATTTGTTAAATAATGTCGTTATTTTTGCACAAAAAGTATTCTCGTAGCTTCATAAAATTGCAGTTGAAACACTAATGTTGCATTAACTATTTTATCAATGTCCTTACTATCTTTCTGGGCCTTGCTTGTGGTAGTTGTGTTGCTGTCTATGCAGGGTCAGAAAGCTCTCAGATTTGATCAAAAATATCCTAATTGGTGTCTTACAGGTTTGTAACGACATGAGGGCGAGTAATTAATGGCAAAATTTTCATTTTTTGGGTGAATTATTCCCTTAATAAGGCCATCACCAACTTTACCAATAACCATTACATTCAAAAATCAAAAAGCACACTCTTTTTATAAGCACTTCAACAGATTCAGACTTTCTGACTGAGATAAATGTTTGGAACTGCTGCTGTAAAAAATGTATCACCCCTATGCCTACACCGCAGGCATCTCTTGACAAATATTCCTGTCAACAATAAATGTTACCAAACAGAGTCCAGGATCCAGGAAGCAAAAAGTAATGGTTGTTATTAAAGAGATTGTTCACCCAATAATGAAAATATTGTTTTCATTTACTCTCATTTTATTCCAAACTGTATGCCTTTGTTTTTGAGTGCCACACTAAAGGAGACATGTTGAATAATGTGCTGCTTGCGTTTTTCCCATGCAATTAGCAATCATTTAAGAGAAGAACATCCTGAAATTAAGTCATTATTTATTGATGTTTGTCCCCTTCAATGAGATGTTAAACGCAGTGACTCAGGATCACTCTGGTTTAGAGTGGTTTTGTGAACTCTATCCAACCTTACTTGGTCACAAATAGACCAGTAGATTTGGTTAAGAAATATCTAGGGAGAGCTTTCCAGATGATTCTTAGGATTTTCCATTTTTATCACATAGAGCTGTTACATGGCTTAAAATATTGTCACATTATGATGTTTTTAGTCTGCCTTTTTTGACATTTTGGTGTCTGACAGTCCCCATTCCTCAAGTTCAATTCCATAATAAAAAAATTTCCTGATAATTTACAAATTCCCATGTCATCCAAGATGTCCATGTCTTTCTTTCTTCAGTTGCAAAAAAATTATGCTTTTTTTTTTTTTTTTGAGGAAAACATTCAATTTTTTTCATATAGTGGACTTCAATGAGGATCAACAGGTTGAAGGTCCAAATTGCAATTTCAATTGAGCTACAAAGGGCTCTACACAATCTCAGACGAAGAATAAATAAATTCAGTGCACACAGACTGAAGTAGTGATTTTTTTAGTGAATTGTTGGCCTTCTGGAAAGTATGTTCATTTACTGTATATGTACTCAATACTTGGTAGGGGCTCCTTTTGCTTTAATTACTGCCTCAATTCGGCGTGGCATGGAGGTGATTGGTGTGTTGCACTGCTGAGGTGGTATGAAAGCCCAGGTTTCTTTGACAGTGGCCTTCAGCTCATCTGCATTTTTGGATCTCTTGTTTTTCATTTTCCTCTTGACAACACCCCATAGATTCTCTATGGTGTTCAGGTCTGGTGAGTTTGCTGGCCAGTCAAGCATACCAACACCATGGTCATTTAACCAACTTTTGGTGCTTTTGGCAATGTGGGCAGGTGCTAAATCCTGCTGGAAAATGAAATCAGCATCTTTAAAAAGTTGGTCAGAAGAAGGAAGTATGAAGTGCTCTAAAATTCCTTGGTAAATGGGTGCAGTGACTGTGGTTTTCAAAAAACACAGTGGACCAACACCAGCAGACGACATTGCACCCCAAATCATCACAGACTGTGGAAACTTCACACTGGACTTCAAGTAACTTGGGCTTCTCCACCCTTCCTCCAGACTCTAGGACCTTGGTTTCCAAATTAAATACAAAACTTGCTCTCATCTGAAAAGAGGACTTTGGATCACTGGGCAACAGTCCAGTTCTTCTTCTCCTTAGCCCAGGTAAGACGCCTCTGACGTTGTCTGTGGTTCAGGAGTGGCTTAACAAGAGGAATATGACAACGGTAGCCAAATTCCTTGATACGTCTGTGTGTGGTGGCTCTTGATGCCTTGACCCCAGCCTCAGTTCATTCCTTGTGAAGTTCACCCAAATTCTTGAATCGATTTTGCTTAACAAGCCTCTCAAGGCTACGTTTCTCTCAGTTGGTTGTGCATCTTTTTCTTTCACACTTTTTCTTCCCCTCAACTTTCTGTTAACAAGCTTGGATACAGCACTCTGTGAACAGCCAGCTTCTTTGGCAATGAATGTTTGTGGCTTACCCTCCTTGTGAAGGGTGTCAATGATTGTCTTCTGGACAACTGTCAGATCTTCCCTATGATTGTGTAGCCTAGTGAACCAAACTGACAGACCATTTTGAAGGCTCAGGAAACCTTTGCAGGTGTTTTGAGTTGATTATCTGATTGACATGTCACAATATTCTAATTTGTTGAGATAGTGAATTGGTGGGTTTTTATTAACTTGGTTAATCCACTTTGTCTCTCTAGGATGGAGACTGAGGACGTGCTACATCTGTTGTTGTCACGCTGGACTAACCCTCTAAACGTAGAGTATCTCTTTCCTAGCAGACTGGAGGCTCAGAACGTGGTTGTATCGGTTGCTGCCTCAAAGCTGGAGACTCAGAGCATGGAATGTCTGTTTCTGTCTCTCCAGACACTGCCTCTCTGGATGTACCGGAGACTCGGAAAGGTGTAGCTGTTATTGCCTCTTCCCTTACTCAAGGACTCAAGATTTATCTGTGCTTTTCTCACTTTCCAAACCACAACCAGAATACATTTGGCAATGTTACGAACAAGTCCAAACATGATGGGAAAAGACTGTCAAGCATGCATTTTGACCAATAAGAAGTCCTGTCCTTCCCAGGCTTTGTACCAAAGGTCTTCTTCTTGCCCTCTAAGAGTTGTCTGGCTGCCACAACACGCGGACATGTTTTCTACGTGTATTCACGCTATGATTCGAACGAAAACAGCGCATCTGTGCGTTGTGGCTGATATAGAACAGCATACGTTGTTTACGTCCAGTGGATACTTTCCAAAATGGCGCTATGGTGACATAGAGGAGACGAATTGTTGACTAAAGTCGTTATTTTTGTTTTCTTTATGTACAAAAAGTAGCTTCGTAAAATTATGGTTGAACCACTGATGGCAGATAGACTATTTTGACAACGTCTTTCATACATTTCTGGGCCTTGACAGTTTAATTTACTTGGCAGTCGATGGGATAGTCAAAAAGCTACCGGATTTCATCCAAAATATCTTAAATTGTGTTCTGAAGATGATCAAACCTTTTACGGGTTTGGAACGACATGGGGGTAAGTGATTAATGACAGAATTTTCATTTTGGGGTGGAGTAACCCTTTAAAGCTGCTTTGAAATTGCAATTTGGACCCATTGGTCTGCTAAATGGAGAAAATCCTGGAATGTTTTCTTCAAAAACCTTTATTTGTTTGCAACTGAAGACAGAAAGACATGAACATCTTGGATCACATGGGGGTGACCCAGACCCAGAAAAAAGTGACCAGGATATTTTTTAAAAATTCAGCTTTTAAGTTCCACAGAAGAAACAAAGAATTTCCTTGTTTGTTTTAAACAATCTCTGTAACTGTTATATCACCCCAATCTCTAATCCACAGGCTTCTAAACCTCATCTTCTGTGCCTGGTGGATACTTGTAAATACCCCCTGCATCTCCAAAACACATCGCCGCACTCAAACACACCTCTCTCCAACCCTCATCCACAACAGCACTAATGAACACTCCACATGGCGGCTAAAGCCTGTAAACAGGGTGTTGACCTGCAGAAAGGAGGCTTGGTTGAGAGAACAGCTTCCCCAGAACATTGGCACCAGGGCCAGTGGCTCATCATCAATGCGGCGGGTCTGTCAGGTTAAGCACCACTGCAGCTCAGATACTTTGTGATGAAGGAGGAATGTTGGCAGGTAGAACATAACCCCTCACTGGGCTAAAAATAATGCTTGTATCCTTACAAAAACAGTACTGTGATGGAACCAATGTGCTGTGATGTACTGAATGGCTTATACTGTTGTACAAAATGATCAAAACATTAATTTAGCATGATACCTTAATAGTAATACAATGTATTTTATCACGGTATTGTCATGGTGTATCCCCAATAGTAATATGGTAATACTCACTACCGCAGTACTTCTCTGTAATGCATCAAAAAGAATAAAGTGCTTTACAGACCTGCTACTGATGAAGCCTATTGTATTTTTTGTTAGCAGAGAAAAAAGAAAGTGTCTCTCTAAGAGCATAACATTATGTAGTAATTATCTTCCCCGTCTGAAATGTCTTTTCATTTGAGTTTAAGTTTAGCCAAGAACAATGATTTGAAGGAAGAAAGAGTATTAAAACTTGTGCCAAATTCTAAACTGACAGTAAAACAAGAGACCACTGTTTAAACATTTTGCTTTAAAAGGCCAAAGAGAAAAATGTAAATGTTGAATTGGCCGAGTGACACATCCATATATGAAAAAAGTAATTTGTTTTAAGAAATATTTAAAGCATTAGTAAAAGAACTGAAGATGGGGGGGGGGACAATAAATAAAAGAAAACAGAACCCAACATAAAACCAAGGCAAACAAAACTAAAGAAAAAAAAATCAAAACTAAATAAAGCAATAACATATAAGGGCTGTGTTATATAAAAATGTTAAAATGTTGCTGGCAAAGACAATAATTACTGTAAGACCTGTACTGTAAGAATTAAAAAAAATAAATAAATAATAATAATAATAATAATAATACAACCAACATAAAACCAATGCAAACAAAACAAAAACAAACACCACAATGAAATAATGAAATAAAATAAAATAAAATAAAATAAAATAAATATAATAAAGACATAAATAAAATACAGGCGGTTTACTAAAACCCACATCCATGTGTGGATAAAGCAATTTGTTTAAGTGAAACATTATTGATACACTAATTATCCTAAGGCAACAAATCAAAATAAAACAAAAAAATTAATCTTAAAAAATAAGGAAACTTAAACTTAAGGAAACACCACAAAACAAAACAATAAAAATAAGGCTGTTTAAAAAAATACTTATAATAAATTCACAACACAAAACACAGTTTTGTGTTAACGACGCAGTCTCTTACCCAGATCTTTGATTCTAGGCAGCACGTTGTGTGTAAAGTTGCTGTAGGATGCCACTTTGCCCTCCGGAGAAGCAATGCCAACGTGGGACTCATATATCCGCAAGCTCCTGGGCTTCTGTGGACGCGGGTGCTTGTGCTGGCACAGAAACAGCAGGGAAATATCTCTGGCACAATTCTTCATCCAATTTTAACATCACAGTACATGCCAATACAACTGAAGATAAGATGGAGCCGCTGAACAGAGCTGACAGTAGCTAATTTGGGGAATCCTACCAAATCATGACTCATGACTGGAGGACATTAACGGACATATATAATTCATAGTCTGAGGAGATGATGTTCACAGTCTTGACTTGACATTAAAGCAGAATTACAACTAAGTAGAAAGCAATGAAATGGCTCATGTTGTATTTATAAAGCCGTTTTCTTCATCATCCTATTTTCAGAAACAGTTTGCTTTGCTTGGAAACTTTAATTAATAGGGAATATACAGTACACACACAAACCCTTACTAGAACACTGTTTTATGAAAGCATATTTCCACCACGTAATAAAGATATAAAAAAGCTATTGTGTATTTTTATCTCACAATTTTCTCACAATTTCCTGTTATGCAGAATGCATGTGCATGTGGTCAGGTGTCTTAAACAACAAAAACAACAACAAAAAAAAAGAAAAACAGAATTGCTTGCTAAACTCAGATTTAAAAAAAATAAAAAATAAAAAAAATGCCAGAATTGTCAGATGTAAAATTAAATACTAATAAAAAAGTTATAATTCTGTGATGTAAACTCTAAAATTACAAGAAAAAAGTCAGAATTGTGAAATGTAAACTCAGAATTACAAGAACAAACATGAATTGTGAGATGACAATATAGTATCACAAGAAAAAAAAAAAACATCTGAATTGTGAGTTGTAAACAGAATTACAAGTAAAATGTAAGTATTGCGAGATATAAACAGAATACCAATAAAAAAAGCATTTAAACTCAAAATTACCAAAAAAGATGTAAACTTAGAATTACAAGAGAAAAGTCAGAATTGAGTGAGATGTAAATTCAGTATTACAAGAAAAAAAACATCTGAACTGAGAGATGTAAACTCAGAATTACAAAAAAAAAAGTATGAATTGTGAGATTTAAACACAGAATTACAAGAAAAGTCAGAATTGCAAGATGTCAACTCAAATTTACAAGAAAAAAAGTAAGAATTATGATATGCAAACTCAAAATAGCAAAAAAAAAAAGTCAGAATTGCAAACTGTAAACTCAGAATTACAAGAAAAAAAAAAAAAGAATTGAGATGCAAACTCAGTTAGCAGAATTAGCGGAAAAAGTCAAAATTGCAAGATATAAACAGAACACCAATAAAAAAAACAGAACTGTGAGATGTAAACTCAGGATTACAAGAAAAAAGTATGAATTGCGAGATTAAACTTAGAATTACAGGAGAAGTGAGAATTGTAAGATGTGAACTCAGAACTGTGAAATGTAAACTCAGAATTACAAGAAAAAAACATCTGCATTGTGAGATGTAAACTCAGAATTACAATCTAAATTGTGAGATTTAATTTTAGAATTACAAGAAAAGTCAGAATTTTGAGATGTAAACTCATAATTGTGAAATGTAACCTCAGAATTACAAGAAAAAATCTGAACTGTGAGATGTAAACAGAATTACAAGTAGGGATGTGCCTATATTTGGACATGATATCATGCGCTTCTCGTCAGTAATGCTGGTTCTGTGATCGTAAATCTCATTCACGTGTGCATTCATACACAGCGCCCTAGTTCGCTGACAAGCTACGCAATATCACCTTCATTATTGCAGCGATACATATCGATAATGCACGCGAAACTGCGTAGCTTGTCAGTGAACTACGGCTCTGTGTAGTAAACGCGGCTGTATGAATGAACACGCGAATTAGATTTACAGCTAATCACAGAACCGGCATTACTGATGAGAAGCGCATGATAATTTGCGTCCGAATATCGGCACAGCCCTAATTACAAGTAAAATGTCAGAATTGTGATATATAAACAGAACATCAATAAATAAAAAAAAACATTTAAACTCAAAATTACAAGAAAAAGGAAAGAATTGCAAGATGTGAACTCAAAATTACAAGAAAAAAGTAAGAATTATGAGATGTAAACTCAAAATTACAAGAAAAAAAAGAGTTACGAGATGTAAACTCAGAATTATAAGAAAAAAGAATTACAAGATGTAAACTCAGAATTACAAGAAAAAAGTATGAATTGTGAGATTAAACTTAAAATTACAAGAAAAAAGTCAGAAATGCAAAATGTAAACTCAAAAATAAGAATTGAGATGCAAATTCAGAATTAGCAGAAAAAGTCAGAACTGCAAGATATAAACAGAACACCAATAAAAAGTCAGAAATGTGAGATGTAAACTCAGAATTACAAAAAAATTATGAATTGCGAGATGTAAACTCAGAATTACAAGGACAAAAGTCAGAATTGTCAGATTCTCAGAACTGTGAGATAAACTCAAAATTACAAGAAAAAAGTAAGAATTGCGAGAAAAGAATTAGCAGAAAAAAGTCTTGTGAATAATTGTGAGATATAAACAGAACACCAATTAAAAAGTCAGAATTGTGAGAACTCAGAATTACAATATAAAAGTCACAATTGTGAGACATAAATTTAGACATACAAGAAAAAAAAAATTGAATTGAGATGAAAAAAAGTATGAATTGTGAGATATTAAACATAGAATTACAAGAAAAGTCAGAATTGCAAGATGTCAACTCAAAATTACAAGAAAAAAAGTAAGAATTATGATATGTAAACTCAAAATAGCAAAAAAAAAAAGTCAGAATTGCAAATCTGAATTGAGATGTAAACTTAGAATACCAATAAAAAAAGTCAGAACTGTGAGATTTAAACCAGAATAACAAGAAAAAGCCTGAATTGTGAGATGTAAACACAGTCCAGCTAAAAAAGTTAGAACTGCAGATATAACACCAGAATCGTGTGATGTAAACTCTGAATTGTGATTAAATAAAAAAAAAAGTTATAACTGCAGGACATAAACATGCAAATCGTGAGAATTGTGAGATAAAAATTCAGTTACCTTTTTTTATATTTTTAATATGTGGCAGAAATAAACTTCCATTCTATTCCCACTTACATGGTCATCCAAATGTAAAATGTTTTACATGTACATAGTTCTACTTAAATAGAAGGGTCGAAAGTTGAAGACCCATTATAGTTGAGTACAAAATAAAAGGTTGTGGCACACGAGTGCTGGGGGGGGAATAATCACTTACAATATAAGGTTGAGGAGGGTCCCAATGTACCCAATCATAGATGACGGACTTCTCATGCTTGGTCACATACTTTGCCCAAGGTGAGATTCGGTACAGCCGCTCACCTGCTCTGGTGTGAACAACCACCTGGGAAGAGAGACAAATGAGGGATGTAACGGCAAGGGCACAGAGAGAGGGTTGGGACGTGGGCACAAGCAAAGGGCGCTGGGTAATGCAGGTAAGAGAAAATGTGTTTACAGCTGCCAGAGAGCAGGGATAAAGGGCCAATCTCATGCAGAAAGGTCACACAGTACAAGCAAAGAGGACGTCTGAGTTTAGTATGACCGCTGGAGGTGAAAGAGGTTTTATACTGGGAAAATATTACTTTTTCACACCAGGCTTGTGGAAAAACTATTTGTGGCAACAAGCAGCATCTGAATGGTTTAGGAGTATTTTTAGAGGGAAAACTGCATGGTTATCAATTTAATAACTAATTTGATTTGTGGCAATAAACATGCAGTGAATCTGGGAAACATTTGTGTTGTACTTATATTTTTAGCTTGGTACTTGCTTTACAGGCATATACATACAAACTTGAAAGAGTAACGTGAATAATAGATCAAATGCTTTCCGTTTTTACCAATATGCCCTAGATTACAACTATAGACACAGAGGCCAGGAAAGATTATGTGGGAACTTGTATTTGTGCCAGTGTTTAAAGCTACAACTCACTCAAAAATGAAACTTATGTCACCATTTTTGCACTCTCATGTCAAAATGAGACGTTTAGCAGAAAGTTTAGGCTGCTCTTTTCCATATAATGAAAGTGAATAGGGACTTGGGCTCATAAAATGGCAAAAGCACCATAAAAATATCATATGTTATGATGTTAAATAGATGTTAGATATGTCATGTTAAATGTTAAATAGAAAAGAAACAATAAGAATGAGAAGTTATTTGTAACCATATCCAGGAAAAAATCATTATGCTACAAAAAGTGAGATATAAACTTGCAGCTGCAAGAAACAAAGTCAAAATTGAGAATTTTATAAACTCGGGATTCTAATAAAAAAAAAAAAAAATCACAATTTTGAGATATATAAAAGATAGTAATATTTGTGAAGCCCATGACTTTTTATCTCACAATTGCGAATTTATATATATCGCAATTCTGACTTTTTTATAACTGTAATTTTTATAAAATATAACTTTTTTTAATATAATTTATGATTTTTTAATAATTTATACTTTTTTTTTTAATTGTGAGATATAAACAATTAATAATTGCAATTGCGAATTAGTCAGAATTCTGAGAAACAAAGTCAGAATTTCAAAATTTAAACTCAGAATTTTGAATTTTTTCTCTCACAATTGACTTTTTCTCAGAATTGCGTCTTTTTATCTCACAGTTGTGACTTTTTTCTCAGAATTGCAAGTTTTTATCTCACAAATGTGATTTCTGAAATATATAAACTCGCAATTCTGACTTTACAACACACAACTGTGAATTAAGTCAGAATTAAGAGATATAAACTTGTAATTGCTAATTATAATTCAGATTATTTTTTCAGAATTGTTATAAACTTGCAATTCTGAGAAAGTCAGAATTTCAAAATCTAAACTCAGAATTTTGAATTTTTTCTCTCACAATGGACTTTTTTCTCAGAATTGCGTCTTTTTATCTCACGGTTGTGACTTTTGAAAGATACAAACTTGGAATTCTGACTTTACCACACGCAATTGCGAATTAGAGTCAGAATTCTGAGATATAAACTTGAAATTGCGAGTTATAATTCAGTTTTTTTTAAGAATTGTTTTAAATTCTGAGAAACAAAGTTAGAATTTCAACATTTATAGATATTCAAGATATTAACTCAAACTTTTGCCATTTTTTTCTCAGAATTGCGAGTTTATATCTCACATTTCTGAACAACACACAATTGCAAGTTAAGTCAGAATTGAGAGATATAAACTTGTAATTGCGAGTTATAATTTCGAGTCAGAATTTCAAACTTTAAACTCAGAATTGTGAGTTTTTTTCTCACAATTGTGACTTTTGAAAGAAATAAACTCGCAATTCGGACTTCACATCACACAACTGCGAGTTAAGTCAGAATTGAGAGATATAAACTTGTAATTGCGAGTTATAATTCAGTTTTTTTTAAGAATTGTTTTAAATTCTGAGAAACAAAGTTAGAATTTCAACATTTATAGATATTCAAGATATTAACTCAAACTTTTGCCATTTTTTTCTCAGAATTGCGAGTTTATATCTCACATTTCTGAACAACACACAATTGCAAGTTAAGTCAGAATTGAGAGATATAAACTTGTAATTGCGAGTTATAATTCAGTTTTTTTTAAGAATTGTTTTAAATTCTGAGAAACAAAGTTAGAATTTCAACATTTATAGATATTCAAGTTATTAACTCAAACTTTTGTCATTTTTTTCTCAGAATTGCGAGTTTATATCTCACATTTCTGAACAACACACAATTGCAAGTTAAGTCAGAATTGAGAGATATAAACTTGCAATTTTGAGAAACAAAGTCTGAATTTCAAAGTTTAAACTCGGAATTGTGAGTTCTCTCACAATTGTGACTTTTTTCCTCAGAATTTGCGAGTTTTTATCTCACAATTGTGACTTTTGTAAGATATAAACTCGCAATTGTGACTTTACAACATGCAATTGCGAGTTAAGTCAGAATTGAGAGATATAAACTTGCAATTCTGAGATCATATCAGTCTTTTTTCTCAAAGGACCTTATAACTTGCAATTGCAAGTTTATGTCTCACAATTCTGAAAAAAAGTCAGAATTGCGAAAAAGTAAGAATTGTAATATAAACTCGCAATTGCGAGTTATAATTCAGATTTTTTTTTTTTTTTAAGAATTGTTATAAATTTACAATTCTGAGAAACAAAGTCAGAATTTCAAGATTTAAACTCAGATTTGTAAGGTTTTTATCTCACAATTGTGACTTTTTCTCATAATTGCTAGTTTTTATCTCACAAATGTGACTTTACAACATGCAACTGCGAGTTAAGTCAGAATTGAGAGATATAAATTTGCAATTCTGAGAACATATCAGTCTTTTTTCTCAAAGGACCTTATAACTTACAATTTTATGTCTCACAATTCTGAAAAAAAATCAGAATTGCAAAAAAGTAAGAATTGTAATAAAAACTCGTAATTGCGAGTTATAAAGCCAGAATTGCGAGACATAAACTCGCAATTGCAAGTTATAAAGTCGCAATTCTGAGAAGTAAAGCCAGAATTGTGAGATATAAACTCAAAATTTTGCCATTTTTTCTCAGAAATGTGTTTTTATCTTACAATTGAGTCTTTTGAAATATGTAAACTCGTAATTCTGACTTTACCACACGCAATTGCGAATTAGAGTCAGAATTCTGAGATATAAACTTGTAATTGCGAGTTATAATTCAGATTTTTTTTTTAAGAATTGTTATAAATTTGCAATTCTGAGAAACAAAGTCAGAATTTCAAAATTTAAACTCAGAATTGTGAGTTTTTATCTCACAATTGTGACTTTTTTCTCAGAATTGCAAGTTTTTATCTCACAAATGTGATTTCTGAAATATATAAACTCGCAATTCTGACTTTACAACACACAACTGTGAATTAAGTCAGAATTAAGAGATATAAACTTGTAATTGCTAATTATAATTCAGATTATTTTTTCAGAATTGTTATAAACTTGCAATTCTGAGAAAGTCAGAATTTCAAAATCTAAACTCAGAATTTAGATTTTTTTCTCTCACAATTGACTTTTTTCTCAGAATTGCGTCTTTTTATCTCACAGTTGTGACTTTTGAAAGATACAAACTTGGAATTCTGACCTTACCACACACAATTGCGAATTAGAGTCAGAATTCTGAGATATAAACTTGTAATTGCGAGTTATAATTCAGATTTTTTTTAAAAATTGTTATAAATTTGCAATTCTGAGAAACAATGTCAGAATTTCAAACTTTAATCTCAGAATTGTGAGTTTTTATCTCACAATTGTGACTTTTGAAAGATATAAACTCGCAATTCGGACTTCACATCACACAACTGCGAGTTAAGTCAGAATTGAGAGACATAAACTCGCAATTGCAAGTTATAAAGTCACAATTCTGAGAAGTAAAGCCAGAATTGTGAGATATAAACTCAAAATTTTGCCATTTTTTCTCAGAAATGTGAGTTTTTATCTTACAATTGAGACTTTTGAAATATATAAACTCGTAATTCTGACTTTACCACACGCAATTGCGAATTAGAGTCAGAATTCTGAGATATAAACTTGTAATTGCGAGTTATAATTCAGATTTTTTTTTAAGAATTGTTATAAATTTGCAATTCTGAGAAACAAAGTCAGAATTTCAAAATTTAAACTCAGAATTGTGAGTTCTCTCACAATTGGGACTTTTTTTCTCAGAATTGAGAGATATAAACTTCCAATTCTGAGAACATATCAGTCTTTTTTCTCAAAGGACCTTATAACTTGCAATTGCAAGTTTATGTCTCACACAGAATTGCGAAAAAGCAATTATAAAAAAAAAAAGTTATAAAGCCAGAATTGCGAGACATAAACTTGCAATTGCGAGTATAAAGTCGTAATTCTGAGAAATAAAGTCACAATTGTGAGATATTAACTCAAACTTTTGCCATATTTTTTTCTCAGAATTGTGAGTTTTTATTTCACAATTGTGATTTTTTTTCTCTGAATTGCAAGTTTATATCTAACATTTCTGACCTAACAACACAATTGCAAGTTAAGCCAGAATTGAGAGATATAAACTTGCAATTATGAGAACATATCAGCCTTTTTTTTTTCTTTCCATCAGAATTGGGCCTTATAACTTGCAATTGCAAATTTATATCTCACAATTCTGAAAAAAGTTATAATTGAGAAAAAAGCCAGAATTCTAAGAAAAAAAAAAAAAAAAAATCACAATTGTGAGATAGAAACTCGCAATTCAGATTTTGCTTCTTAGAATTGCGTTTTATAAACTCGCAATTGCAAGTTCTAAAGTCGCAATTCTGAGAAATAAAGACAGAATTGCGAGTTTATATCTCACAATTTCGACTTTATTTCTCACAATTGTGAGTGTGTATCACACAATTCTAAGAAAAAAGTAGGAATTGTGAGTTTATATCTTGCAATTCTAAAAAAAGAAAGTTATAAGATTGCAAATAACATTAAATTTTTTAATCAGTTGTGGAAACAGGCTTCCATAGATACTGGTTTGACATAAGAATGTGTAAATAATGACAGACTCTTTATTTGTCGCTGAAGTGATTTGTAACCATGTCAGGTAAAGTTTATTATGCTACTGTGTGTTTTCCTCATGGAGAAGATTTCTAGAGCTGTCTGAAGTAAAGCTATTAGCCAGCACAAAAGCATTGATCAGAAACGGAAAGGGTCATTTAATCCTTTGTGTACTATCGGCATTGTTATTTATAGCTAGAGCAAAACTATTCACTCGCAGATATTAAAAACTCATCATGTGTCTCAGATTAGACTACAGAAGCTATCCTTTCTAAAGGGCATTCCAAGGCAGTGAATTTAATGCCAGAGTGTGTTTTTCATTGATCTGTAGAGGTGTAGATGTGCAACAGAAGGGGCAGCACAGGATCTATTGATGCCAGAACTGAAAAGTGTTCTAATTCTAATATATAATATAATATTATAACTTTTTCATAACCATTTCAAATTCCAGTAATACTAGATAGCCCTGAGAATTTTTCTCCATTATTTGACATATTGTATATACCCTATAGAGAGAATAAATGTAAGTATTATTACTTAAATAATTAAATTTAAAAATGATCAAATTTGATATTATACTTAAAATTATAAAATAAAATATCAATTTTTATAATACTAAACAACCCTAATACTAGACATTTTAATTCCATAATTCAACATATTCTATATACCCTCTAAAGATATTACAATTTTGTATTATCACAATTTCAATTGTGATATTATGCTTAAATTAATAAAATAAAATAAAACAAAATAACTGTAGAAAAAAATAAAATTAAGTATTATAACAATTTAAAAAATATATATAAAATCTGATATTATACCTACATATAGGTAAAAAAAATAAAATATGGTATTGGTAATACTACACGGCCCTAACACTACAATTTATTTTGCACTATATTTCACTACACTATATTTCATATAGAGAGAATAGAAATAAATTCCATAACTCTAAAAAAAAAAAAAAAAACAAGCAAAAAAAAAAACTAAACATATAAATTATATTATTCTACATTATGAAATCTGAAAAGATTTATATTGTGTTGAAAAAAATAGAATAAAATAAAAATACACACAAAACAAAATCATTATAGATCGAGTTATTATATTGAAATTATATTATATTATATTTAGGGCTGTCAAACGATTAATCGCGATTAATCGCATCCATAATACAAGTTTATGTTTACATACTATATGTGTGTTTACTTTGTATATTTATGATGTACATATAAATACACACACATGCATGTATATATTAAAACAAAATATTTATATGTATATATATATTTATACCTGTATACAATTTAGATTATAAATAAATATAAATATTTAAATATTTATAAATCTAAAATATTTTTCCTTAATATATACATGCATGTGTGTGTATTTATATATACATAATAAATATACACAGTACACAAATATATAGTATGTAAACAAACTTTTATTTTGGATGTGATTAATCACGATTAATCGTTTGACAGCACTAATTATATTATAAACAATTAATATACAATAATATATACAATTAAAATACAAGTTACTGAATTATTTATTAGAAACGTTTCTAAAGTATCTTGTGATACTGAAGACTGGAGTAAAGTTGCTGATAATTCTTTGCCATTACACAAATAAATAACATTTTGTATATGTATAAATATATATTACAATATTTAAAAAGTTAAAAAGTAAAAAGTTATTTTAAACTGTAATAATATTTCACAGTATTATTATTTTTATTATAATTGTTTTTGCGTTTTAGGTCAAATAAATGCAGCCTTGATGAAAGTGATAGTCTTCTTTTATAAACCTTTATATACATTGTACATTAACATACATCATATACAAAAATAAATAAATAACCTGCATACATACATACTGTATACACAAATAAATGATCAATCTTTGATTTATTTATCCAAACTTCGACAAATTCCAGGATATTCCGCGTTGTATTTTGTTCTTATGACTGGATTCCGCGATTTCAAATAAATTATAATGGCCCTAATTATAATGTGTAAACACGACGTGAGTTTTTAGGGGCTCTGTTAGCCCTGCCCTGCTTGTTTTAAATGTTTTTATGAAATCTCTGTATTGATCATAACATTATATTATTTACCGCCATGTGAGCCACAAATTAAAGCTTCGCAAGCCACGCAATTAGTTACACTGCTCTAACCTAACAACACACTCCAGGTAAACTAGCTTTAAGCTTTAGTTTCCAGCCTGTATTCCAAACAAGAGTGAGAAGAGCGGCGTGTGCTCGACTCCAGTCTTACTCACTCAAAGTCACTCTTGTCTTCCTCCCCGCTGCCGCGCACACAGTCACACGACTGTCAGTACAGGAGAGCAGATCGATAACGGAGCGTCTCTCACCGTGTGAATGCACCCGTGGGAGCTCTCCATCCTGAGTCTCCCTATCTCTCTCGTTCCTGGGCCAAAAAGCAAATGGATCATTTGATGGTCCCCTCCATAAGCTGCCAGCGAGAGGTAATGACAGAGCCATTGGCACCTGCCGGTGACCTACAGAGCAGCGTCCCAGTGGGGCTCAATCATTAGCGGCTTCTCACCCGAGGACATGCGGGAGCGCCAAAGCGCCAACACCACGGGTTTGCCAGTTTATATAATTACCCAGAAAAGAGTGCGAGAATGGACAGATGCTGAGCCAGACCGACTGATGGAGAGAAAATAGCAGAAAATAGCAGACACACGGTGTCAATGAAAGCAGGGTGAGGTGGAGGATAAATGGATGATGACAAAATTCTTTCTGAGTTCATTTAATGTCTGTCACTTTTCTGGACTGTCATATTAGGGTCGGTCGCAGGTTTAGTGAAAACATTTACTACCAATAAATATTTCTCACCTCATCATGAAACTGTTTTGCGCTATTTTGTTTACATAATATATTCCTGTTTCTGTCACAGTGACATTTTGTCACTGCTTTCTTTTCGACTACAAAAGTTACAAATATATTGTTTTTATATTGTTACAATGATATTTAGTTCATCAGAACTTTCTTTTCATTGAACAATCTACCAAAAATTCTACAAAAATATTAAGCAGCACAACTGTATGTAACATAGATAATAATAAGAAATGTTTCTTGAACAACAAATCAGCTTGTTGGAATAAGTTCCGGAGGAACAAACTGAAAAAATAAAACAGTTATTTTAATTATTTACTTTATTATTAGTAGTAGTAGTAGTAGTATCAGTATTATATATACATATATATATATATATATATATATATATATATATATAATTTTGATCAAATAAATGCAGCCTTGCAGCCCTTTACTTTGGATGTCACCTCTTTTTTTTATTTTTCCTAAAATTTTTGTTATTATTATTATTATTATTTATTTATTTATTTATTTATTTTTGATCACATAAATGCAGCCTTGCAACTCTTTACATTGGGTGCCATCTCTCGCTTCTTTAACTGCAAAATAAAATGAAATAAAATAATTATTAATAATAATTAATAATGAATAATTATTATTATTACTGTTTTATATTTTTGATTAAATAAATGCAGCCTTGCAACCCTTTACATTGGGTGCCATCTCTCGCTTCTTTAACTGCAAAATAAAATGAAATAAAATAATTATTAATAATAATTAATAATAATTATAATGAATAATTATTATTATTACTATTTTATATTTTTGATTAAATAAATGCAGCCTTGCAGCCCTTTACATTGGGTGCCATCTCTTGCTTCTTTAACTGCAAAATAAAATGAAATAAAATAATTATTAATAATAATTAATAATAATTAAAATTAATAATTATTATTATTATTTTATATTTTTGATTAAATAAATGCAGCCTTGCAACCCTTTATATTGGGTGCCATGTTTTTTTTTTGTTCCTCTCAAAATAATAAAATAAAATAAAATACAAAAATACAAATAAATAAATAAATAAATAATTTTTTTTTTTTTTCATATTTTTCATATTTTTGATTAAATAAATGCACCCTTTATATTGGGCACCACGTGTTAATTCTTTAACTTTCTCAAAATAAATAAAAAAATAATAAAAAAATAAATAAATAAATATTTCAAAATGTAGCTATTATTATTATTATTATTATTATTATTATTATTGTTTTTTTAATATATATATATATATATATATATATACACATACATACATATACACACACATAATTTTGATCAAATAAATAAAGCCTTGCAGCCCTTTACAGTGGGTGCTACCTATTTTTTTCCCTAAAAATAAATACATAAATAAATAAACAAACAAACAAACAAAATAATAGTTATTTCAAAATGTTGCTAATAATTATTATTAAATAAATGCAGCCTTGCAACCCTTTACACTGGGTGCCACCTCTTGCTTCTTTAAAACAAAATAAAATAAAATAAAATAAAATATTTTGTATTTCAGGTGGTAAAAGTTATTTATTTTGTTAGTGGAGAGTTTGCATTTCTTTATTTCAAGAACATCTTACACTTCTTTGCATTCTGTTAATTCAACATCATTTTCCTACCAGCCACCTGCTGCAAAAGTTCTTTTATTTTATTTTATTTTATTCACCCACATTTAAGGACTGGCTATTGTTAGTCAGGTGTCTTGAATTTAATCAACAGGCACATAAAACACCCTTTGTACCAACACAAGGTCTCTCCATCACGATACGAGCCTGCAGCATAAAGCAGAAAGAATAGGACAGTCCACTTCCTGCATAATTAAAGTCTGGCCGGACCACTTTTCAGCATGAACATAATCCAGTTGACACTCAACTCATCCGAGTCCAGTCTGAGGGCCTGAACTGGGACAGGGCCAGGGTCTGCATCTGGTTCTTATCATCCAGAGCCTGACCCAAGAAGACAACAGGAACAAAGCAACCAGAAAAGCAGCCTGTGCCCAGTGAGTGGCACCTACCTGCCATCAATCAAGCCTCTGCCAGCGTGTCACACAACATAATGGACAGCATGAGCAGAAGAGGCTGGACTAAACACAGAGATACTGTACCGGCTTTGTAAGCAGATAGATTACAAATGAATCTCAGCTTCACGGCCAGCAACTGTGTCAATTACATGATGCTATGCAAAACAAAACTAGAAAATAATATGACTTTTATAAGCACATTTTTTTATTTAAATTTAAAGTTCATTTGCAGAAACAAAGTAAAAACTGTCAAGGTGAAATAACTGCTTTTATATCATAAGAACACAACCTAATTAACTAAATGAAATTCTTGAAAAGTCGTTCCAAACCTGTAAGACCTTAGTTTATCTTCAGAACACAAATTAATATTTTTGATAAAATTTGAGAGCTTTCTGACCCTGCATAGACCACACACAACTTCTCTCTTCAACGTGCAGCAAGGATGACACGGAAGAGAAGAAATTGTTGAATAAAGTCATTATTTTTGTTTTCTTTACGCTTAAAATTAAAATTACACTTGAACCACTCATGTCACATGGACTATTTTAATGATGTCCTTACTACCTTTCTGGGCCTTAAACGTAGTATTATGATGCTGTCTATGCAGGATCAGAAAGCTCTCAGATTTCATCAAAAAATATCTTAATTTGTGTTCTGAAGATGAACAAAGGTCTTACGGGTTTGGAACAACATGAGGGTGAGTAATTAATGACAGAATTGTCATTTTTGAATGAACTATCCTTTTAAAATATCAGTTTATTTGACAATAAGGACATTTTTTAAATATATTTATTTATTTTTTTTTTTTAATTAATTGACACCACTACTCTGTGTATAAGGCAAGGTTCATAGAGAACCTCTGGTGTGACTTTAAATGCACTCCTTGAGCCGAAAACTCAGACCAAACACCAATGACTTGTGCATATGGGTAGAGTCATTTTAGACACTTCCAAAACTGAAGCAACAGAGATGGAAATACAATTTTTAAATACATGAATCATGCTTCCATCTTTGTTGCTTCAGTTTTGGAAGTGCCTTTTTCTGTTCTAAAGAAGGGGGTGTCCTAATACTTTTGTCCATATAGTGTATGTACAAGTCATTGGTGTTTGGTGATGAGTTTTTGGCTCAAGGTCTGCATTTAAAGTCACACCAGAGGTGTTCAGCTGGGATTAGGGCTTGGCTTTATGCAGACCAGTTAAGTTCTTCCACACTGACTGAATCAAACATTTCTCTATGAACCGTGCCTTATACACAAAAGCCATCATGTTAGAAAACCAAAAAAGATCCTGTCCAAACTTTTGCTATAAAATTAGAAGGACACAATTCCCTAGAATATAATTATATGCTTATACATTAAGATTAGTACTCATGGAAATTACTAAAGTAATCAACCCTGTTCATTAGAAGGGGGTGTCCCAATACTTTTGGCAATATAGTGTATGTTAATTGTACTTGATGGTTTAGCCATCTGACATTTTTAGAATCATTAAATGTAAACTATTCTTGAAAATGGTATAAAAGAATCATATGAAACCAACATAAAGAGTACATTACTAAGAACTTGGAACATGGGTTTTGAACCACATTTTATTTTATTCTACTTTTTATTTTATATTTGTTTTAGTATTATTATTATTAGTAGTATTATTTTATTTTATTATTTTTTTGTTTTTGTATTTGTTTTTTATAATCAAACAGCTGATGGTAGTACGGAGCCCGGGAAGTCACCTATAGGTTTTTTTTTTTTTTTTTTTGGTAATTCGTTCCCTCAGTTTATAATCCATACTCACAAATTCTTAAACTGTTCTCTCGGTTTCATAAAACATGCCCCCGGCAAACATGAACAAATATATGCAGTGAACTAGATTATTTGTTTTGTCTGACATACATTTGACAGTATTATTTTTTAGATAGTTAGCATTACTACTAATTTTCTGACGTACATCAGCGTTGTTTATAACAGAATTCTAGGCAGAATTTGAAAGATTCTCACTAGTTCTCGCAGCAACTTTCATCGTGCGGCGAATTTACACGCTTCTCACTGGATCTCGCAGCAGTAACAGTGTCGTGAAGTCAACTTTGGCTCCCGAATAAATCTGGGCTCGTGCAAGTTTGCGTTGCGGTCCAAGCTGATAAACGGTCAGCGCTGCGCAGCTCAAACGTAGCTCGGTTTAGTTTTGATTTTGTTTCGTTCGCCGTTTGATGTTTCTCATATGCAACAGAAAGCGCTTATGAGTTAAACAACGCGGTGGTAGAATAAAATACAGTATGTCAGTCTGGACTCAGGATCCCTGTAATATGGAGCAGTAAACAAAAAAGCACATTTTTAACACAGAGACACGCAGAATTCATATTTAAATAGTCGCTTTGCGGCTTAATATTTATAAATATTAGTCCATATGGTGATTTGATTTAAGTGTAATGACCTACTTATGATTAACTAATCCAAACTTTGACAAATTACATGACATTTCGAGTTAAACGGTACATTGCGTTTGTTTGACTGGATTCCGCATCACAGAAATCATAGGACCCTGCTACATGTGAGATATGTCGCCGTTTTACTGGCAGATTGGTCCAGTCAGAAATACACAATTTGATAAGAAGGTACCTCCGGCCACCGCGTTGTTCAACTCATAAGCGCTTTAATTTCTGTTGCATATGAGAAACATCAAACGGCAAATGAAACAAAAGCTAAACTAAACCGAGCTACGTTTGAGCTGCGCAGCGCTGACCGTTTATCAGCTTGGACCGCAACGCAAACTTGCACGAGCCCAGCTTTATTCGGAAGCCAAAGTTGACTTCACTGTTACTGCTGCGAAATCCAAGCGTTTAGTTTGGCCGCACACTGAATAAGGTTGCTGCGAGATCTAATTCTAGAAGCAGTATTCGCCTTGATGCCTTCCTGCCTTGGAATTCTGCCGCTGCCTCTGAAGGCAGCATTTTAGAGCTTGCAGACGCAGCCTAGGTCTTAAGAAAATGGTATCGGATCGGTGCGTGGGCTCAAGTACTCGCCGAT
The DNA here is from genome assembly GCA_033026305.1 of Cirrhinus molitorella. Taxonomy (NCBI): domain Eukaryota; kingdom Metazoa; phylum Chordata; class Actinopteri; order Cypriniformes; family Cyprinidae; genus Cirrhinus; species Cirrhinus molitorella. The sequence goes on from CM065134.1 coordinate 21,631,671, forward strand.
ACCAATGCTAGAATTTTTTGTGGCATCGGCGGCATTTCCAATACTAGTATCGGAATCGGAACAACCCAAGTTGACAATAACGTATATCTTCAACACTGTCTATGATATGTTTTCAGTGGACTTTTAAAATTTGCTTTGCTTGAGAAAGCTTGAAAATATACAGTAACTGTGCTTTTTTCATTTGATTTAGTCGAGTTAGTTTTCCATAAAATACAATGTGCTTTTCGGGCAATCGAGATCTGGCAGCAACAGCGCATTTTTCCCGTTTGGGCAAGCGCTCCGCGGACAGCTTACCTCTCCCATGAAATCACGCACATGCCAGCAAAACACAGCGAACGCGCATCAATCCTGAGAAGTCATAGCTATAGAGCGGAGGCGAAAAAGCTGTGGAGAATCCGCTTGCCCGGAAGCTAACTGACGTACATTTACAGAAAATTACCGTTGTTTGTCAAATAAATAATTTGATGTACTTATTCACAACTCGTTATTAAGCTTTAAGTTACATCTCAAATGACAAGGGATCAACTTATAATCACATTTATATTAATTAACCCGTGAACTTTTTCTCTCAGACGGCCTGGGTATGTGGAGCATTAGCAGCTTATATAGACAGAATGCCACTGCTGTACCCACAAATTCATAATCTGTGGGCATGATTTCGCAATTCGTGATGTTTTGACCAATTGCTTTGTTCCTCTTTTGTTAAGTCATTTGGATAAAAGCTTCTTCTGAATGCATATATCCTTTTCAATTTTTGGCATGTGTTTGTGTACTACTCATGAACAGCTATCACTAAACAAAAAAAAAAAAAAAAAAAAACACAGCTGTGGATCATTCAGGTAACAAAACAGTATTAAGAATCAAGCGTATGTAAACTTTTGAACAGGGTCATTTATATAAATAAAAAAAATAATAATAATTCGCTTGTGCACTATGTTTAAACATTTTTTTTTATGTGAAATCTCTCTTTTCAGATCAGTACTAAATAATAAAAAAAAACAGGCATTTTGTATGATCCCTTTTTGCAGATTTGCAAATTTGCTGATTTTGCAAGGTGTATGTAAACTTTTGACTTCAACTGTATATGATCATTCTCCCAGAACTGTGAGGAAAAAGTAATATTTCACAAAACAGGTCTGATTTTATAACTTGCAAATGGGAGAAAAAAGTCACATAAAAGTCACAATTATCTTGTTTTGTTTTTGTTCAGTGGCCGCCACGGGCTTCCATAGTATATTTATATGAATAAATAAATCATTTAGACTACCGTTAAAAAATTTTGCGCCGCAGAATGTCTATTCGGGTCTTTGCATTGACTTAATGTATATCACTCGTGCTTAACGCTTCATTAGCGTCTGGTGTGAACGCACCTTAAGACTCCTAAACAGATATTTGACTATTTTTTTGTTACAAATTATGTAGGAAAAGTAATGAGTGCACCTTAAAAATCTACTTCATAACAGGAGTTCTGACCTTTGTCATGAAGAGTTTCTTCGTTGTCTTTTTCCCCATCATGATTTAGAAATCATAAGAAATTATATATCACTTGAAAACTTAAAATCTCCAAATTCAAGACATTGCATTACCATGGAAAATGTACATCAAAATCATATTACAAAATGTTTTCATTCATGAAATTTGAATACTGCATTTTCACGTCTATGTTCAAAAATGGAAGTGACAGTTAAAGGGTTAAAGTTATTGATATATAACTAGGCCAATTATAACTTTCGAAACTCGTTTTTTTTTTTTTTTTTGTAGAAAATTCAGAAAGTTCTCTATCTTGAAAAATAAAGTTTACAAATTTGCACCGCACTCTTCCATCACTTAATGTTTTATTTTGGTGCGTTAATCTATTAAATTACCATGATCCGCACTCACAAAATATTAATCTTTTTAGCATTTATTTTACATTAATCAGCAACGGGATAAAACACAAGCAACGTTTTTTTTCTTATTGGTGATTAATGTAATAAACGCTACAAAGACGACTATTTTGTGAGTGTGGCTCATGGCATATACTATGAATAATAAAGTTTAAACACAATACAATGCATGGTTGAATCTGCCGATACAGACTGGGGGCGGGGCCATGATTTTCAAATCCATGAGTTTACAAACCTTATTAAAGTGGCAGTGCGGCCTATAGGTGATGGAAATTGCCAGAGCATGTTATTACATTTTAACGCGAGATGACTTTTTTTTTGAATAGCATGCACGGATGAACCATTCACAGTAATATCAAGAAAGTGTGTTAAAGTAAATAAAGTCCATCAGCTTATTGACTTTAATTGAATGTACAATCTCGCACTGAGTGAGAAGTCCAACCGATCCCGCAGGACCGCGCTTCAATTTGTTTGAAATTAAAGCTCTGTGTTTTAAACCTCCTGGGTGTAAGTCTCCAAATTGGAGCGGCGTTATTAAAAACATATGCTGTTGAAGAGCATCAAATGGCTTGAAAGTCACAGCTGTTGCTGTATCTTTAACATTGACACGCCATCCATAAAACAGCTGAATATTAAAGCCATCCTGACAGCACATAAAGGCTTCATGATACCTCAGCGCCTCATTCAGGCTAATGAAGTAAACAAACCAGTTAATGCGTCTGCTCACCTTCAGCTTGGAGTTATGAGTGACAGCAGGTGTCTTGTCCTCTTTTGGGGGTATGTGCAGCTCCCATTTCCCAAAGTCCTTTTTAGTGTACGGATGTGAAAAATTATTCCAGGCATCTATTAAAAGAAAGAAATTGCAGTTGAAAACTTGCCCTGTTCAATTCATAATTTTATCTTCAGTAGATTTGGACATTTTCTGAAGAAAAATGATGCAAAGCATTTGCTAAGATGCTACAAGTGATTTTTAGTGTTGTTATTGTAACATTGCTAGGGTGTTCGGAGTGGTTGCTGAGAAAGGGAAATATTAGTAATTACATTCATAACCATAACATTGAATTCTAGCACATCCAACCTGAAAATAACCACTGAAACATCCTACAAAATCAGACATCAGACTTGAAAAGTTGGTGCAAATTTATTCAATTCATTCCGACTTCAGTGAATACCATCATTTATCTGCATTTTCAAAATGGTGGTGACTAAGAAAGGGTTAAGTGGGGTTTTATGGTGCAAAAACAAAAACAAAAACAAAAACAAAACACATGGCATGCTAATTAAGAAAATTAAATAATCAATATTAATGGTGTTCGTCTGTCATTTTGTCAATAAATAAATATTTACTTATTTACTGATTTATTTACTTATTAACTTATTTATTAATTTAGTTAGCCATTTACTTATTTATCTGTGTATTTATTTACCTACTTATTTATTTTATTTACTTATTTTTTACTTATCTATTTGCTTATTTAATTATTTATGTACTAATTTATTAACTTATTTACCTACTTAAGTATTTGTTTATTTGTTTACTTTATCTATTTACTTATGCATTTACTTATTAATTTAGTTACTTAGTTACTTATTTACTTGTGTATTTATTTACTTATTCATTTAGTTAGTTACTTATTTGTGTATTTATTTATTTACTCATTTACTTATTTTTTATTTATGTACTTAATTATTTACTTACTTTTTACTTATTTACTTATGTATTTACTCATGTATTAACTTATTTACTTATCATTTAGTTGTATATTTACTTATATATTTACTTATTTACTTATGTACTTATTTACTTTTTTCTCTATTTATTTACTAATTGTTTACTAATGTATTTACTTATTTATTTACTTTTTACTTTTTTATTTACTTATTTATTTACTTATTCATTTACTTGTGTATTTACTTATTTATTTATTCACTTATTCATTTATTTACTTAATTACTTATTTTTTTACTTACGTATTTACTTGTACATTTACTTATTTACTTATTTGTGTACTTATTTACTTTTTCTCTATTTATTTACTAATTGTTTACTAATGCATTACTTAATTACTTATTTACTTTTTACTTATGCGTTTACTTATTTTTTACTTATTTACTTAATTACTTATTTACTTTTTATTTTTTTTATTTACTTATTTATGCATTTACTTTTTTACTTATTTATTTACTTATTTTTTACTTGTCTATTTACTTATTAACTTATTTACTTATTAATTTAGTTAGTTATTTAACTTGGGCATTTATTTATTCATTTATTTACTTTTTTACTTATGTATTTACTTATGTGTTTACTTATTTACTTATTTATTTATTCATTTACTTATTTACTTATATATTTACTAAACTATTTAGTTATTTATTTGCTTATTTATTTATTTACTGATTTACTGATTTATTTATTTGCTTATCTAGTTATTTATTTACTTACTTGCTTATTTACTTATGTAGTATTTTTTTACTTATGTATTTACTTATTTACTTATTTATGTATTTACTTATTTATTTGCTTATGAATATTGAACTTAACTGCATTGTAAAAAAAAAAAAAAAAAAATAAATAATAATAATAATAAATAAAATAAAATAAATATCACAAACATGATTAAAAAAGGCGCACAAAGAAAACTGTTTAACCTCAAATTTGGAACACAGCTTGTTTAGATTTATGGCTTTGATTTATTTTGGATTTATTTTCGAACAGTTTTGTGTAAAACATATTTTGGGAAATATATTTTTCATATAAAATTTACAAATATGTTTTTGCACATTTGTCACAACAATAACAGGTAATAAATGGACAATAGCTACTGCATATGTATAATGTGCAAAGAAAATGTACAAAAAAAAAAAAAACTTACAGGTTTTTTATATATATATATATATATATATATATATATATATATATATATATATATATATATATATATATATATATATATATATAGCATAAGATAATTGTAAGTTACTTTCGCATATATGATGAAAAACTGTAAATGGTAGAATTAAGGGTAGAATTAAAGTTTAAGTAAATAATTAGCAAAATACATGATTTATGCTAATAAAAACTATGAATTACCATATAACTGAATGATAAAAACAGTGTAAGGACATATCACAACATTTATTTCAATATATTTCATTATGTTATATATGTTTTTGTATCTGTACTGTAAATTATGTTCTTTGTGTTACAATTTTTTATATAACAACAATATGCTGCATATGGCATAATGTATGCCAATTTGGTAGATCAAGTTTGGTATATTAACATTATATATAATTTTCTAAACTGTAAAATATATGTTTTAAGTAATATGTCTATTTATTTATTTATTTATTTTATTTGCCAACCACAGCTGTCAGTTTGTCTGTGTGTGTCTGTTAGTTTGTTTTTTGCAAATCTGCAACAGGATTTAAAATCTTTAACGATCTACATGAATTGAATTGCAATCTTTTGCACACTGTATGCCAAATACAATTGATTTCATTTAATTAATCAGTGTTAGAGGTTTGTTCAAATCTTGAGCAACAGTAATAGTGATGCTTATCTGTTTCCTAATCTGTATTCTCCCTGATAAAAATGACTAACAACCATTTGTTTATTCGAAAGCAATGTACGTTCTGCCAGAATTTGGCCTGCGGTCTGTAAAGTCTGGCTCATTACTTCTTTAAGAAAAAGCCTGCACTTCCTAATGACTAGAAAAGACAAGCAAATGCCTTCAAATCCTGCATTCATGCACTTTCTTGGTGAGAAATCATTATGCCAGACTTTTGACAAACAAAAGATTTCAAAAGAAAGGCCCTTAGTGACTGACTGACTGCATTCAGTCTTGTAGGCAATTCAGATAACCTTGAAGGGATTCTTCTTTTTGTCTTAAACCAGATGAAAGAACATTGTGTTCAGGTTAAGATGGGGAAAAAAAAGATCTGTCAAAGAGAACAAACAGTCAACTACAAATTGACATAAGATAGAGATGAATAGGCAGACTAACTCCTGTATGATTTATGAATTTTGCAAAGGAACACAATATCAGTACAATAACAAAACTTTCTGAATTATGAATTGTGACAAAGCTGGAAAGTTTCTGGCAATGCTTTTTGTAAAACACAAGAACTGAAAAGAAATCAGATATGTTACCTGTGCTGCATTAATATTTATATAATGTATATATACTGCATTAAATACATTCTAGCGTCTTATACATTTTAAGCTTACTGAATATACATCTGAAAATAAGTCAAATATTTTACCTAAATATTTACTAAAATACTACAAATTTACTTTTATTATTTTGTATTATTTGCATAAGTGTAGCACATATATCTTAATATTGTAGTCCATTAAAATAAATCAATAACATTTTAATTGTACTTAATATTTAAGCCATTAAAAATGAGCAATATTAAATATATTATACTTGTATATTGTATATTATTTTTACTAAATATTCAACATTTAAAAATAAATCACATTTTTTCACATATTTCTCATATTTTCAGATTTCTAAATGAGATTGTGTTGCATTTATTAGTTGTACAGCATCTTAATATTTTAAGCTGTTAAAAATTTATATTATACTTCTACATTACATTTTAATGCTGCTACATATACAAAATCTAAACTTAAACATTTAGTTTGGTTTATTATTTACATAAACATTAGCATTTTTAGTATACTATAGTATATATTTTTATTTAATATATTTTACTTAATATACATCAATATACGTTTCATTTTATTACTACAGTATAGCTTTATTTTAAGCCACTATAATAATCATTATTGGTGAAGAGTCTTGTAGATTAAATTTTAATTTGAATGAATATACAAAATATGAAAATATGTAAAAAAATAATAATAATAATAATAAATAAATAAAAAAATAAAAAATACAGTACATAAAACTTTTGCATTTTAGCTGTAGTACAGTATATCTTAATATTTTAAGCCATTAAAATAATCATCATTAAATGTACAAACTATAATACTTGAACATTACATTGTAATGCTACTAAATATATTGCTTGCTTTATTATTTACATAAACAGTATAGTTTAATATTTAAGCTATAAAAATAATCATTATTAATGTCTTATACTTGTATATTACATTTTATTTTTACTAAATATTTTACATTTGGAAATAAATCTAATATTTCTAAATAAAATTGTGCTGCATTTTATGAGTAATGAGTATAGCATTATTTTAAGCTATTATAATAATCATTATTGATGTGCAGAGATTTTTACTTGTTTAATAAATTAAATATTTTTACTAAATGAATTATTTTACCTCACTATTTGGAAATATTTGATCTTATTTTATGTATAAAACTGTTGCACTTTAAGTGTAGTTTAATATTTTAAGCCAATAAAAACATTATTAATGTATAATTTTTAATGTACAAGTATAATGTTACTAAAGATAAGTTAGATTAAAATTTTTATTTATTATTTACATAAAACTGTTGCATTTTAAGCATAGTACAGTATAGCTTAAGCCATTCAAACAATCATTATTAACGTGTTATACCTGTATATTATTTTATTTTTTAATAAATATTCAACATTTAAAAATAAATCTAATATTTTACCTATTTCTAAATACTATTGTGTTGCATTTTATGAATAGTACAGTGTAGCTTTATTTTAAGCCATTAAAATAATTACTATTAATGTGGAGAGACTTTTACTTGCATAATATATTAAATATTTCTTCTAAATCAGTTACTTTACCTTATTATTTACATATGTGACCCTGGACCACAAAAGCAGACATAGGGGTCAATTTTTTGAAATTGAGATGTATAGATAATCTAATTTATTCAGCTTTCAGCTTTCCATTAATGTATGGTTTGTTAGGATAGAACAATATTTATGCAAAAAATAAATAAATAAATAAATACTGAAAAAAAAATCCAAAGTTGTCCAAATGAAGTTTAAATGTCCAAATGAATGCATATTATGAATCAAAAATTAAGTTCTGATATATTTACAGTAGGAAATTTACAAAATGGAACATGATCTAAAGATTTTTGGCATAAAAATCAACCACTTTGTGGCCCAGGGTCACATATTATATTTAACTGGGTGCTGCATTTGAAGCGTATAGCACCATATTCATTTTTAAGACATTATATAAGAAATGAAAAAATCATTACTAATGACACAGAAACTTATATTTGTATTTTCTAATTTGACTAAATACATTTAAATGTGACACATTTAGCTAAACTTTAACTTCTTAACTTCAGCTTTGGCTGAACTTAATATTGTATTTTTGCTTAACGCCTAATTTTAATGGGACTCGAGATCTAACAAAACCCGACGGGAAGACAGCAAGCGCCTAAGGCTTTTGGGAACAGGCCTTAGAATGAGAAAAGACGTACTGAAGTCTCCAGTGAGGAACAGAGCTTCAGCGGCCGGGGCCCACTCCTTAAAGACAAGGCTGTTGTCTGGCATCCGCTGTACTCCGTAACTCTTATAGCTGCGTGTGAACTGATCAAAGCCTCCTTCGGCCTCCTCAAGGAGTGTGAGCTGCTTCTCAAACAGCCCATACCTTCAAAAAACAAAGCAGAGGAAAACTTCTTAGCAACCATGGATATAACAGATTCTATATCTCACACATTAAAGCAAGTTTCACCGCTGAAAATCGTACAAAAACATGAATATGCGTAATGTCTCTGAGCAGCAGCCATAGTAAATATATCATTGCATAAAGATGCTATAGGCAAAATACAAAACAAGTATATCCCTAAACACAGAGAAATCTGAAAGCTTGTTAACCAATTTATTTGGCATTCAAAAGCCTCATCTGAATTATTTAATAAGTTAATATTTTATACCATTATACACACCTCCTATCGAACAACCCTTGGCAGAAGAACCACATTTTCCCCTCAGGATCGCCTTTGAAATCTCAAAGTTGAGTTCGCATTTGAAAACAGCCGCCCACTCATGTATATTGATGGAGGTTGCCATTGACCTGGCATCTTCGACACACTGCACATTACATCACCCGGAGACAATAAACACCTAAGCATGCGTCCTGTACTTTGACTTCAATTCTGTTTTCAATATCATCCACCTTCTTAAACAGAAATATGGGCACGGAGCCAGCCAAGAGCTGCCGGCTGCTCGATTTTCTACAGAAGAGATGAAGTTCACCTCCCACCTTCTGGCCATCAACAAAGGTGTGCCACAAGGCTCTGTACTCCCCCCACTTCACTTTTCCTTGTTCACAAATATGCTAGCTTTACTTGAAAGCAAAGCAGCCTGGTCTGAATGATGGTATGATAGAATACACCATCTGATAGTCAAAATGTGTCAGCCGATTATTATTTTCAGCTTTTCAGAAATACTATTTATACCACAGTAAGTATTTGAGAAGGTTTTTGGTTTTCAGCTCAACCCTTTATTTGGCACTGATGCCAAACTTAATAGTTTATAATGAATACATCTTTTGTTTCACATCTAAAAAGTAATAATGATCAAATAATCTAATTAGATGAATTACTTTGCATTTGTAAAGCATTTAAAGGATTAGTTCACTTTCAGAACAAAAATTTACAGATAAAGTACTCACCCACTTGTCATCCAAGATGTCCATGTCTTTGTTTCTTCAGTCATAAAGAAATTATGTTTTTTGAGGAAAACTTTTCAGGATTTCTCTCCATATAATGGACTTCTATGGTGCCCCCAAGTTTGAACTTCCAAAATTCAGTTTAAATGCAGCTTTAAATGGTTCTAAACAAACCCAGCCGAAGAAGAAGGGTCTTATCTAGCGAAACGGTCAGTTATTTTGGTTAACTGACAATTTATATACTTTTTAACATCAAATCTAATCTCTGCGATGCGCATGTGTAGTCTGTGTGATACGGGGTCAATACAGTTAGGGTATGTTGAAAAACTCCCATCTCGTTTTAGTCTTCAACTTCAAAATCATCCTAAAAGGCCTTTTACCTTTTTTGTAAAGACGTTTGATCTTTTTTGTATGTTTATTTTGTAAACACTGGGTTGGTCCTTCTGCAGCGATGTAGGGCAGTTTTGAAGTTTGGGAAGAAAACAAGATGAGAGTTTTTCGACATGCCTGAACTGTATTGACCCGCATGCGCATCACAGAAACGAAACAAGACAAGCATTTGAGGTTAAAAAGTATATAAATTGTCAATTTGTTTAGAAAATAACCAATTGTTTCGCTAGATAAGACCCTTCTTCCTCGGCTGGGATTGTTTAGAGCTCTTTGAAGCTGGATTTACACTGCATTTTGGAAGTTCAACTTGGGGGCACCATAGAAGTCCATTATAGGGAAAGAAATCCTGAAATGTTTTCCTCAAAAAACAATTTCTTTACGACTGAAGAAAGAAAGACATGAACATCTTGAATGACAAGGGGATGAGTACATTATCTGTATATTTTTGTTCTGAAAGTGAACTAATCCTTTAATTAAAGAAATTGATAAGACATTTTATTTTGCATGGACACATTAAATTGGTCAAATATGACAGTAAAGTCATTTATAATGATACAAACTTTCGATAAAAAAAAAAGAGAAGAAGCACAGATGTTTTCAACACTGATAAATAATATATGTATCAATGACGTAATGCCTAAATTTTCTGTCTGTTTGCATTTTTTTTGTTAACTTTTAAATGCATACCTCAAGTCTTTAGCAACCTCAAACGTCTTTCTCTACCCTCTCCCTCCTTATTTATTATTTTGTTTGTTTGTTTGTTTGTTTGTTTGTCATCACCTTTCTTAATATTCCTCAGTCTATTTCTACTCTAAACAATATTAAAAAAAAAAAAAAAAAAACATTAAAAGGATATCTGTTTTCTGATTACGTTTTTGTAACGAAGTGTATAGGGTCGCTAGAGAGCTGATATTTGTAATAGTGTAAGTATATTTTTTGTGCGCAAAAATATGTAAATATCTGGTGACTCAATACATGCAATTTATCTTATTCCTCAAGGTGGCACTGTTTGATGGACAATAATGATGTGATGTTTCACTCATGATTATCGAAGGCATAAAACAAAAGAATATCATCAGCCAAAATGTAAATGGCTTTACTGCAGAGCAATTACTGTACACAATAAAATATAAATGTCACCATTTTTTTTTTATGGTGGATGTGGTGAATAAGCTGCCAGCGATCAAAACATTGACTCTGATGTCATTGAAAACGATAGTTTTGAGAATATGAGCTAGGTGCTGAATTTACTGTGGAAGTGTGCTCTTGAGGATGACGTTGATCGTAAAAATAATCTGCTCAAATTGAACCCTTCTAAGTTTCAAAAGGTAACACAATATGCTTTGTTTTATTCTTCTGTAATTGTTCTTAAAATATCAAGAGAGTTTCTTGCTATTGCAGAAGTTTAGATTCATCCATGCTGGATAAATATGTCCGGCCGGCCATAACTGCAATTTTGAACAAATTACCCTAAATGTATTGAGATAAATGTACTGCACTATTTGGCATGATTTTCAAAGTGTTTTGTAATCCTGTTTAAAACTGCAAAGCATGTGTAATTATTTTCCATCATAATATACAAACAAACTTTGTCCGGTGATGTCAATTTTATAAAATATCATGTGGTGCGACCAAACTACCTTTTTGGGACTTTTATGTTGAAATCCATTCAAAGATAGGATGTTCCATCAAATACCAGTTTGCCAAGGACCTTTCAAATTTGGAAAAAAAAATAACCTTTGTATGTAGTTACCACATGTGGTATGACCTCAAAAAACTATGAATATTAAGTTATTTCTACAAGCATTTATTTGATTTATACATTTTATAGTGAACTTTTGTTGTAAGCTAGCTTGTTAAGTTTTTTCAGACATTTAAAATACTATGTGGTGCAATATACAAGACAAAGCAGGTTACTTTTGGTATGAAACAAAGTCTTAGAGTTCAAATTGTGTAATTTCTTTAAGAAATGTAATGTTTTGTGGCTCTTTCATGTGTCATGACAGACCGCTGTAACGCCTCAGTTCAAGCGGCACATGAAGCGATCATGTCTTCATTTTTACTAGTTAAAGCATGAAATAAACATGAATGAACATCAGAATATATCCTGTTTCAACCTTGAAAAGATGTCAATGGACACCATTTCTCAAATTCAAGTTTTAATGATACAAGGTTTTTGTGTCATTTAGAGCGACCACTTATGTGGTGCAACTAATATTAGCAATAACTCTGTTAAATTTAAAAAAAAATTCTCATATCTGTATTTGAAATATGAATCACTGCTACAGTAAGCTTAAGAAAATGTTCTTTTTAAAACTTTTCTATCAGTTTTATGCAATTTACAGGAAAAATAAGTCTGCTAACTACATTTGAGGCAACTGAAATTATAGATAAAAAATATGAGATAATTATTTACAAAAAAATCTAAACAACAAAAACAAATGCAAATACTTTTGTAACACTGAGAGCATAGAATCATGGCAATGGAGGTGGTCAAACGTGGTCAAACAGGCAGGGTCGATAACAGTAAACAGTAATATCCAAGGAGAGACAAAAGGGTAATCCAGTACACAGGCAATGGTCAAGGCAGGCAGCAAACAATCAAAAACAAGAGAACAGTCCGGGGTCAAAACACAAAGGCAAGGCAAGGAAACAAGGAACTAGGAAAACATGGAAACAAGGAATACGTTACATGCTATCAATACACAGCAATGTCAGTGAGTGTGTGTTCAAATCTTAGAGTCCTCCTGATGGGAACTGGGAGGAATCTGTAATGGGTTCATAGGCAGAGGGTCATGGGAAATGGAGTCCAGGGTAGTCTGTCAAGATTCTGGAGTGAAGTGCCCTCTAGCGAAGTACATGGGCACTCCAGCTAGAGTTGGTGACAACTTTGCTTCTAAACACTTTAATTATTGCGAACATCTAAAAAAAATTAAGCATATTTTAAATTTAAATCATGGTCACACCACATGACATTTTTTAAGGCTACAACTAATTAATCTAGATGAAAAAACACTAAAATCACTTCATTTAATTTTTTTTTTTTATTTGAATTTATGTGTATATAACATTCTTAATGTTTGAACAATTACAATAGATATATATTTTTTATCCTTACACGTCAATAGCCACAAACCTTTGAACCGATTTGCATACATGAATACTGTGATATAAAATTAGGGCTGTCACGATTATGAAATTTGGCTGACGATTAATTGTCTAAGAAATAATTGCGATTAATGGCGATTAATTGTCTGGTTTAGTGCATCAACAATTATGACGATTATGGCGATTAATTGTCTGTTTTATGGCTTTGACATACATTTTTATGCACTTTGTTCAATAAATTGTTTCAAAGGATTGTGATTGGTGACAAAATAACACTGAAACGTTTCTGAAAAACAGTTACCTTCAGAAACACATTCATATAAAAGAAATATTTAGATTTTTCTTCCCTTTCCTTCAATTTGCTGTGCCCTTCCAGTATTTTTTGCTATCTTGTCTATTCTGTCCCCTCTGCATGCGTTCTGGCCATACATAGGCTATACATTGCAGATACATTCGGTTGTACAGCTAATGTTAGTGACAACCGCTTTTACAGAAATGCTTTGCACCGGGCCTGTTTTAAGCTTCTTCTTATTTTTAAATTTTATACATATATACATCCATCAGTTATGGAGACGAAAAAAATTGCCGCGTTGGCGGAAACAACACTGTACCTCACTTTTGCTTTCACTTTCGTGCCTTCAGCGCAGCTGGAATAGATCCGCGTTCAAGTACACTCAATAGGCTGAAACTTGACACAAATCGCCGGCAAAAGTAATTACAATTAATGTTTTGGGGAAATAAGGAGAAGTTTAAATTATTAGCCTAATTAATACTAATGTATTCTGAGTCAGTGTTCAATTTCCTCTTTGGACGCGCCTTTAGAAAGAGATTATTTTTTGCGGATTAGCCTACATAATTGAAGTTTTTGTTTTCAATTTGTTTTATTTCGTTAAGCAATACTTGTTGTGTTTGTAATGTTTTGGTGATATTGTGAGTGCGCACAAACAAAAGTAAATCGTTAGTTCCGAATTATGTATTACTCTTATCTTTGTGAGCAAAAATTACAGATGGTGTATTAAATTGTTTCCACTAAAAAAAATTTAAGTGTTCGCGCCGGCGCCTCCAAGTCCTGTAAAGTGCGCTTCAGCTTCCACTTTCTGCACAAACAATTGGATATGCACCTAATAGCGCATCTATCCAAGTTTAACGTTTGAACTAATATTGTTTTATATCTAGGTCTATAGATTTTATTTTAGGCAAGACTGATTTGAGGAGGCAAATTGAACAAACAGAAATCTTCCGCTGTTCATTACTTAGAAAAAAATTATATTTTAAACTTATATTTAACGAACAAAAAATGCTCCGAACGTTTTTCTAAATTAACTTAATAAAAAAACGAAACGAAATATAATCACTTTGCAATTAAACACAAAACGAAACTATTATATAGCTGAACGTAGTATAAGCTGTTTTGTGAGAAGGGGGAAAAAAGACTGGCTCAGGTCGGGCTCTAATGCAGTGTGTGCGAAACCTGAACTAACTGAACAACTAGTTGTTAATGAGGTTTTTAACGTGCATAGATGTGCCTATTCTTCTGTAGTAGCCTATATGTCGTGAATCCATGGGTGAATCACTGGGAAAACAGTACCAGAGCAACACTTCTTCCGTACATGTAAATTGATGTAACCACAATTTAGGGGATTTCAATCCCGCATTTAAATGCGGTTGTCACTCCTGAAACTTACAGTGTGTATATGTACGCTGCCTTTTTTTTGCTAAATAAGCGCAATAATCGTGGTTGTTTGAATTGACCGCGGTTAGATAAAATAATCACGATCAGCCGTTTTTTTTAATAATCGTGACAGGCCTATATAAAATTACCTAAACTGCGATAAGATTTCAGTCATATCCAACTCTACAGCACAGTTCCTGACAATACACCACAATATCAGCTAGAAGTGGATAAAGCAATCACCTGATGTGCTAACAATAAGCTATGAGTGACCTTTTTGAGGTCACTTTATTCTTCAGGCACTTACAGACCTCAGACTCTCCATCAACAACAGCCACTAAATTGCTATAACAGACTACTTACAATTCTATAGGTACCTATACCTAAAATGGCACATCAACACAGACCATCTCATCAGGAAGACGCATCAGACATGATCTTCCACAGACAAATCAAGGAAGTGTGGAGTAAGTCAACACCTCCTTGTTCGATTCTGCAAAGCCATTCCATTGTGACAGCTAATGTCTGTGTGTGTGGTACAAAAGCACAGAGAAGCTAACAAGAAAAAAACTGGAACTCATTGTTAGGGGGGAAAATATCCACACATATTACTGACTTCAAAAACACACTTGAACAACAGCTTACCAACTGCTGTCGAGCTGCAATAAGCCTCCAATCGATACAATATATATGCGTATAGAGTACAAAGTCTCAATTGTGAGATTACAAAAATAAAAAAAGCCTTGGTGCTTCTATACCACACACAAAGATTAGTTGTCAGAATCTGAAAAAAATCTTTCTCACAATTCTGTTCATTCAGTTAGTTCTAACAATTAAGGTATTTGTTTTATTTCTCTAAATTCTTAGTTTACATACTTTTTTTTTCGTCTCGCATATGTAATCTATATTATATATTGAGCACTTAGGCCCTGTAATTACAATGTAATTACTGTAATGTTATTCTCATGTGTTACATAGAAAAGCTCTACTAAAATCATTTAAACCCACACTGATCCTATGCTTATAAAGATGATATAAAGATGCTTTCTATTATATTCTTCTTTGTAGAAGGTTTCTGAAAAAACGGCCGTGACATTTGCCATCACAAAAGCAAAAGTCTGTCTTAATAAACGCCATTTAAGGTACTTCAGGGCTAAAAAAGAAACAAGCTCTTGAGCTTTACTTGTTTATTTCGGAACAACCAATACTTCTTTTTCACAGCTCTACATTAGCAGTGACTTAACATCTGCTTTTGAAACGCAAGTGCTCACAACACACTAGAGAACACCTTATGGCTAATTCTCATTCTTCAAAACAATCAATAGCATTTAAGATCCCCTTTGCCACCTGCTGCTTATCAGATTCCCTGGTTGGATGCCGTCGCTACAAGAATTAAATGCCGAATCTAAACAGCTAAGCTCTCAGTGGTCTGTCAAACGCCTACAGCATTCCCACACAGGGCGATTTTCGGCGATAAAACAACTGGAACTCATTCATTTTCAATAAGAGTTGGTGGTTTCCGCCGGCATGAGCACTATTGATGCCATGAAGCTGAGCTCAACTTTCTGCAAATGAGCAGCAATTACTAACAAATCTAAAAACGGCTAGCAGAACCCAACAGTATGGAGATATATCAACCAGAACACCCCTTTAGGTCCACTGCTGGAGATGTTTATGGGTTGAAGACGAGGCCAAAGCTTTTGGATTGTGCCGGAGGATGAAGAGGGCAAGCTGTTCCAGTCTGAATAGCCAAAATATGTTTGCATCCTCAATGTGAACTTTAAGCCTGAAGAGCTGACAGGCCTGGCATGGTCAAGCGGAACCCTTGGGTCTTGTCCATTTAGATCCCAGACATCTTCAAAACAAATGTCCCATGACATGTTTTGATTTTTGAAACATGCTCTAGGTGGCTAAATGGACCCCAGGCTCACTCACGGTTGATTTTACCCTTAGGGTTGTGGTAAACTACACATTTAGTGGTGTTTGTTTAAGGGAGATTGTTAGGGAGAGGTGTGCTAAAACATAACTATGCGAGTAGACAGGCAGTTTTCTTGTTGTTGATACCAAAATGAAGGAAAAACCATCAAGCCATAGAGTTGTGGTCAGGTGATTTGCGTTCTTGACTTGGACCTGTAAATGGACACCTAACTACCTCTACCCCATTTTTTCTTACACAATGTAAACAATTTATCACTTTCCATCACCCACTATTTGATTTTAAAGGTATAGTTCACCTGAAAATTAAAATCACACCGTGGTTTACTCGTTCTCAAGCTATCCTAGGTGTATATGACTTTCTTTTTTCAGATGAGTATAATCAGGGATACAGTATATTAAAAAATGTCCTGGCTCTTCAAAGCTTTATAATGGCAGTGAATGGGGTTAAAGATTTTGAAGCCCAAAAAAAGAACATCCATCCATCCATCCATCCATCAGAAAAATCACTCCACACGGCTCCAGGTGATTTCATAAAGGCCTTCTGAAGTAAATCAATGTATTTGTGTGAGAAAAATTTCCATATTTAAAACATTTGTTTCTTATTTATTTGGTTCTGCAGTGTTTACTCATTTTCAAATTTGTTATTTGTCAGTCTTCAGTGTCACATGATCCTTAAATGATTCTAATATGCTGATTTATTATCAGTGCTGGAAACAGTTGTGCTGCTTAATATTTTTTTGGAACCTGTAACCTGTAACCTTTTTTCAGGATTTTTTGATCAATAAAACGTTAAAAAAGAACATTTATTTAAAATAGAAAGGTTTTTTAACAATATACACTACTGTTCAAAAGTTTGGGGTCAATACATTTTTTATTTTTATTTTTTTAAGAAATTAATACTTTTATTCACCAAGGACATGTTAAATTAATAAAAAGTGATAGCATAGATTTACATTGTTAGAAAAGATTTATATTTTGAATAAATGCTGTTCTTTTTAGCTTGTTATTCATCAAAGAATCCTGAAAAAAGAATCACAGGTTGCAAAAAAAAAATATTTGGCAGCACTGATCCAGCATTGATAGATCTAATAATAATTCAGCATATTAGAATGATTTCTGAAGGATCACATGACACTTAAGACTGGAGTAACAGCTGATGAAAATCCAGCTTTGCATCACAGGAATAAATTACATTGTAAAGTATATAAAAATAAAAAACATTATTTTATATTGTAATAACATTTTATTACAGCCACCTCGGTCGAAAATAAGATAATGATACTGAGTGAATGCTCTTCAACACATATTATACATCCATCAAATATTGCTGAATAGGAATTAAATAAATTACTGATCCTAAACAGACTATAACTAAAGGTAAGTTTTTTTTTTTTTTAACAAACAGAATGGCCCTTTCAAAAACTGGCCTACCAATTATCTATAATAGGTACATCAATCACTTACAGCAGGCAGTCTGAAGTCTAACAGTAAGTCTAAATTTTCTGTGTAAGTTTATGGATAAGTTACATAAGGCAAACCTTTGATAACTGTAGTAGTATGGCTGAAAGAGAGGAATTCACAGACACAACAGACCAAGAGAGGGATTTCACTGTACTGTCAGTCTAGCGGTTACAGTTAGTACACTAAAGCAGAGCATGCTGTCAGCATGCTAAAGGCCTCTCTCAAAACTCTCACAACCACTAGAAAAATCACACAGTGAACAAAATGACTCACAAACTAAATATATTCTAAATGTTGTAGCAGAACAAAATAATTGCAGATTAGTCAAATCTTGAGAAAAACTCAAAAGCAACATCCTACATCCTTCAATAAAATGAATAGTGTGCTTAAACAACAGCCACTCAGCACAGTAGAATTAAATCTGATTGATTCACCAATGAAGTACACTTGACAAGAAATGATGCGTGATGATTCATCATTTGATAAACTTTTAACACTTTACAAAAAGGGTTCATTTGTTAGCTTTAATTAAAGGGATAGTTCACCCAAAAATGAATATTCTGTCATTAATTACTCACCCACATGTCGTAAGATCTTTGTTCATCTTCAGAACACAAATTATGATATTTTTGATGAAATCCAAGAGCTTTTTGACCCTGCATAGACAGCAATGCAACTGACACGTTTAAGACCCAAAAAGGTAGTAAGGACATTGTTAAAAAAATCCATATGACATCAGTGGTTCAATCGTTACGAAGCAATGAGAATACTTTTTTTGTTTCATTTTTGTTTTCTTTACATCTTTGATGTTGATGATGGATGAGTTTACTGTATTTATGATTAAATACAGCAAATGCAGCCTTGGTGAGCATACAGCAACTGACTTTTGTCCAAAACTAACACAAAATATTTGAACAGCAATGTCTTTAGAAATGACCATTAACCAATATTAATGCATGCTGTAATTGTAACCAATAAGCTCATGATACCTAATTTATTAACTAAAGTTAACAAAAATAACCTTCACGTAACGTGTCACCATCAAACTCGTCTGCATGTGAATGAATTCATTGTCATGTGAAATCACAATGAGGCAGTTTAATCTCTGGCATTTGGTTTTAAAGTTTTAAGCCTTTCAAAGTTTCTCTCATGGACCACTTCAACAAGCACAGAAACATTATGAAATGAATACAAATGTGCTCATATTCGCTCAGTGTCAAGCATATATTTTTTGAAGAGAGAAGAACCATTTTTTCCTTTCAAACATTTAACAATTAACATAAATCAATGCACAGATGGACAGCGCCGTAACAGTGTCATATTTAAAAAGGTTACTGGCCTACTAATCCATCGTTCATCTTTGACTGCCATTGTTATGAATGAAAATGAACGATTTTACACTACAATGCAGCATAATACGCTTTAGGACAAGCAGTAGACAAGTAGGCAGTAGACAGTTTATGCAAATGCTTACTTAAGTACTACAATAACTGTACAAATAGCATTATGTCATTTTAATCACACTGCATATTATATTTTGTACCCCAAAGCAATTTCTATTGGCTGGAAGAACATGTTTGATTAGTATGATTTGTCATCATAACTATATGACAATGTCTTTTAAATTATACATCAGTTACATACCGTTGAGGTCAAAAGTATACACCTTGCAAAATCTTAATTATTTTACCAAAATAAAAGGGATCATACAAAATGCATGTTATTCTTTTTTATTTAGTACTAATGTGAATAAGATATTTCACATAAAAGATGATTACATATAGCGTACAAGATAAAATAAATAGTTGAATTTATAAAAATGGCCCTGTTTAAAAGTTTGCACACACTTGATACTTAATACTGTGTTGTTGCCTGAAAGATCCACATTATAGTTGTTCATGAGTCCCTTGTTTACCCTGAGCAGTAAAACTGCTCACTGTTCTTAAAAAAAATCTTCAGATCCCACAAATTAGTTAGTTTTTCAGCATTTTTGTGTATTTGAACCCTTTTCCAATAATGACTGTATGATTTTGAGATCCATCTTTTCACACTGAAGACAACTGAGAGACTCATATGTAACTATTACAGAGGGTTTAAATGCACACTGATGCTCCAGACAGAGAGAGAAAAAAAAAACATGTATTAAGAGCCAGAGGTGTAAACTTTTGAACAGAATAAAGGCGTGTACATATTTCTTATTTTGCCTAATAATCTTTTTTTTTTTTTTTTTTTACAGAAGATACTTACATGTTTCCCAGAAGTCAAAATAAGTTAAATTTACCCTGATCTTTAAATTCAAACAGTTTTCAACCCCCAGCTCTTAACGCATCGTGTTTCCTTCTGAAGCATCATGAGCATTTGAACCTTCTGTAATAGTTGCATACACTCCAAAACGTTTCCAAAATGGTGATGCCATAGAAGAACCATTTTTGGAGAAGAAACTTTCGGTGAACAGAACCATTTTGAAGAACATATTCAAAATCTAAAGAACCTTTTTCGACTACAAAGAATCTTTTTGTACTTAAAAGGTTTCATGGATGTTCAAGGTTCTTCATAGAACCATTGATGCCAACAAAGAACCTTTATTTTTTTAAGAGTGTATGAGTCCCTCAGCTGTCCTCAGTGTGAAAATATGGATCTCAAAATCATAGAGTTGTTGTTAGGAAAGAGATTAAATACAGAAAAATTCTGAAAAAACAAAGAATTTGTAGAACCTGAAAGATTTTTCTGAAGAACAGCAGGTAGTTTAACTCAGGACAAAAAAGGGACTCATGAATAACTATCACAAAAAAAAAACAAAAAAAAAAAAACAGCTGTTGATCTTTCAAGTAACAACACAGAATTAAAATTCAAGTGTATGTAAACTTTTGAACTAGGTCATTTTTTATAAATTCGACTATTATTTTCTCTTGTGGACTATGTGCGATGTCTTCTAATGTGAAATATCTTATTCAGTTCAGTACTAAAAAAAAAAAAAAAAAAAAAAACACATGCATTTGTATGATCCCTCTTATTTGGTCAAATAAAGATTCTGCAAGATGTATGTAAACTTTTGACCTCAACTGTAACTGAAGATGCTGTATAAAATATTACAAATTGTAACATATCGATCTCCCTGACGGGACATAAATTAGCATACATTTGCTGCATGTCTCATAAAATGTTCAAAAATGTCTCTCGTGTGTGTGTGTGTACATCAAAGACTGACATGGAAGTGAAGAAATTGTTAAATAAAGTTGTATTTTTGTTTCTTTGCTCACAAAAAGTATTCTCGTAGCTTGGAAATATTATGGTTGAACCACTGATGTCACAAAGACTATTTTATCAATGTCCTTACTACCTTTCTGGGCCTTGGCTGTAGTAGGGTCAAAAAGCTTAATCTGTGTTCCAAAGATGAACGAAGGTCCTACGGTTTTGGAACGACATGATGGTGAGTAATTAACGACTAAATTTTAATTTTTGGGTGAACTCTCTCTTTAAGTAGATTTGGGTTCTGAATGGCAATCGAGAATAAATGAGAACAAACATCTTACATGGCACCTAAAAAGTGTTGTTTTTTGCCCCTAAAAAACATTTTACACCAAATCAGGACGAGAGCGTCGGCGCGATCGTCCTGCACGCGGGGGTGAACGACATCAGGCTGCGGCAGACGGAGGTCTTGAAGCGGGACTTCGGCAGCCTGATCGAGACGGTTCGCAGCACGGCGCCCGAGACGAGGATCATCGTGTCAGGACCGCTTCCCACGTATCGACGTGGGCACGAAAGGTTCAGTAGACTTTTTGCTCTAAATGAATGGTTATTGACATGGTGTAAAGAACAGAAACTGCTTTTTGTTAATAATTGGAATCTTTTCTGGGAGCGTCCTAGGCTTTTCCGTGCTGATGGCCTGCACCCCAGCAGAGTCGGCGCAGAACTGCTGTCGGACAACATCTCCAGGACGCTGCGCTCCATTTGACTAGTAAGCCGATTCCCAAATAACTGCTATGATGGTTTTTGCTCTGAACACTTAAATGATAGCACTAGTGCTGTCCAATCTATAAATACTGTGTCTGTTCCTCGAATAGTGAGGTCAAAACATACAGTTAATGCAGGATCTAGAAAAAATCTGATCGTGATTAACCCGGAAAAATGCAAAATAAACGAACAAAAACCATTTTTAAAGTTTGGGCTTCTAAACATTAGATCACTCGCACCCAAAGCAGTTATTGTAAATGAAATGATCACAGATAATAGTTTTGATGTACTCTGCTTGACTGAAACCTGGCTAAAACCAAATGATTATATTGGTCTAAATGAGTCTACTCCACCAAGCTACTGTTATAAGCATGAGCCCCGTCAGATTGGTCGTGGCGGTGGTGTCGCAACAATATATAGTGATATTCTCAATGTAACTCAGAAAAAAGGATACAAGTTTAATTCCTTTGAAATACTTTTGCTTAAAGTTACTCTGTCAGATTTGCAAAAGAAATCTGTCTTATCTCTTATTTTAGCTACTGTGTATAGACCACCAGGGCCGTATACAGACTTTCTAAAAGAATTTTCAGATTTCCTTTCCGACCTGCTGGTTAATTTTGATAAAGCACTAATTGTCGGAGACTTTAACATTCACGTCGATAATACAAATGATGCCTTAGGGCTTGCGTTTACTGACCTATTAAATTCTTTTGGAGTCAAGCAAAATGTCACCGGGCCCACTCATCGTTTCAATCATACGCTAGATTTAATTATATCGCATGGAATTGATCTTACTGACATAGATATCGTACCTCAAAGCGATGATGTTACTGACCATTTCCTTGTATCATGCACGCTGCGTATGACTGATATTAACTATATCGCTCCGCGCTATCGTTTGGGCAGAACCATTGTTCCAGCCACCAAACATTTATTTACAAGTAACCTGCCCGATTTATCTCAACTGCTCTGTGCACCCAGTAATACACAGGATCTAGACAAATTAACTAGCAACATGGACACTATCTTCTCTAATACGTTAGAAGCTGTTGCCCCCATCAAATTGAAAAAAGTTAGAGAAAAATGTACTGCGCCATGGTACAACAGTACTACCCATTCTCTCAAGAAAGAAACTCGTAATCTTGAGCGCAAATGGAGAAAAACTAATTTGGAAGTTTTTAGAATTGCGTGGAAAAACAGCATGTCCAGCTATAGACAGGCTCTAAAAGCTGCCAGGGTCGAGCACATACGCAAACTCATAGAAAATAACCAAAACAATCCAAGGTTTTTATTTAGCACAGTGGCCAGATTAACAAATAATCAGATGCCGCCCGACCGAAATATTCCTTTACAGTTTAATAGTAATGACTTTATGAATTTTTTCACTGATAAAATAGATAACATCAGAAATACAATAACCAGCGTAGATTCTACAGCGTCTAATACGTCAATTTCCTTTGTCACACCCAAAGAAAACATCCAAAATAAAAGTTTATGTTTACATACAATATATTTGTGTACTGTGTATATTTATTATGTATATAAAAATACACACACATGCATGTATATAATAAGGAAAAATATTTTTGATTTATATCTAAAATATTTACATTTATTTATAATCTAAATTGTATACAGACATAAATATATATACATAAAAATATTTTGTTTTAATATATACATGTATGTGTGTGTATTTATATGTACATAATAAATATACAAAGTAAACACACATATAGTATGTAAACATAAACTTTTATTTTGGATGCGATTAATCACGATTAATCATGACAGCCCTACAAATCAGTACATCTACAGCTTAACAGTTTCCAAGACTCCCCAAAGGCAAACACAAAAGCAAACACCTGACAGCTATTTGCAAGGAAATTAATCTGACCCCCTCCCAGTCCAATACCGACTGTCAAACTTCAGCTGGCTCTGTGATTATGAGAGTCATTGGCATTATAAGAAATCAGTGTTTGAGGAGCGGAGGGAGGGTTGGCCTACTGCCGCACCATAAGGCAGTGATATTCTCCGCATGTCCGCAGGCTCGTGTCCCAGATGATTAGAGTCTAGAGGAGAGATCAGAAACTGCATCTCAATCAGAGAGTCAAGGTGACTTCATAGGAAGCTGATTTCCAACACGGTCATTACCGAAACCTGAACGTCACTGAAATCAGAACTTCAGCAAACCTGCTTATTAGTAATAATGAGTGCAAATTACTAGACTATAGATGTCCTTTCTAAAGCTGGATGTCTGCTGTTTGATTTTTTTTTTTTCCTTTTTCTGTTCTTTAAGTTTGTTGTTTGTCACATTGTACAATGAGATCTTGAGTTAAATCAGAGGCGGACTGACAGCGTTGACTGGATGATCAAATGTGTCACGTTCTAACATCGCCAAAATTTAAATGCTACCACACAAACCCAGGCAAGCCCTTGAAGTAATGTTGGCAATGTTTTGCCTGGCACAGAAAACAAAAGTTTGGAGACATTTGGCTGGGCAAAAGAGTGAGTTTGTAGAGAGACACATTTTAGGACCGCGACCCAAAATTTCTGACACCGTCAAAGATCATCATGCTATGAAATTCTCTCAAAAGGCAATTATTTGGCAGTCAGTGAACATGTCATGGTAAGAAATCAAAGTGTGCCCTACAACGAAAGAAATCTGTTAGGATTCCCAAAATTTGTCTTGGATGACAAAATCTAGTCCAAAATTGTAGTGTGTGCCAGACTTAATATTCACAGCGGACATTGTCCGCTCTAAATTAAATAAATATGCAGACTAGGAGTGAAATATTTGGCTATTCAGCTTTAAAAGACAACTAGTTGGACAATTTAGTTGGAACTTAAAATGCAGCTACTCATAATCAGTGTATAGTACGAGAGTGTTTTAGTATGTTTACTTGTAATCAAATTAAGTGATAAGATATGCTGATTGATTAATCGAAAGTGTCAATTATTGTGCTTCTGATTTCTTTAAAGCAGCTTTGTTTAGAAAGTGAAATGTCTTGACACAACCCCATGTTGCAGCACTTAGTTCTGGATTAAGTGCCTTGTTCAAGGGCTTAACCCACTGCTAGGCCAATATCCCACAGTTCCTAGAATTGGATTCGAACCAAGATCATTTTGGTTAACCACCTTGGAGCTATGACACATTGTGCCAATATCATGCAGAATGGTGAATGTGTGACCCATTGACCTTCACACTTTCCCCACCGTTTGTTCATTTAGTTTTGAGAGCTTGTTCTCACAAAAGTACAGCTGGCTGAGTAACTGTCAGAGAAAGACTGCTGGGAAATATCAGTCCCAGATGGAGACAAAATCAGACTGCATTTCATGCTCTTTCAGAATCAGCTGAGAGAATGCAATGAGACACAGTCTAGAGAACAGAATGCTGGGTTTTCCCAGCAGTCTTTGTGAAACTGTGTCAAAAGAAAGTTTGAGGTTACATGGAAGTATTTTTAGAGAAATTATGAAACGGCTGACAAAATATACAAGAGAAGAACACAGGAATAGTTTAACCTCAAATCTAACCATATTTGCCACCATTTTAAGACCTCTTGATAGATTAAATGTCATATTTCACCTATAAGCTAACAAAAAGTAAGAATCAGAATCATAAATGAAATGAATACTACTAGAGTAAATAAAATTATGTTAAAGTCTGTTTTGTAAGATTTGTAATGTTCTTAAAAGAAGTCTAGTTTCGGCAATTTTTTTTCCGATCATGGCATTAATGACGTAATGGGTGGTGGAACTCCTTATATGAGCATTTCTTCCGGAAAAGCGCGTCCGCGGAGAAAATCGGAAAGCTGTATTTTTCTTTCATAAATATAAGAAAACTAAAGACTTTTTGGAGATATTAAGGATACATTACTACTCTATAGGTACTCAGGATTAACATGAGATTAGGTCAAACTGTGCATGTTATGTACCCTTTAAACAATTGTGCCGCTTCGTATTTTTATGCAAACTTTTTTTTTAGCATTTTGATGAATGGAAAATTCAAAAGACCAGCATTTATTTTAAATATAAATGCCTTTACTGTCATATTTAATCAATCATGCATCCTAGTTGAATATAATTTCTTGTATTAAAGTCATGTAGTTTACTGACCCCAAACTTTTTAACGATAGTCTAAATGATTTATTCATATAAATATACTATGGAAGCCCGTTGCGGCTACTAAATGAAAACAAAAAGTAATTCTGGCTTTTTATGTCACAATTCTGACTTTTTTTCTCGCATTTGCAAGTTATAATATCAGACCTGTGTGATATAAACTCGCAATTGTGAGAAAAAAAAAAAGTCAGAATTGTGAAATATTATTCTTTCCTCACAGTTCTGAGGGAATGATCATATACAGTTGAAGTCAAAAGTTTACATACACCTTGCAGAATCTAAAAATCATACAAAATGCCTGTTTTTTTTTTAGTACTGATCTGAAAAAGATATTTTGAAGACATTTTGAATTTATATAAATGACCCTGTTCAAAAGTTTACATACGCTTGATTCTTAATACTGTG
Source organism: Cirrhinus molitorella (assembly GCA_033026305.1). NCBI lineage: Eukaryota > Metazoa > Chordata > Actinopteri > Cypriniformes > Cyprinidae > Cirrhinus > Cirrhinus molitorella. The sequence goes on from CM065134.1 coordinate 21,658,207, forward strand.
TTGTTACCTGAATGATCCACAGCTGTTTTTTTTTGTTTGTTTGTTTGTTTGTTTGTTTCTTGTTTAGTGATAGCTGTTCATGAGTCCCTGATTTGTCCTGAACAATTAAACTGCCCACTGTTCTTCAGAAAAATCCTTTAGGTCCCACAAATTCTTTGGTTTTTCAGAATTTTTGCATATTTGAACCCTTTTCAATAATGACTGTATGATTTGAGATCCATCTTTTCACACTGAGGACAGCTGAAGAATGCAATTATTACAGAAGGTTCAAATGCTCACTGATGCTTCAGAAGGAAAAACGATGCATTAAGAGCTGGGGGGTGAAAACTTTTTAAATTTGAAGATCAGGGTAATTTTAACCTATTTTTGTCTTTTAGGAAAAATGTAAGTACCTTCTATAACTTCTGAAGGGCAGTACTAAATGAAAAAAAAATATGTCATTTAGGCAAAATAAGGAAAATGGGCATCTCTTCATTCTGTTCAAAAGTTTACACCCCCTGGCTCTTATTGCATTGTTTTTCCTACTGAAGGATCAGTAAGCATTTGAACCTTCTGTAATAGTTGCATATGAGCCCCTCAGTTGTCTTCAGGGTGAATAGATCGTTAGAATCAGTGTTGATTCAGTGTTGAAAGGGTTCAAACACACACAAATGCTGAAAAACCAAAGAATTTATGTGACCTAAAGGATTATACTGAAGAACAGCAGGCAGTTTAACTGTTCAGGACAAACAAGGGACTATCACTAAACAAAAAAAAAAAAAAAAAACAGAGCTGTGGAACATTCAGGTAACAGTATTAAGAATCAAGTGTATGTAAACTTTTGAACAGAGTCATTTTTATAAATTCAACTGTTCTTTTCTCTGATGGACTGTATATAAACGTCTTTTTTGTTAAATATCTTATTCAAGTCAGTACTAAATTAAAAATGACATGCATTCTGTATGCATTTTCTTTAATTAGAGTAAGGCTTCCAGGGGGAAGCGAGACCTCCGGGCGCACCTGTGGTCTAACATCACTATTCTCTACACTCACACTCCCAGCTGGACAAACTCACTGATATTATTATTATTATTTTGGGAATAACAGGTTACAAGGTTGCCATCTATACTTAGAGACATTTGAGACTGTGGTATTACTGTGAGCCTGTCCCAGATGCCACACTTAGCCTTTGTGATCGACCTTTAAGTTCACACTTTGGTGATGTTGCATAGACTGTTAGGTAACTACATACAAACTGCCTTCTCTCTCAGGAAAATAAAAGTTCAAAATCAAACAGCCACACAAAAGAGTCCAAGACGAAAATCTGATATATTACAAAACCCAAAAAATCTCTCAATTCAAGGCATAAAAGGAGGCTGTTGTTCTGCTTTGTGCCCCAACACATCATAATCTAAAATGTTTAAGAAGCTACACACCACAACTCTTTCTAAAGCTCGGAGAACAAGTGATCAGAGCAGCACATATCAATCCCAGTTTGAAGTTTACCCAGTCTCTTTAGTCATCTGAATTCCTGACACTTCTTTCCCTCCGTTGATGCACAGCGTGATTCAGAGCTGCTCGCAAGACCTTGTTGATTTTGACGCTTGCACTCATAAGAAACACTCCTGTTGCTCAGGGGCCTCTGACTCTGGGTTTGATCAAGAGGCGAGCAGCTATTGCGCTGGCACCTGCCTATGTACAATTATTTATAGGGAGGAGAGGGGCTTTCAGAGGCCAGACAGGTGTGTGAGGCTTGCCTGGGGCTCCCTGGAGTCCGCGAAAGCCGTGCTGCTGCTGGAATGGGCCATGACACATAGACGTGCGTTCAGCGTGACCTAGTCACCTCATAAACACGCACCGAAAAACCACTTATTCAACAAAAACACCAGACTACTGAGTGAGGCAAAATAGGTTCTTAGGGTAAAAACCATGTGAAATACAAGCATCAAAGTGTCTGAGAAAGGAATATTATTTAAAAAGCAAAGCATGATACACTTGCTAATGTCAAATGTAATCAATTTAATGCATCCTTGTTGAATAAAATTTCTTCTACTTTTATCTCATAATCATGACTTTTTTCTTCAAATTGCTTGTTAATTTAAACTTCTCTTCTCATAATTCAGACTTTTTATTTCATAATCATGACTTTTTGTCTGGACTGCTTTTTTTTAGATAAATTTTTACTTTTTATCTCATAATTTTCACTTTTTTATCTCACAACCATGACATTTTTTTGTCACAATTATGACTCTTTATACCATTTTTTTTAAATAGCTTGTCAATTTCAACTTTTCATCTGATAATTTCGACTTTATCTAATAAGCATGTCAAATCAATTTTATTTTTTAATTTCATAAGCATGACTTTTTGTCAAAAGTGATTTCTAATATCAATTTCAACTTTTTATCTCATAATTCTGACTTTTTATCTCATCCTCATGCCTTTTTTGTCAAAACTGCTCTAATATTAATTCCAACTTTATCTCATAATCATGACTTTTTGTCAAAACTGCTATTTTATATCAAATTCAACTTTTTATCTCATAATCATGACTTTTTGTCAAAACTGACTTTTTGTATATAAATTTTAACTTATCCCATAATTTGAGTTTCTCAGAATCATGACTTCTTCTCAAAACTGCATTTATTTCAATTTCAACTTTTTAATAATATTGACTTTTTATCTCATAATCATGACTTTTTCCTCAAAACCGCTTTCTTTTATCAATTTTAACTTTTTATCTCATATTCATGACTTTTTTTCTCAAATTGCTTGTTAATTTAAACGTTTCATCTCATAATTCAGACTTTTTAATCTCATAATCATGACTTTTTGTCTGGACTGCTTTTTTTTAGATAAATTTTTACTTTTTATCTCATAATTTTCACTTTTTTATCTCACAACCATGACATTTTTTTGTCACAATTATGACTCTTTATACCATTTTTTTTAAATAGCTTGTCAATTTCAACTTTTCATCTGATAATTTCGACTTTATCTAATAAGCATGTCAAATCAATTTTATTTTTTAATTTCATAAGCATGACTTTTTGTCAAAAGTGATTTCTAATATCAATTTCAACTTTTTATCTCATAATTCTGACTTTTTATCTCATCCTCATGCCTTTTTTGTCAAAACTGCTCTAATATTAATTCCAACTTTATCTCATAATCATGACTTTTTGTCAAAACTGCTATTTTATATCAAATTCAACTTTTTATCTCATAATCATGACTTTTTGTCAAAACTGACTTTTTGTATATAAATTTTAACTTATCCCATAATTTGAGTTTCTCAGAATCATGACTTCTTCTCAAAACTGCATTTATTTCAATTTCAACTTTTTAATAATATTGACTTTTTATCTCATAATCATGACTTTTTCCTCAAAACCGCTTTCTTTTATAAATTTTAACTTTTTATCTCATATTCATGACTTTTTTTCTCAAATTGCTTGTTAATTTAAACGTTTCATCTCATAATTCAGACTTTTTAATCTCATAATCATGACTTTGTCAGGACTGCTTTTTTAGATAAATTTGAACTTTTTATCTCAGAATTTTCACTTTTTTATCTCACAGCCATGACATTTTGTTAGAACAGCTTTAGTCAATTTAAACTTTTTGTGTTAATTTTGTCACAATTATGACTCTTTATACCATAATTTGAATCTCAAATTATTAAATCTCATAATCATAACTTTTTCTCAAAATAGCTTTTGTCAATTTCAACGTTATCTCATAATTTTGACTTTATCTAATAATCAATTCAATTATGTCAAATCAATTTTATTTTTTAACTCATACTCATGACTTTTGTCAAAACTGCTCTCTTATACTAATTCCAACTTTATCTCATAATCATGACTATTTGTCAAAACTGCTTTCTTATATCAATTTCAACTTTATCTCATAATCATGACTTTGTCAAAAATGCTTTCTTATATCGATTTCAACTTTTCATCTCATAATTCCAACTTTTTATCATATACTCATACTTTTTTGTCAAAACTGCTTTCTTATATCAATTTCAACTTTATCTCATAATCATGACTTTGTCAAAAATGCTTTCTTATATCAATTCCAACTTTATCTCATAATCATGACTTTGTCAAAAATGCTTTCTTATATCGATTTCAACTTTTCATCTCATAATTCCAACTTTTTATCATATACTCATACTTTTTTGTCAAAACTGCTTTCTTATATCAATTTCAACTTTATCTCATAATCATGACTTTGTCAAAAATGCTTTCTTATATCAATTCCAACTTTATCTCATAATCATGACTTTGTCAAAAATGCTTTCTTATATCGATTTCAACTTTTCATCTCATAATTCCAACTTTTTATCATATACTCATACTTTTTTGTCAAAACTGCTTTCTTATATCAATTCCAACTTAATCTCATAATCATGACTTTGTCAAAACTGCTTTCTTATATCGATTTCAACTTTTCATCTCATAATTCCGACTTATCTCATACTCACGATTTTTATCATTATAACATAATTTTAATAACTTTTTATCTCATAATTTTCTCTTATCTCACAACCATTGACATTTTGTTAGAACTGCTTTTGTCAATTTCAACCTTTTATGTTAATGTCACAATTATGACTCTTAATACCATAATTTGACTTCATCTCATAATCATTTTTCTCAAAATAGCTTTTGTCAATTTAAACTTTTCATCTCATAATTTTGACTTATAATACATCTCATAATTAATCACATCAATTCAATTTTATTTTTAATTTCATACGCATGACTTTTTGTCAGAATTGCCTGTCACTTTCAGCGTTTTGTCAATTTAGAATTTTGACTCTTTATCCCACAATTCAATTTTTATTTCATAATCATAACTTTCTGACAGCATTGCTTTTTATGACTATTTTGGGTGTTTTATCTCAACTTCAACTTTTTTTTTTTTTTGCCAATTTAAACTTTTATGTCATAATTATTCAACATTTTGACTGTTTGACTTTATAACAGAATTTGGTTCGCTGAAATGGTATTCAGATTGACAGTTTAGGCAGAACACTCAAGAACTAATTCTGTCATTCTGCACTGATCTTAAGATGGTAAGGTGGCGCACTAAAATCAACCCCCACCATCTATTTTTTCTAATTCAATATTTGTTTTTCTGAGAAATGTCACAATACTGAAGCAAAATCAATTGCAACTTGAGGTTCTTGCTGACTTTTGATTGTGTAGACATGTAGATAGCACATCACAATGAAACCCTTAAGTGTCTAATTTTTGTGTTGCTTCTGGACAAAATCTCCATGTTGTTTAGTTGTTATACACTTTCTCCACTTACAAGTTTGCATCATCTCATTAGTTATGCTAGCAGGGGAAGTTTGCTAAATATTCATGAGAGAGCATATAAAAAACAGCTTCTGCCGGCTATGTTTGCCCATGCTGATTACTGATATTCAGGGCAACGTGTAAATGATTAGCCTCTGTTAAAACAGCATACGCACCGCTCTTCTGTTCACCCTATTAGAGTGTTTGTTTATCAGAGCACGACCCTTTGCAAACCGTCTGAGCTCAATAAGAGGGTTTCACCACCAAAAACCAATAAAACAAAGTTCATCTTACTTTCAAAAGACTTCACTCCCACCTAATGTTCGTTCAACTCCCACAAGAAAACATACTGCTAACATACAGTAGACCAGGAGACTTAGTGGACTTTCATCACTCAGTTACTCTTAGATTTTGGAGCTGTAGCTTAACAGTTAGTGGAATTAAGGCATTGTGGTGCACAGTGAGGATGACAAGATTGAGTCTGGCTTGCAACATTTTAAAATACTACTCAATTTTATTTAAAAAAAAAGTTTCTAAATTTTCTCCTTACATAATAAAACAACAGAAACATTTTATTTAAAATTAATGTGGATACAATGAATTCTTTTGGTAACACTTTAAAATAGGGTGTCATTTGTTAACATTACTTAATGTATAACTATTATATATATATATATATATATATATATATATATATATATATACATATATATATATATAAATAATATGTATTAACTAGCATGAACAAACTATGAACAATACATTTTATTACACTATTTGTTGATCTTTGTTAATGTTAGTTAATAAAAATGGCAGTCGTTTGTTAATTTACAGTATATTAATGTTAACAAACACAACTTGTGATTTGAATAATGCATTAATAAATGCTAAAATTAACATTAACTAAGATTAATAAATGCTGTAAAAGTATTGTTCATTCTTAGTTCATGTTAACAAATGAACCTTATTTTAAAGTGTTACCATTATTTTTTTATGTATATTAAAATAAATGTCTTTAAGTAAATTAAAATACATTCATATAGACTCATGTCCTAATTTTTACTTTTACTAAAAATTAGTGCATGACAATTCTAAATTATAAAAAAGCTAATTTTGAATTCAAAGCTGAATTTCTTTGTTATAATTAGGATTTTTCCCACAGTTTTGATTTAGTCAATTTCGACTTTGTGTCATAATTTTATCTTAATTCAGACAATTTTATCTTAATTTTGTATCTCATAATTTAGATTTTACTTAATAATTATGAATTTATTTAGACATAAAGACTTTCTCGCATACTTTTAATCTTAGAATTTTGAAATTTTAATGTCCTAATTTCAACTTTGTATCTTATAATTTGATTTTGTTACATCCTAATTTTTATTCCTCATAATTTCGACTTCTTGTCTCAGAATTTTTACTTCAGCTTATTAATGACTTTTCATCTCATTATTATATTATTTTAAATGTCCTAATATCAACTTTTTTTCTTAAAATTTCGACTTTTTAATTCTGACATTAACTTATAATTATGAATTTATCTCATTATTATATCACTTTTATGTCCAAATTTCGTCATTGCACGTCATAGTTTTCACTTTTTGTCTCATAATTTATGTCCCTATAATTTTTATCTCATAAATTTGACCTTTTCATGTTCTAATTTGACTTTTTATATTGTTTTTACCTTACTGCATAATTACTTTTTATCTCATAATTTTGACATTTTCATGTCTTAATTTCAATGTTGTATCTCATCATTTCATTTTGTTACATCCTAATTTCAGTTTCTCATAATTCTGACAATTTTTTATGCCCTAAACCTTTTTATCTCAAAATTCTTGCTTCAGCTCATTATTGACTTTTCATTTTAATGTCCTAATATTAACTTTTTCTTACAATTTCGACTTTTTATCTAATATTTTTGACTCTACCTCATAATTGACACTGTGTGTCATAATTCTGACATTTTATGCCTCATAATTTTGATTTCTGTCATTATTACTTTTTATATCACAATTTTAACTGCCTGTATCACAATTATGCTTTACCAAAGCATAATGTTCTTTTTCTTATAAGGCAGAAATTGACTTCCATAAATAAGTAAGAGGCTTACACAAAATTCTCAATTCGCTCTCTATAAATTATCTTTGCAATCTAGGAGAAACAATTGAGATATTAAAGAGATCTCATTTGCAATTTCACGTTCCTATGGGCTCTCTCACCCAGAGCAAATGAAAGTAGCCCAGAAATCTGAAATGTTATTAACCTTCATTTCAAAAGAGTTTTACAGAACATGTTAAGAAGAGTAGAGTCTTCCTTAATAATCTGAGTTTCTTACATCCCATGTGGTTTTACTGAGTCAATCCGTGACACACATTTCACACAACATTATTCCACTTTCGAAACCAGTTCCACAGAGAGGGGTAAAATTAGAAACCATGTACCATGTTTTCAGATACCTCGATGGCTACCCCTCAAGACTTTGGTGTTAATTAAAACGATAATGAAGAACTCCATTTCACTTGTCAGTGGTCTCTGTGGCACTAATGAATGGAGAATGTCGAGTCATAAATATGCAGACTGTGCCATGCGCACTTAATGCGTGCAACAGTGCAATTAGGCATTGTTATCATTATAATCAAATGTAAAGACGGTGCCATAGGACCCTGTATGTCACGCATTAAAGTGACGAGTGGTGCGCGTACGGCTGCTGACAGTGCCACTCACCGGATTGCAATTAAGTGCCATCTAATTGGTACAGAGCACTCGAAGTCTCCAGGCATAAGCAATCAGAAGCTGAAGTACCAATTGTGCTTCACTGTTTATATTCTCAAATACAACTCTGTTAAATTGTAACTATAATTATGAGTGACATTATAATTAGGTATTCAAGGTGGTCACCCCAAGTCATCCATCACTTTCCTGTAGGTCTTTATGTATTAATAAGTGCAGGCTAATAATATTTCTCTCACCATTCATTTTGAAGCATGCTTGTATGGCTATGAACAGAATAGTAGTGTACTGCATACTAAGCAGTACTGAGTACTGCTGATGTGGAAAAAAAGTTATGTGAGACTTATGCAATTATAAACATGTATGTTACATTATTGTGTTGTCATATGATCTTCTTACAGTGCCAGTGCCGGGAAGGTCCATAAGGAACACCAACCAATCCCTAGTAACAATAGAGGACAATAATAAATGCTGCCATAAATGTGCATACACAGGATTGGAAGATATAAAAAAAAAAGAAAGGAAGGATGGATACACAGGGCTCAACAGTGCAAGCATTTCACTCGCATTTGAGACTGAAATTAGGTGTTCAAACTTTAAAATGTCTTCTAGTATCTGCTGTTCATGAATTATGGCAATGTCAAAACCAGTACTAAAGAATAGGTATAGCCTACAGTCATGGCCAAAAATATGGCACCCTGTAAATTCTGTCAGAAAGTGAAACACTTCTCTCAGAAAATTGTTCCAATTGCAAATGTTTTGGTATTCACATGCTCATTGTTTTTGTTTGCACTGGAACAACACACCAAAACAAAAGTGAAACGTCAAACTTGATAAAATTCCACACAGAACTCAAGTGTACTGGACAAAATTACTGGCACCTTGTCAAAATTGTAAGAAATAATTGCTTTTTAAGCATGTGATGCTCCTGTAATTTGTATTTAGACACACTTGTGGCAAGTAATAGGTGTGGGAAATATAGTAATCACACTTGCAACCAGTTAAAATTGAGAAAAGTTGACTCAACATTTGTGTTGTGTGTCACACTTAGCATGGAGAAAAGAAAGACGTGTAAAGAGCTGTCTGTAGATTTGAGAGAAAAAACTGTGGGAAAACATGAACAATCCTACAAGTCCAACTCCAGAGATCTTAATGTTCTTGTGTCCACTGTGCACAAAAACAAAGAGGTTTACAGCCCATGGCAAAAGAACCCAGATTAACTTCCAAACTAATTCAAGCTGATCTGAATGAAAAGAGACGCTATGGTATTGGTAGGACACCACTGCTGACACAAAGGCATAAAAAAGCAAGACTAGAGGTTGCCAAAACGTATGTGAAAAAACCACAATCCTTTTGGGAGGACGTACTGTTGAACAGATGAGACAAAAGTAGAGCTTTTTGGTAAAGGACATCATGGCACTGTTTACAGAAAAATAAATGAGGCCTTCAAAGAAAAGAACACACTCTCTACAGTCAAACGTGGTGGAGGTTCAAAGATGCTTTGGGGTTGCTGTGCTGCTTCTGGCACTGGATGCCTTCACTGTGTGAACGGTATCATGAAATCTGATGATTACCAAAGAATTTTGGTAGTGGTCAGTGTCAGAAAGCTGTGTCTCCGCCAGAGGTCATGGGTCTTCCAGCAGGACAATAACCCGAAACACACTTGAAAAAGCGCTCAGAAATGGTTACAAACAAAGCGCTGGAGAGTTCTGAAATGGCCTGCAATGAGTCCAGATGTGAATGCCATAGAACACCTGTGGAGAGATCTGAAAACAGCAGTTGGGAGATAGCATCCTTCAAATCTGAATGAGCTGGAGCAGACTGCAAAAGAAGAGTGGTCCAAAATTCCAGTAGAGGGGTGTAAGAAACTCAATGGTAACAGGAAGCGATTGATTTCAAGTATTTTTTTTCAAAGGTGGGGGGGGGGGGCTATTGTTTTGGTTTTAGGACAACTTTGATGAAATGGTTTGATCCACTTTAAATGCTGACTACTACATTTTTAAATTCCTAAATTTCAAGGTCACTGCTTAGTCCTACTTGAAGTTATCCTAACAGGAGTAGAATGACAGTTTTTTAAGCATATTTCATTAATTGTATTCCAATGCACAGTATAAAAACTTAACATATCTGAAAAAGAACTCTAATGAAAATTAGGGAAAACCTACAAATATCTCCAAGTTATTGGCGTTAATCTGTCACCTGGTGCTAATTTCCTTAATTATATGCAAAAACCTTAATTACCTGGCAGCATTCCTCCAATTTTCACTGAGATTGTAAAAAGGCAGGCCACTCTAAGGTTAGTGAAATCCTGCGACAGGAGGATGACTTGAGGGTTAGTAAATCAGGGGCTAATTTTCATATTTGGGTAAACTAACCCTTTAAGAGAAGTCAGAATGAAAATACACTTTGCAGTGACCAAGCCTCTCATCAGGAGAAAGAATCAAAAGGCTAAGCTCACCTTGCTCAGGAGCATGATGTGTGGAGAGAGGAGAACTAGTCCAAAGTTCACTTTAGTGATAAGAGCAAGTTTAATTTATTTGGTTCCGACTGGAAACATTTTGTTCAGCATCAAACTGAGGACAGACTGAAGCCCAAGTGCGTAAAGAAGTCAGTGAAAGGTGACGGAGGAAGTGTAATAGTTTGGAGGATGTCTTCTGCAGCAGGAGTTGGGCCTCTTATACAACTACATGGCAGGGTCAATGCAAGTTAGTCAGAACCTCCTTCAGTAGCATGTGATACCTTCCCTGCAAGCATCAATTTTCATGCAAGACAATGCCCTTGTCACACTGCAAAACAGGTAAAGTAGTTCCTTAAGGCTAAGAACTCTGAAATAATTAAATGGTGGGCCCAGACTCCTGATCTAAACCTGACTGAAAATTTCTGGAAAAGCCATGTTATGGCTAAGAAACCCACTACAGTTACCAAACTATGGAAGAGAGTGGAAGTTTGAGCACTGTGTTTCCATAAAATATAGGTTTTTGTTGAAATGCCTTGGTTATTTTAGTAAGCAAGCATAGTAGTAGAACAGTGGTATAGCCTTCAAATTTTGAGCAATGAAGACTAACAATATTTTCTCTCATTTTGATCTCCACTGTGTAGTGTATGTATATTTTATATTTTTATAGAGGTGGTTTTGGGTCACAGAGTACTGAAGTAAGAAGCATGTTTTAAGTGCAGACACCTAGACCGTTGATAGCTGAGGAGTCTAAGTCGATTAAATACAGGTAGAATAGGACATTTTACCATTTATCTCAAGCGTCCACATTTTCTTGTATTTAACCTACTCATGAACACAATTACAACAATTTACAACAACATTAGTGCATAAAGCACTACATTAATGGATGAATGAATCTTAAGTGAAACTTTTTAAGCTTTTCTACTGTATTTTGTTTTACAAAATATGGTTACAGTACTATAAGTTATTAAATAAATTAACCAGGGACTGATTAATAAGTTAACAAGGGGAAGGGGGCCACACAATTTTTTAAAGTGTTCTCTGATTTTAAGTTATATTAAAATAAAAACGTGCAACATGTGGGAAGCTCTTAATTTTATCACAGCATGCATCAAAATGTAAATAAATATTTTTTTTTTTATTATTATTATTTAGCAGAATATTTAGGACAATACATTATTTAAATAAAGTACAATATAAATTATTATAATTTACACATTTTATTATTTTAATATAATATTTCATAATCTAATATTTTTTTTAATATTATGTTGTTGTTGTTGTTGTTGTTTTTTAAATGCCATACTTCTAAGTTTAAAAAAATGAAACAAATGCAAAATAGTTTGCCATTAACTATTAACTTTTCATATATTTTTTTTTATAATTTATAAATTATTTATATTTTTATAATAATATATAATTAATAAATATTATATAATTGTATATAATTTTTCCATATTTTATTATTTTAATATACTGTTTATATTATATATATATATATATATATATATATATTCAATTAAATGTAATTAAATGTGTTTGGTCTCATGTGGTCAGATAGAAAATTATTTTTCTAGTCATGATCAAACAAAAATACAAAAACAAAAGTGTGTATCAAAATTACTACAAAAATAAACATATACATAAAGTAAACATAAAAATATAATAATTTTAATATAATATAATATAATATAATATAATAATAATAATAATAATAATATAATTTTTTTACTAATATTTAGAATTCGTTTTTATTTTTACATTTAATTTTGAATGAGGTTTTAGTAAATTTGCTGTTTGTTTTTGTTATTTGTAGTAGTTTTAGTGTTTTATTTTAAATATGTGCATATAGTAATAATTAATTATTATTACTGTTATAGTTATTATTATTATTATTATTATTATTATTATTATTATTATTATTTTACATTTTAATAGTTTAATAGTGACAAAGGTTTTTATGGATTTAGTTTTAATTTGCTGTAATAAGCCTTATAATACTAAAATGGTAAAAATGTAATTATTTGACCTGCAAATCAGCAAGAAGCCACATTAAATAAATTTGTATTGATATTACTTTAAATACACTGATATTATTCATAATATGTGATATCAGTATATAAACAGCCCTGATTTCTATTAATGAAAATAATAAAACAAGCACATATTATGGGAGCATAAGTATAAGAGGAAAAAATAAAAGAAGGGCTGTTAAATATTGACTTGCATATAAACCTGACATATAAAGGTTTACAACATGAAGATGCTGCATCATGCAAATGTGATGGCTGCAGGAATAATAATAATAATAATAATAATAATAATAACAATAACAATAATAAATATTATTCTTATTCTTTTTGTTTGTTTGTGGTAGCATATTTATTATTATTGTTATTAGATTTAGTTTTATTATTGCTTGTTGTTTGTTGTTACTCTATGATGCACGACAAAAATCGTCAAATTAACTGTTGTCATCTACTGTCCTAAAGCAGCGTTTTATCATTTGTACTGGAGTTTAACGTGTTCACTGCAAAATAGTGAACTGTCATCGCCATCAAGCTTCCATAGAAACCATCAGACGTCCATATTTACATATTCAGTAGGGCACTCGCTGCACTTATACATAGAGGCGGAGAGCATCCAGCAGCTGTCTGTTAATGGACACTACACTGAATTAATATAACAACTCCTAAGTGCCGGGTTTGAATGGCTGACAGATAGACATGCGTGTGTCATTGTGCGTTTGGGACGGGCACAGGACCATTACCCAGCGACAAGATGCAAATAACTCTTAAAAGCACGTTTTACCTCCTCTGGAAGTCCTTTTCAAAGGGTTTGAGGTAAGGATCCATTTGTAGAAGGGAGTTCATGTGAGGCACTGAAACACTACACTCCGATTCTGCCATCTTCGCTTCAGACCAAACCAATAGAGCACCGACTTCCTCGATTAAAGCATGAGAATGCCGCCTGCACTGGGGAGCAATGAGCAGCGGTTTGTGTTGTGTTCACTGTCATTGGAGACACAGTCATGTTATTTGCCCTGCCCTTATGAAAACAAGAGGATGTGGCTTACTGAGATAACTTTTCATGAGTGTTCTTAAATGGCAGAGTAGTGCTTTAAGGGGACTGCGCAAGCGTTCAGGTTAGGGGAATTTGGGGGAGGCGGAGAGTCGAATCATTGAACTATTTGCCCTTGACAAAGTTCAACCCTCGTCTTTTTTGATAAGGACAGACCTTCTGCTCTCTATATCAGTGTTAAAAATCAATTAACAGTTTAATAGATTCACAATATTAATAGATTCACAAATAGATTGAAAAAACGTTTATAGTGTACAGGAATATCCAGTGTCATAGAGACTACTACAGTGTACTCCATTTAAAGTTGTTTCAAATTTAGTTTCTATAACAGCACCATTTTTAGTAGTAGTAATAGTAATATTTTATTAAATTGTTATATTATATTATATTACTATCAATAATATATAATAATAATAATAATAATAATATCAATATTTTTAAATAAAATATTATAGTATTATAGGCCTATTGGTAATTTACTAGTAATTCATAATTCATAATTAAGTCATAAGTCGTAAGTCATAATTTATTATAGACTATATGGATATTTGTACTACAAATACTAAATACACTCTCTCTCACACACACACAGACACACACACACACACACAAATTATGACATGAAGTATAGTGAAATAAATAAATAAATGCATAAATAAATAGGTGGCCAGTTGCAGAGCAATGAAAATAGTAATAATACCAATCAACTGTTAAATTTGGAACCCAATGTACAGTATGTACATTTTTTATAATGAAAATGAATTATAAAAGTTAAATATTAATAAAAGTTAACTTTTTATTTATATTACTTATGCATGCATTTAAATTTGTAAGATAAAAATAAACTAAGAGTACAATGTTATAATATAAAGTAACATAATAAATAAAATAATAAAATAATAATAAAAAATAAAAAAAAAGTTATATTGGTAATTTAGTAGTGTTCATAATATAATTTATTACCATTATTGTATTATTATCATGGTACGTGAGGGGATAGAAAGGCGTAACATGAAGATCAATGTTAAAGTCTTTAATATAATCCACAGGTTAACTTCCACAACAGGTAAATCCACAATAGGAGGGCAGACACAGACAGGTGAAGGTGATTAACTAATAATCACACATAATGAGCACATGAACAGGGAGGACCAAATATGGGCACATGAGGGAAAAACCAACACAAACAGCCCTGGGGTGTGACAGTTTGCCCCCCGCACCCCCACCATCCCGAAAGGTGTGACCTTGAAAGAAGAAAGAAGGGATGGACGGAGGGGACTTAGCAGGCGGACAAAGCAGTGAATGTGGGATGGAAACAGGAAGTCCATGGTAGTGGAGGCTTTGGTGGAGGACAGACACCCGGGAAGAGGACAACCAAGAGGACAGTCCAGAGTGGTGACGACAGAGGGAGGAGCCAGGGAGGAGACAGAAGGGTCCAGGACGGATCAGACAGAAAGAGGAGCCAGGAAGAAGACAGAAGGAACCCGGAGCAGGAGAACCCAGGCGAGACCCAGGCCGCAGCCATGATGGTGACCCACGGTGGAGCCGACAGAGAGAGAAGCCATGGTGGAGGAAGGGGTGACAACTCCAGGAGGGCAACTGACAGCGGCGGAGCAAGTGGAGGTTGAGCCCAAAGCAGAGACGCAGAGCCGATGAGCCAGGGCAACACAGAGGATCCGGAGGGCCAAGGTGAAGCCAGTGACGCCAATGACCGAGGCGGAGATCCGGAGGTCCACGGCGGAGCTGGATCAACAGAGGACTGAGGTGAAGCTGGAGGGAGGAAGGAGCCCAACGGGTGGGACGAAGTGACGAGGATGCAGCTGGAGGAGACTAGCTGACCCGATGCGCACCAACCGCACAGATGGTGGGCTGAGGGGCTGTCAGACAACATTGGTGACAGAACTGAAGCAGGAGGGCTGATAGGTGGCGGTAATAGAAGGAGGGTGTGTGGGAAATCCAGGCAGGTTGATTGTAGTAAGCAGACAGAATATTCTGACGAGAATGGAAGAAGAATGGATAGTTCATTCTCAGTCTATTAAGTCCTCAGAGCCCAGGGGTTGTTCACCCTCAGCGGCGGTGCAGTGGGTGGGGCATTCCATAGCGAATTCCACCGTTGCATGCATGCAGCCGGCTCTCACACCTGGTCGGACATGTTGGGCTCAGGCTCTCCATCCGCGGTGGGCTTGGGCTCATGCGTCGCGAGTCGGGGTGGTGGTTGGCTGGGCTCTAGGTCATGAGTGGAGTCCACAAAATCCACAGTTAGTGGGGAACTACAGGACACCAGCACCCACTCAATGTATTGGTGAGGCTCTCTTCAGGACCCTCCCCGGACAGCAGCACTCTTGTTGGTGGTGTCATGTCCAGTTCGGAAAAACGAGCAGAGGCAGCTATCTAGGTAGTGCGCGAGGTTGGAAAGGAACACAAAGTCATTTGTGTGGTCCTCGAGAGAGCGATCCCCCAGGAGGACGAGGACAGCCAGGTATTCATGCCAAAACCAAAAAATACTGGTGAAAACAAAAAAGAAAACTCACCACTAAACTTCTTTTAAGGTCTGGTCTTTTAAGGTTAATCCACAGGTTAACAGGTAACTCCACAATATGAGGGCAGACACACATACATAACCTTGAGACTGGACCCTCAAACACTGAACAGAATGCAGCTTAAAGGATTAGTTCTCACCCCCTTGTCATCCAAAATGTTCATGTCTTTATTGAGTCGTAAAGAAATTATGTTAAATTTGAGGAAAATGTTTCAGGATTTCTTTCTATTTTTTGATTTCTATTTTTGTGTCCCCAATTTTGAACTTCCAAAATGCAGTTTAAATCCAGCTTCAAAGGGCTCTAAACGATCCCAGCTGAGGAAGAAGGGTGTTATCTAGTGAAATAATTGATTATTTTTAAAACAAATTGACAGCTTCTATACTTTTTACCTCAAACGCTCATCTTGTCTCGTTTCAGCGATGCGCATGCATAGTCTGTGTGATCCAGGTCAATGCAGTTAGGATATGCTGAAAAACTCCCATCTCGTTTTTGTCTTCAATGCTGTTTTACCTTTTTTTGTAAAAGGCGTTTGATATTCTTTGTATGTTCACTTGGTAAACACTGGGTTGATACTTCTGCAGCGATGTAGGACGATTTTGAAGTTGGGGAAGAAAACGAGATGGGAGTTTTTCGACATAACCTAACACAGACTACACATGTGCATCACAGAGATGAGACAAGACAAGCATTTGAGGTTAAAAAGTATAGAAATTGTCAATTTGTTTAGAAAATAATTGATTTGCTAGATAAGACCCTTCTTCCTCAGCTGGGATCATTTAGAGCCCTTTGAAGCTGGATTTAAACTGCATTTTGGAAGTTCAAACTTGGGGGCACCATTCATATCCATTATATGGAGAGAAATCCTAAAATGTTTTCCTCAAAAAACATAATTGCTTTGCGACTGAAAAAAGGAACACATGAACATTTTGGATGACAAGAGGGTGAGTACATTATCTGTATATTTTTGTTCTGAAAGTGAACTAATCCTTTAGGAAGGGTAGCTAACGAGACACAGACAGATGAAGGTGATTAACTAATGATCACACATAACGAGGACAGGAACAGGAAGGACCAAATATGGGCACATGAGGGAAAAACCAACACAAACAGTCCTGGGGTGTGACAATTATACATTGTAATAATTATATGCTGTAATTATGCACCCAGATTATATGAATATTAATTGAGACTATATGAAATATTTGTACTACAAATAATAAATACACTCAATACACTCACACACACAAATTATGACATAAATTATGGTTAAATAATTAAATAAATAGGTGGGCAGTCACAGAGCAATAATAATAATAAGTAAAAATTGAGTAAAAAACAGAATTAACAATGTGTTAAGGTTTAACTATATATATATATATATATATATATATATATATATATATATATATATATATATATATATACAGTTGAAGACAACATTATTAGCCCTCCTGTGAAATTATTATTTTTTTTTAATTTCCCAAGTGATGTTTAACAGAGCAAGAGAATGTTTTCACATTATTTCCTTTTTTCTTCTAGAGAAAGTCTGATTTCTTATAGTTGCTTGAATAAAACAATTAAAAAATAATAAATAAAAAATTGCTAAGGTCAATATTATTAGCCCCCTTAAGAAATTATAAGTTTGATTATCTATAGAACAAACCACTGTTGTCCAATGACTTGCCAAATGAACCCAATTTGCCTGATTGACCTAATTAACCTAGTTAAGTCTTTAAATTGCTCTTTAAGCTGAGGATTAGTATCTTGCGAAACAACTAGTAAAATAACATGCGCTGTCATCATGGCAAAGACAAAAGAAATTAGTTTGGACTTGAGAGAAAGAATTGTTAATGCTCATAAAGATGGAGAAGGATACACACGTTTATCAAAGCGATTTCAAGTGTCAAGAACTGCAGTTAGATGCATTATTTAAGTTTAAAGAGACCAACACAGTGGAGAACAAGACGGGCAGAGGCAGGAAGCAAAAGAGTTCAAAAACTTTGGAAAGAAAACTAGTGAGAGAGGTTTCTAAAGACCCAAGGACAACTGCCAAGACACTAGTGAATGACCTAGCCAAGTCTGGAATTGATGTCTCAACGAAGACAGTCACTAGAGCCCTGCACAGGAATGAACTGCGAGGTTGCCGACCAAGAAAGACTCCACTTCCGTAGAAGAGACACCTTCAAGCTAGAATTAAGTTTGCTAAGGACAACCTTAGGGAATGTGATGCATACTGGAAACGTGTCCTTTGGTCAGATGAGAAAAAAAACTAAAGCTTTTTGGCCATAGAGATGTTGCCTATGTTTGGAGAAGGAAGGGAGAGGCATTCAACCCCAAGAACACGGTTCCGACAGTGAAACATGGTGGTGGGAGTATAATGCTGTGGGGATGTTTCAGTGTGTTTGGAACTGGGAATGTTGTCAGGGTTGAAGGAAACATGGGAAAAGGAAGACTATAAGAAGATTTTGAAAGACAACCTCAGACAGTCTGCAAGAAAACTTGGTTTGGGTCGACATTTTGTCTTCCAGCATGATAATGACCTCACTTCTGGTGAAGAAATACCTCCAAATGAGCAAAGTGAGTGTACTTGACTGGCCTGCACCAAGTCCAGACATATGATCTATAATACCCAAAAAATATTCATACCAGTAAAACCAAAAATTATTCAGACTATTTGACCTGACCATGTTTTGCTTACGTGTTTTTCTTTCATTGGTAATGTGACTTTTTTACAACACAGATTGAACACAATTAAGCATTGTTTGCTAACTGGTCAACAAAGTATTAATAGTCGTGTAAATTACATGCCTTTTTATCAAAGTTATCTGACCTTATCAAGATGAATTTCTGACACAGTTTAATTCTGAGTTTCTGTAATATTTTATTACCATTTTTCTCCATAATAATGTGAGATATGTTGAAGGTGTCTGAATAAATATTGGTTTGACTGTATATATATAAAAGTAGAGGCTTTTAATGTAAAGGTTTTATAACAAGGGTCAGCACTTGTGACCCCTCGTGGGGCCATGATATTCATTCGTTCTTGATCTTTTTATCCTTTGCTGACATACTGTATATTAGGCTGTGCTGTATGTGACATGTCCTCTTTACAGAATGCCACCATATGGTTTGGTTACTTTCAAGGTTAGATATAAAGATAAATGGGGCCTATTCATGTAAACTTCACAGAGAGAGAAAAAGCAAGAGATTTTTCATCAGCATATTGCCTTTCAACAGGAGGCTCGTCTTTATTTAACAAAAAGTAGCATTTTTACAACCATTTGAATGTAATTTTATCAACCAATAAAAATGATTTCTTAGCTAACATTATTCCGACAGTTCCACAAATGTGCCTATTTACATTTGCTGGCTCACTTATCGTTCTTTGAACCTGGTTGTGAACGCTCAGATCACATGGATCAAATCAGAGGTTTTTTGAAAAGCATAGAAATGAAAGAAAAAAAAAACACATTACTATTACTGAAAAGCAGAAAAGTTTGTTCACAGTGAGCAAGAAAAAAGAACAGCAAATAAAGACTATCTGTCTTATTGGCTTCAGGTTACCTTGGGTCTTTTACAAATAACTGACTTCATTTTGTTCAAGCCATCTTGCTCCATATCCTGTATTTAGTCATACGATTTCTGTATACTTATTGTTGCGAAATAAGTTAAGAGGAAGGATGCATTGAAATGAATCACATACTTAGAAATGAACGTAGCATTCATAGCTTCATGTGGCTGCTGTCTATGCAGTTGATCTCATATCTGCACATTTTTGATAACGCTTTTCAAAGCATGGACCCTTAGAGCAGTCCTCTTTTAACTTCGGTTGCATCACATTTGATTTTGAAACAGACCAGTTTGATCAAATGCAGAGGATTAAGAGTAAAGTTTAATGTGGAGTTAAAACATTAGAATATCAGTAAGCGTGACTAACATCACAGCAATTTTATCTGTTTTTTTATTTGGATTTAATCATGCGTCTTATGTTTAATCATATTACAGTATTAAATATGTACAACTATGTCTTTGAAAACATATTCTCCTAGTCCTTGTGCTGTGCTGAAAATTTAAAAATTTAGTGTTCCAGTTCAAAAATGACCTACCTTTTAAGAATGGCTTTTAAATCTAAAATCTAAAATAAATTTGTATCACTAAATCTTAGATTCAATATTTTTTCAGCTTATTTTTTTTCAGTTAGAACACATTGGATCAATAAGCTTATGCACTTTCTTTTTTGGTGAAAATGCATTATTTGTGGATAATTTTGGCAATAT
Organism: Cirrhinus molitorella; assembly: GCA_033026305.1. NCBI lineage: Eukaryota > Metazoa > Chordata > Actinopteri > Cypriniformes > Cyprinidae > Cirrhinus > Cirrhinus molitorella. Next base: position 21,678,590 of record CM065134.1, read on the forward strand.
TTACTTAAAGGGATAGTTCGCCCAAAAATTCTGTCATTAGTTACTTACCCTCACATTATCCCAAACTCGTAAGACCTTCAATCTTCTTTGGGACACAAATTAAGATATTTTTGATGAAATCTGAGAGCTTTCTGACCCTGCATAGACAGCAACGCCGGCTCCTATGTCATCATGTACTCTCGTGAACACACATCAAAGACTAACATGGAAGAGAATTTGTTGAATAAAGTAGTTATTTTTGTTTTCTTTGCACACAAAAAATATTTTTGTAGTTTCATAAAATTAAGGTTGAACCACTGATGTCACATGGACTATTTTAACAATGTCCTTACTACCTTTCTGGACCTTGAACATGTCAGTTGCATTGCTGTCTATGCAGAGTCAGAAAGCTCTCAGATTTGATCAAAAATATCTTAATTTATTTTCCAAAGATGAATGAAGATCTTGCGGGTTTGGAACGACATGAGGATAAATAACTCATGACAAACATTTTTGGATGAGCTATCCCTTTAAAAACTGAGGCGCATTAACTCATCAACAAGGTCTGTGATCAGTTCCAAAAATGATGATCAGTTCCAAAAAGAAATATAAAAGCTGTGCTAACTGAAAGAAAACAAGATAATAATATAAAAGATGGAATCCTACTTTTAATAATAATATAGAATTTAATATACAATAGAATAATTTAGCAATGTAAGGCCAGTAATTTTTGATTGTGAACAACACAAGTGTACCAAAGTGGAGAAAAAATCCCCAAAAAAGTACAAAAAAAGGTCAGTAACTTTTAGACCAATGTGTCATGGGTGGCTGCTGTGCGAAACACGAACGCACAAAGATGAAGGCAACACTCCACAATGGGAGAACAGCAAAATGTCCACACAATCGACACACACAGTAGTAGATTTAAGACCGGACAATCAGGAACAGAAAGAGACCTACTTAAAAGGCTCATCAGATGCCCATTTTCCACAAGTTGGTATGATTTTTAGGGTCATAATGAAAAGTCTATTACATACTTTGGTTAAAAATTCTCAATAGTAGTGTAAAAAATGTCCTTTTACCTTGTCAGCATCAGCTCTGCAAAAAATCAACCCATTCTATTGCATGTTCCTTTAAATGCAAATGAGCTCTGCTCACCCCGTCTCTCTCTTCTCTCTGTGGAGTGACGAGCCATTGCTCATTATTACATCCAACAAAAGAACACCTCAATCGATTAGGAGCCATTGTTGTCTATGTCTCTGCTCCGGCATCTAAACAATTGCGATTGAACTGTTACATCTCATTCAGGGCGGGTCTCAGGTAAGATAACTGTGTGAATCAATCTATCATAGGTGCGGCCTCTGACGGTATGACATCACACCGACAAGAAGCTGAGAATGACTTGATTTGAAAAAGGGGAAATTATTTTTACAGATTAATTAAAAACCACTGGGTGGATTTTTATAATTATAGATGTGTACACACACTGCCAACACACATTTATGTTCAAACAACATGCAAAAGTGAACTTTGTATGACCACTTTAAATACACCAGCAAACGAGGATACTAATGACACACACCTGAGCACAATGATGACATAAAATCAATAACCATGACCACAGGGAAAAGGTGCAAACTAAAAGTCCAAACTAACAGAACTGTGACAGATCGCCCCCCTCCCAGAAGGTGCAAACTTGAGCAGCAGAGAAGGAAGGGCCAGGAGATGGCAGGGGGATGGCAAAAGGGATGGTGAAGGGCTTGCACAGACAGGCAAGAGGAGGTTCTGGAGGTAGCCGGATGACCAGAGTACAGGGTGGTGATGCGAAGGGAGGAGCCCGGAGCAGGAGGAGACCGGAGACGCTTCAGAGCCCAGCCATGGTGAGACAAGCCACAGTGGAGCTGAAGGAGGGAGGGGCCATGGTGAGGTAAGAGCTGATGACTCCAGGGGGCAGACTGATGGAGGCAGAGGCAGTAGTAAAGGAACCCAGGGTGGAGATGGAGAGCTGCAGAGCCAGGGTGATGCAAAGGATCCAGAGGGCCAAGGTGGAGCAGATAGCTCAGGCGACCAAGGTGCAGACAGGGATCCAGAAGCCCACTGTGGAGCCAGAGCGACAGAGGACTAAGGTGGAGATGGAGGTAGGGAGGAGCCCAATAGAGCCAGAGGGATGAGGCAAAGCCAGAGGAGTGTAGTCCTGAGGAAAGGGCAGGTCGACGACCAATCAAGGCAGAGCTGGAGGGACGAGGGAGCCCGGCGAAGCTGGTATACTTACGGGGCACGGTGGAGACGAAGGAGCTGTGAGCCATGGGTCCAGCCTATGGGTCTACAGGCCACAGTGGAGTCTGGGTCTCAGAGGTTGGAGGCGGAGACCTGGGATCTTCCAACCTCGATGGAGCTGCAGACTGACAGACCTGAAGCAAATCCAGTCCACAGAAAGCAGAGGATGAGATGAGGGAATGGCAGTATGCAGCGGCAGCGGGACAGAGGATGATGGAGGACACAGGAGAACAGGTAGGAGCGGAAGGCTCGGTGGGAGTTCATGACAGTCTGGGATTTCAGGAATGGTGTATGTTGCCCACACACACCAAATCGTGACTGTCAGCACAGGGAGCGCGGCAGACAGTGGAACAAACTCAATGGTCATGACGGGACAAACAGTTCCAGGCAGACAAACAGTTCAAAACAGACCTCCTTGGCCATAACAGGACAGGCAGAGAGTTCAGATGATGATGGAAGACTGGGAATCTCAGAATAAAAGTCTATCAAATCTCTCAAGTCCTGCCTCAGATGATAGGCTCTCGCACCTATTTAGATGTCAAATGAGGCTCTGGTCCCTGGGGTGAGCTCTGTTGCTCCTCTTGCCAATGGCTCTTCAGTTGCGGCAGGAGCTGCCTCTCTGTCTGCGGTGGGCTCAGGCTGAAAGTGGAAGCTGAAAGTCCAAACTATCAGGATTGTGACACAGTGTGATAACAAAGCTGATAATTCACACAAAAATTTAAATTCTGTCATCTTTTTCTCAACCCTAAGTTGTTCTGTGCGAATTGTACAAACTGTACAAATTTATTTCTTCTGCTGAACAGAAGAGAAGATATTTTGCAGAATGTTTCTGTCAGTTTTTGGTCCCCATTGCCTTCCATAGTGTTTTTTTTTTTTCCTGCAGCTGTTTGATTACCAACATTCTTTAAAATATCTTATTTTAATTTTTAACAGAAGAATTTCATTTTTGGGTGAATTGTCCCTTTAACAAGCATTTTCACAAAAAGAAAATCCTCTCCAGGTCAAGTTACCCAACACAACATGAGGGCTAGTTAACAGCATAATGATTATTTTGAAAGGATTGTTTTTAGTGTGGAGGTGACATTCAGTGCAATGACATTCAAAATGTAGTTTCTTCTGTATAGCCATAATAAAAATGCCACATATGCTAATAATACTTCAATATTATTGTCATCAGAGGTCATTTAAATCTATAAGAGTGTATGCATGTAGATATCACAATTATAATATTCATGAAATGGAAAATGAAAGTCAAGGTTGATATTATGAAAGAACAATATGTTTCTGTGAGTCAATGAGTCAGAATTGATGAGTGGAGAGAGACTTTCTCTCCACTCAAGGCTGCAGAATCTCTTAGAAATTTAGACTGGATGCCAAAAAAAAAAAAAAAAGGCAGGTTAATGTTTTGATTTATGGGAATTAGTTTACGATTCACCAATTACTCAAGTCTGAGCCGGAGGTGAACCCAGAAGAAAGTCTGCATTTCATAAACACTGTGATTCATCAGATGTTTAACTACATGCTCATAATCTTTGAAGAAGCTTGCACAGTAGGAATGTTAAAAATGTACTGAGAAGTCATTTTCACAATGAATATCATTACTATCATTTCTGTAATTCCATTAATTTAGAGACATTACCCCCCTTTAGCATATTTCAGAATTTGATTGACACAGTGGACCTGAACGAAAGTAACCTCATAATCTTTCCGCGCACTTCGGTAATTAATGTGTTTATGCATTAAAATCTCTGATTTAATTAAACTCAATCAGTTGAACTTTCTGAAACTCTTCCTGACATTAATTTGTATTGACGCGCAGAAATGAAAAGATAATGTGAGAATTCTTCGGTTCTCTGGAGGAAGCTTTTTGCTTCCGGTGCATTAGAAACACAGCCAGCGAAAAAGATATAAATTTGCAGTTGGTGATGAGAGGAGGGGTGGGACTGTCTGTGTAAACACTCTCTTATTGCTCAGGGCCAGTGGGAAGAACAGTCAGTTTTCCAGCATCTACATTCCAGCAGAGTGCAGGGGTGAGCGTCTCAAGGAAAAAAAAAAAAAAAAAGCTATAGCAGGAGAGTTGCTTGTCCATGCAAAACAAAGTGGCACAACACTACAATGTTGTGGGGTTGCCAGATATTATCGCCTAATGTATTGTCTACCTCTCTCCAATATCTAAAAGTAACAAACATGCTTGTTTTATCATCACATTTAATAACAATTTGACGTGTTGCACTCAGGGCTTTGACTGAGAAATTGGGTTAAAAATACTGGCAGTTTGTATGTCACTCCATTCCATTTCTGGGCTCTAGTCCAGTATTTGTTTGCACTCCATATTCTTTTAACAAGTTTACTCACATCTTTAAAATACACCATCCTTTCACCTGGACTGACACTGTTTTAGAGCATCACAAAGTGACATGCAAACATCTCTGTTCAAGCAAAGTCACAATCATATACAACCATATTCCTAAAATACGTAGGCTATACTTAATATGCAGCAGCAATTTGCTTGATTAAAAAAAATGCATAAACGGATAGGTTTCATGTTAAGAGAAAGAATCATACCACTAAAGAAACACATACTATTTGCTTTATTATTCAATATACTCATTTGTGACCCTGGACCACAAAACCAGTGTATGGGTCAAAATTATTGATTTTTCTTTTATGCCAAAAATCATTTAGTAAAGATCATGTTCCATGAATATATTTTGTGAATTTCCTACCATAAACATATCAAAACTTTCATAAAACATTTACATTTTTTGATTAGCAATATGCATTGCTAAGAACTTCATTTGGACAACTTTCAAGGCGATTTTCTCAATATTTAGATTTTTTTTTTTGCACCCTCAGATTACAGATTTTCAAATAGTTGTATTTCAGCCAAATATTGTCTTATCCTAACAAACCATACATCAATGGAAAGCTTATTTATTCATATTTGTTATGTATGAATCTAAATTTATCATTAAATTGATTTTTTGAGTATTTTAGTATACTGAATATTATAGCATATTTCTTTAACAAAAAAAAAAAAAAAAAAAAAAAATCAAAATCAAAGTAAGCAAGTTTGTTCAAAGCCTGAAATGCCCTTAAAACTATATAAAGATGTTTGAGGAAACCATAGTGGTGCACTGTTCTCAAAAACAATTTTCACTGAAAATGCTTTGACCTCTGTCTGAAATCTGCCTGATTGCCACGTGAACCTGTAGTGACCATGTATTTCCCTTCACAGAGTTCATGGACTGGACTCAGTAGAGCCCTCTGTCGGTTGTTTCTGGAACTGATCTTCAAAAATCAGCTCCTCATCACCTTCAAAAGACTTTTATCTTCGTTTGAACCTGCATTTAAGTTTAGTTCAGTATTTTGCTTGTTAGAAGCAAACATATCTAGAATTTTAAAAGCTGGAGTCTCCAAAATAAAGCATATTGAAGTTAACAAAGCTTAAGTGTGACATATTTTTGTTAAAATACTTATCCAAACTTATTATGCAGAGACAATGACATCATTTGCAGGTTGATTACCTTAAAAAGTGTAGAGAGTGTGTCTCTGTGAGGTTATCAAAACATTCCTCTGTTTGATTAAACATTCGACCAGCCTGACACAGCAACAGTGAGGCAACCAATGGCGTGAGTTTGGGGCGTGGCTATCAGTTTGTCTAACCAATGGCTGACTAATGGTTTGCTGAACATGTTTGAAAACAATTCTTGCACTTCTTCTCAGTGCTGCTAGTAACTTTTAAAGACATTTTTCATTATTAACGTCATTTAAATCCACTCCAGTTGTTGTACACACTTGAGGCCTGACCGCATTCAGGTCCAGTGCCACAGTCAAGACTCCTTCAGGAGTCTGGTCCTGTGTCCTTGAAATGAAGCCCATGTACCCTCGCTGCATGACAAGTATGACACCTTATAAGCTATGCAGAGCCGTGGAGTCAGGGCCAGTGGCTGGGAAGTCACTGTGTCGATTTATGCCAGCATTTGGTGTCTGACTGAGCGTGACGCCTCCTGGTTTTCAGAGAGGGAGGAAAGACACCAGACAGCTGCTGACAATGCCACCGGAGTTACCACGGCATGCCGTGTTACCCATTGGTCCCTGGAGCGTGAAACCCTGGCTGGACGAGAAGGATGGACTGCTTGATACTTGTTGACATGGGGGTAAAGCGGGTCACTCAAGCTCAGTTTGGCCTGTCGGTACCTTTTGGCCGACGAGATGAAGATGAATCGTCAGTTAACTTGAGTGGTCAAGATAGAAATGCTGGAGTGCTTAGAACTTGTCATGGATCAACAGTCCATCATATCCTCACATACTGCCATTGGAGGAGGTATTGATACGCAATAGATCACAATCATGAAGTACTGTTCACGCACCAACATATCTGGTGACTGCCAAGTAGGATATCTTTTGTTGGAACGACATTCATCAAACAAACCGTTCCAACTCACTCCCTTGGTTGACAAGATTTTGTTCCAGGACCAATAAGGGTGTAGATCCAGGAATGTTCTCCTTGATGACATCATGTTAAAGGAATAGTTCACCCAACGTGATAGTTTTGTCTTCATTTACTCATTCCAAAGCCATATGGCTTTCTTTCTTCTGTGGAACTCAAAGGAAGATCTTTCATAAACAAATAAAAGTCAAATAAGAGTCAACACTTTTGTGTTACACAGAAGAAAGGTTTGGGATGACATGAGGGTGAGTAACTGATGATGGAATCTTCGTTTTTAGGAGAATTATGCCATTTTAGGTGACAATGTCCTTACTGCCTTTCTGAGCCTTGAACGTGGTAGTTGTGTTGCTGTCTATGTAGGATTGGAAAGCTCTCGGATTTCATCCAAATTATCTTAATTTGTGTTCTGATGATGAATGAAGGTCTTACAGGTTTGGAATGACACGATGATGAGTAATTAATGACATAATTTTAATTTTTGGGTGAACTATCCCTTTAATTTTTAGGTGAAATATTCCTTATTGTGGTCTGTTCATCACAGCTTTCTTTAAAGCTTTCATTTTACTTCAAAAAATGAAATATTGTGCACAAGTTGTATGGACCTTGCTTATAATACTCTACTGGTGTTTTTTGGTATTTTAGACCCTCACAATCCCAGTTCTCACTCAATTACATTTTATTGAAAAAAGAAGCCTTTCGTAGATAGTCTTCACTGTAGAAAGCAGTCCTCCTGGCTTGGGTGTTGGGTGAGGGTGAGTAAACCATTTTTTGGTGGACTCTCCCTCTAGGCAGAATATTCATTCTCTTCTTCAACAGCCCAACAACTTTGAAGGTGCTTAGACCCAACTGATACTTGGATAGTAGGTGGACCATTGTATATTTGTGAACATCCTGAGGCACGAATACACATATGACTCAACTAACTGGAGGTGTTTTTAGTTGATTACAGCAGCTTCTGTTCGGATGGGCTGCGAGTACATTGAGTCACTCTCTGGAATCTGTGAGATATAGAGTGTTCTTTTTGGACCGACAGCTTTTTTAAACAGAAGCTCCTGCTGCTGGGGTTGAGCAGTCTATGCCGACCTGCTTTAAGGAAAAACAGCCTCCTGTTTGTTGATCGCCATATCCCAGCCATCAATCACCATCCCCACGCATATGGGAGTGGGCTTATCGCTGAATGTGGCTGAATGGAGCTGAGGCATCTGTGTATTTTCACTGACAGGAAGAATAGATAAAACACATGGTGCGGTGTATGGCTCTTAATTGTACATGTATATGCAATATGTGGTTAATTAGAAGTAATAAATCTACAGCGATCTGACAACCTATAATTTTTTTGCTTTTTTTTTTTTTTTCAAGAGATAAAGTAGTAATTTAAAAAAAAACATTTAGTAAATTTAAATAAGTCAGTGCATGTTTTTTTTTTTTTTTAATTTTAATCTAGGACTAGGCTTAAGGAATTTATATTTTACAATATACTTGTGACTTTATTCTTATACTTGTGACCTCACAATTGTTTTAAAAATTCACATTGTATGAGTTGTGAAAAATATTGACAATATAAGCTGCAAACAGAAAAAAGATTTTCTTTGTACCTTTAAAAAATGTGATTATAAAGTCACAGTTGTGGGATTAAAAGTCAGAGTTGTGAGAAATAGTCAATGTTGTTGTAGATAGAAAAATGTGTAACAATTGTAACAATCCATAATTATGAAAAGCAATAATCTGATTTTACAATATAATTGTGACTTTATTCTAATAATTGTTACCTTACCATGTGATAAAGTCACAGTTGTGAGAATGAAACTCATGAATTTTGAAAAATAGTCACAACTTTAAGCTACAAAAAAACAATTTCTGTTTCAGAGATTAATTAGATCAATTATGAGAAATAAACTCTATTTTTTTTATAATTGTGAGCTCACAATTGTGATAAAGTCTCACCTGTGAGAAATTAAACTCAGGAATTGTCAGAAATAGTCACCATTTTAAGTCGCAAATAGAATAATCTCTTTGGCAGATATTAATTACATCAATTATGAGAAATAAAGTCACATATTTTACTATGTAGTTGTGACTTTATTCTCATGAATGTGAGCTTACAATTGTGATAAAGTCACAGATGATTCTCAAGAATTGTGAGAAATAGTCACACTTTTAAGTCGCAAATAGAACAATCTGTTACAGAGATTAATTAGATCAATTATGAGAAATAAAGTCACATATTTTACTATGTAATTGTGACTTTATTCTCATAAATGTGAGCTTACAATTGTGATAAAGTCACAGTTGTTAGAATGAATTTCAAGAAATGTGAGAAATAGTCAAAATTTTAAGTCGCAAATAGAACAATCTATTTGGCAGATATTAATTAGATCAATTATGAGAAATAAAGTCACATATTTTACTATGTAATTGTGACTTTATTATCATAAATGTGAGCTTACAGTTGTGATAAAGTCACAGATGATTCTCAAGAATTGTGAGAAATTGTCACAACTTTATGTCGCAAATAGAACAATCTGTTATAGAGAATAATTAGATCAATTATGAGAAATAAAGTCACATATTTCACTATGTAATTGTGACTTTATTCTCATAAATGTGAGCTTACAATTGTGATAAAGTCACAGTTATGAGAATAAATTTCAAGAAATGTGAGAAATAGTCACAATTTAGATAGAACAATATCTGTTACAGATTAATTAGATCAATAATGAGAAATAGTAATTTATATTTCCTAATATAATTGTGACTTTTTCTCAGAATTGTGAGCTTACAATTGTGATAAAGTCCCAATTGTGAGAATTACACTTAAGAACTGTGAGAAATACTAACAATTTTAAGTCACAAATGAAACAATCTCTGTTACAGAAAGTCACATTTGTGAGCTTGAAATTCAGAGTCATTATTTTGTGTTGCAAATAGAAAATGATCTCAGTTGTGAGGCAATTATGAGAAATAGTCATTCATATTTCACAATATAATTGTAAGATTATTCTTGGAATTGTGACCTCACAATTTTATTAACATTTGGTAACGTAAAAAGAAAATGGTCCCAATTATGAGATAAAGCCACAACCGCAAGAAATAAAGTCATTTATTTATTAAATTGTAATTGCGACTTTAAAATAATAATTGTGACCTCACAATTTAAAATTTATTTCTTGTTAATCAGGCAAGTTGACTGTAGTTAGTTGACTGCAGACTCGCAAAAACATGAAGGTGGTAGGCTACTTCAAGCTTATGACATTTACGTCCGAGTTAGCAATTAAATGCACAATTGTTTTAATTAGTGCATTATAATAAGCACACTAAATTTACAGGTTAAACTGACAGGTCCAATCTTTATCTTCACTTCTGCTCAAACAAAGGGGTTTTCTGTTCCGCCTCACAGAGTTAACACTACAAGAAGCAATATGATTGCAAGACTCCCTATGACTCAGTACAAACTGTACCCGCCAATGCACACTCAAGCATGTCTTTAAATTTCAGTTATCTGACTCGAGAGTCGAGACGCTGAAAATATTCATGGTATCACTGTGACGGAGGCTGCACACTTATTTCAAGCTGCGTTTGTATGGCTAAATCTATTGTCGAAGCATTATAAGAGCACACGGATCATTTAACAGATCCAGACGCACACTTAGACTTGCAGTCGCACACATACCGGGTCGTCTTCTGTACCATTTGGCCAGGAGAAGGGCTCTTACTGCTCATCCTGAGTCTGCTCACATTTCCAGAGCCCTGCCCACAGATCCCATCACATCCACATAATCAAAGGCATTTTTCTATGGCCTATAGGGACGTGCTCTCTGCATGAGCAAGGTGAGGACGGTGAGGCCAGTTTTCTGCTGCAGATAGAATATTTATCATGGGGATCACTGCGTGTTGTTTGGAGCAGCTGGAATACCTCTGGGTGTTGTTTTGGATTATAGGGGCCTTATATTTCGCAGTTTGTGGAGAAGTATGTATTATTGGAATAAATCAAAGATCAAAAAATGACAATTCTGACTTATGGACCCAATATCAATGAATTTTACATAGGAGCAAAACATTGTTCATTCTTTGTTCATAACAAAAGTACAGAAGTTAACTAATGTCAACTAATGAACCTTACTGTAAAGTGTTACCAGAATTTTAGTTACTTACAAACATTCTTCAAAATATTAAAAATTGTGTTCTTTTAAGTTTTAAGTCATTGGTGCCAAAATACAGTAGGCTAACTACCCTGATAACACATACATCACAGAGACGTCTATTTGATATCTGCATTTATATCTGCAAGACGTATTTTTTAGATTGTTTGCTCATGTGCAATACATCTGTAGGACGTCTCCTATCAGATGTCAAGTAGACATCTATTAGATGTCATAAATTCCATGTACACACTGCAGCTAACTTGGGTTGTCAGTTCACCTTTTTCTCCTTAATCGCGTTCTGTACACACATAATTCACTAAAATACGGTAGTGACAACTGCATTCAACAACTGCATTAACTCCCAAAAAATACAGGTAGTGACAACCGCATTTACAGAAATTCTATGCAGTGTATGGAACCAAACTGACCAAGTTGTTAATGACGTATCTAAACAGGCATCAGGAATGTGTCTTCGTCTGTACATGAGATGCAAGAAAATAATGGTGAAAGAAGACTTATCCTTAGCTTATTTGGAAACGGGGCTAGGCTAGTTGCATTCACGAGCCCTGCAGTGAAGTGTCAGTGTTGCCAAATCTTCAGAGAAAAAAAAAAAACCCAACAAACAAGGAAAAGCACAAAAACACAATAAAACAACTAAATGCTTTATGTTAAATGATTTATGGGTAACACTTTGCAATAAGGTTCATTAGATAACTACATTAGTTAACATGAACTAATAATGAACTGTACTTATACAGCATTTATTAATCTTTGTTAATGTTAATTTTAACATTTACTAATACATTATTCAAATCTTGTTAACATTAGTTAATGTACTGTGAACTAACATGAATAAACAATGAACAACTATATTTTCATTAACTAACGTTAATGAAGATTAGCAAATACAGTAACAAATGTAGGTAACATTTATTTTATAATACAGAGTAATTACTTAATTAAGTACTTAGTAGTAGCCATTGTACTTACATGAAACATAATGTACTTACTATGTAAGTTATGGAACGGCATGTACTTACAGTTTGTAATTATGTAATAGGCAGCTACTGTTACACATATGTAACAGACTATACTATTACATAGCTAGCTACTTATCTATACTGTACACCTTATCCAGCTGCACCTTAGTTTAATTTAACCCACTAGTACACAGCTAAATACATGTAATACATTTCTAAGTACATTAAAATTACAGAATATTACACAGGCATAAGCTACTTAAAATAAAGTGTATCAAGATTGTAATTAAGTGTACAAGTATCTGTGTAACAGACTCAGTCTGTTACATATGTGTAACAATAGCTGCCTATTACATGTACATAATTACAAACTATAAGTACAGGCTGTTCAATAACTTAGTTACACAGTAAGTACCATTATGTTTCATGTAAGTACAGTGGCTACTACTAAGCACTTAATTAGGTAATTACTCTGTATTATGGACACTTAAAAATAAAGTGTTACCCAAATGCATTGCCCATGGTTAGTTCATGTTAGTTAATACATTAACTAATGTTTAACTAATGAACCTTATTGTAAAGTGTTACCGATTTATGTTTTATAAAAATCATATATCTCATATCCACCACAGACCACTTTACTAACTCCATAAAGTACCTAGCTTTATTAGCAAAGACCAAACAACATATCTAAAAGCAGATGCTTTCCAGGGGTGCGTTTCCCAAAAGCATCGTTAGCCAACTGTGGTCGCAAGTTCCATCATTACCAACATAGTTCAACGATTCAGCTGTTTTCCCGAAACCATAGTGTCATTAATTTAAGCTTGCGATGTTGTTTGCAAATGTTCATTTGAACTGTTGTTTCAGTAAACACCATATTGTTGAACCAACAATGCCCTAAGCTAAATTTAAATGTAATTATTTTAAAGCACGTTTAGGCTTTGTCAGTTTCAGGTTAAACAAGAAGGTATTTAGATAGAGTTCAAATTTGTCTCTTGTTGTTTCTATGAAGACATTTCCTGCCTTTCTCTGGCTGTTGTAGCAAATAAATTTCCTACATTCTGTCACCCCCAGAGGCAGATGTTTTTAAGACGTCTGTGACAAAGGCAATTACATTTGAACTTGTAAACCCGCCTGTCTCATTAAAATTACAACTTAACAGAGACCACCTGATTCATCTGGCACTGAGAAGCATTGTAAAGCCAAGATAATGGAAAAACTAAATGTCTGGCATGTTTCAGCAAACACTGGATTGAGCCACAGTGCACAAGCACAATTGGATGCGGAAGTGTCACCTGATAAACTGCATCCACCGGGGACAGAATTAGAAGTCAGGGATCGACTTGCACAAAACGAGTCTGGCCAACCATAATTCCCCCAAAAGCGGGAGCGGCGCTTTGCCTTGATGTGAGGAGGTTAACGTTAAACAATAAAAGGGGCCGAGGAGAATGGGAATGAAGCTAATGAGAGGTGATAAGATTCATTCCAGACCTCAATTTCAAGGATGGAGGAGCAAGTGGTCCGGGAGAGTGCTATGAGACTCCCGCGAGGAGTTGAGACCCTAATGAAAGATATTAGCCCTTGAGGAAAAGAGTGATATCCCTGGATCTCACAAAGGTGAGAAGCAATCTTGAAATTTTCTGACAATGAAAAGAAAAGCTCACCCCAAAAAAGAAAGTGCGGTCATCATTCCTTCTTCTAAGTCTGCATGACTTTCTTTATTCTTTGTAAGGAAATGTTTTTTATCTAAAAGACATTTTTCACTGAACGTATCTGAGACACGTTGCTATCAAATCTAACATGGTGCTGGCTGAATGTCAGTGACACTGAATTTCACTGGTTCTCATGTTTCCAATAACTATTTTCATTGAGATCAAACAAAGTCATATTTATTTGAGAGCTATACTTGAAAGCAAGGCTTCATCACAAAAATCGTTCATATAGTTGGTTTGGATTCATCCATTATAAGAGATTTCATACAACACCAACACTTGTGAAGACTCCAGATGACGCCAACATTGGATTGAGACACTGAATTTTCAAATACTATCCTTATATTGTAATCATTTGTTCATTGTGTCCTACTTCATTGTAGATTTCACTGAAAATATCTGAGACATGTTGCTCTCAAATCAAATACGGTGCAGTTTGGATGTCAGTGACATTGAATGTCACTGGTTCTCGATTCCCGTAACTAAATTAACATCAAACATAAAGTAATTTGATTTGAGAGTTATACCAGACAGCAAGGCTTACAGTAAATAATTACTTTTAGGCCTGTTTGTCACAAAAATCTATCATATTGCTATGATTTCATACAATGCCAACAACTTGCGAATACTCCAGATAATGCCAACATTGAATTGACACACAAAACTGTCAAATATTATCCTTATATTGTAACGATTTGTTCAATGTGTCATACATCATTGTGGTTTTCTCTTAAAATAGCTGAAACACGTTGCTCTCAAATCAAATATAGTGCAGGCTGGATGTCAGTGACACTGAATGTCACTGGTTCTCATGTTTCAAGTAACAAAACTTCTTCAATGTCAAACATGAGTTGATATGTGATTTGAGAGCAATGTTGGGAAAAGTTTCTTTTAGGAGTAATGCATAAAAATATTGTGTTACTCCAAAAAAAGCTAATTATTTGCATTATTTAGTTCGTTTTTTAATGGAAAGTAATGCATTATGTTACATTTGTGTTACTTTTTGTCACCTAAGCTGGCCTTCCTTATTTACAGTGTTGGGGAGTAACTAGTTACTAGTTTTTAAAAAAGTAACTGAGTAATTAAATGACAATTACTTATGAAAATGTTAGCGATTACAAATTTGTACACACCTTAGACCTTGGAATGATCTCAAAGTAAGTAAAAGGTGCTGATTTTTCCTGATAAAGACTGATTTTGTGGTGGCTGTGCTTTAAAACTGAATTATTACAATCTTAATTCAAGCGATGAAGGATTTTGAAAGTCTGACAGGAATCAGTGTTGATTACTGCAAGGATAAACCTACCTGAACTGAAAAAAAGAAGAAGCATTATAGCACTGAAAAAAATGCCATTAAAATTATTTTTAAAAGGTTCACTTACAAACATGTACATAGACATCTCCTTATTGTTTCAAAGGTTATATTTTGACACAATGTAGTTACAAACCAAATTAACACAGAAACCTCAATACTTGGCACATGATACACAATGATGGTAACAATCAGTAAATAATTTTTGAGTATGAATGGGTCATTTTGAGTAGTAAATGAACTCTAGATGTTACAAAACAGCAAGTTATTTAACCTAACAACAAAGACAATCATTAAACAGTGTAAATACATCTCAAAAACAGCTAAAAAAGTTAACCTTAATAATTATTTGTGCCCAAGTGCATGATGGGAACAATGGGATTGTCACGATTCACACCACTGCGGCTCCCTCCTCTCACCATTAGAGGGATACTTCACTGACACTCTGGACTTTAACACAAACTCCATTACCCACAACCCCTTTCGTGACCTATCACCTTCACAGGTGTCGGCCATTACACCTCATCACACATGGACTATAAATAGACCCACATTTCTCACAGAACTTTGTGAAGTATTGATTTACCGTGCTGTCAATTTCTGAGTGTTTATTCCTATGTTTGTTTGTCCTGGTATCGATCCTGTTTGTTTCCCGTTCCTGATCCTGTTTCGCCTGCCTATCGATACCCCACTTGTATATTGGATTACGTTTGAAATTTCTGCATGTAATTATATCTGTAATTCATTTCTGTATTTACATTGTTAATTACACTGTTGACCCATTCTTTACACCTTAACCTACCCATACCACCAAACCTGTCCCTAAACTTACTCGTATCCCACCTCAATAGCAGCGAAAGTGTTTTGCAATACAATATGAACACAATAAGTACATTGTACTTCTTTTTTGATGTAAGTACATAGTAGGTAAGGCCACTTAATATAAAGTGGGACCCAAAATTCACTTTTGCATGGTCTTTGGACATAAATTCCTTTTGGCAGTGTGTGTACACACCACCCTATAGTGATAAAAATCCACCCACTCCTTTTTTTTTTTTAATCCCCATATATCAGAAAGGCCCCGCCCACAAATGTTGACAGACACTGCTGTTTTAACATAGAACCACCCCCTGAGCGAGTTGACACAGTTCGCCATTGCTACACTGACGAGAATGTCTCCCAAGTGTTTTAGGTTCTAGAAGCTCCATCTTTGCCTGAAAATGGGGGCGGGAGCACGAGCTCATTTGCATTTAAAGGGCAAACACAAAAACAGTGTGTTTTGGCTCATAGCCTAAAAGTGGCAATTTCAACAAGTTTTAACAAGTTTCTTTCATTTTGTCAATGCAGAAAATAGATAAATCTATTGGGTAAACACAGTTAACTAAGCAAACCCGCGGCATGCATTTACAGACAATACAGGGTGTGTTTTGTGATTGACCATGTGAAACCAACCCTTTTAATGTTGAATTCTGAAGGCTGTCTTTTTATCAGTGCAGCTAAGAATGTAAAGTGAGTGGAGTTTTGTATGCAGAGCTGTGCTTTTGCACAGAATTGATGCTATAGGCATGACTCTTATTACTGGCACAAGAATTTCAATAAAATGCATGAAAAGAGGAGGAATTGTATACAATGCAGTTTATCTCAACAGCAGGACAACTTGTGAATGGCAGCAGAAATTTCCACGTCAAATTTTGCGTAATGTTCCTGTGGGAAAAGTGTTTGACCCCTATGAATGAAATTACCTGTATTATGAAAACAGTACTGAGGGCAATTTAAGCTGAAGTGGATTCGTGGGAGTCCACACTTGGCGGCAAACCTGACAGCTTTCGACAAACCAGTGGCTTTTTATCATTGTTTTGAGGCTACATTTTCACTTCGCCGCTATTAGAATGTGTGGCCGAGGCAGCTAGCGCAAGGCTACGGGATGAGGTAGAATTTTCACAAAACACAATTACAAATTTGAGCTTGCTAAAGCTACGGCTGCAAAACGGAATGGTTAACACTTGACCTGATGATGAAGTGGCAAAATTGGTTTCTAGGGAAAGGCTTTAGCTTGGAGTAAAAACTGAAAGAGAGAGCACAGGAACACCGTTGAGGCTTTTATGTGAGTCAGCATGGGGAAATCAAATGGCGGCAATGTAATTTTACCTGTGACAGGAAGGAAATCATTCAAGTTAATGTTATATTTCCTCTGTGAGACCAGCTTTTTTTTTTCTTTTACCAATTTTCATCGTTTCTTGTCCCTTCTGAAGTTTCCGGCATACAGTGTGTTTTCAGAAGTGAGGTGTCAATTATTTAAAAAGCTTACTGTGTCGCTCTTCATTGGCAGCTGAAGCAAGTACAGGAGCTTTCCTGGTCTATACACCTGTAGCTGCTTAAAACACATTTGAAATTCACAACAGGGAATTAAAAGAGAGTGGAAAAAAATGTTAGCGGCCCAACAAAGCATGAACAAAATTTCCATTAGAGTCATTAAACAATTTTACTGCAAGTGGCATCAAGTTGTCTAATGAAGTCTTCAATTAGTGCTAAAAATGCTTGAGCACATTAAAAAGGACCTTGTCCAATTGAGCTCCAGAAAGTCTCATAAACATTGAATGTTTCAATTAAAGCCCACTTCATTAGTTATCCATCACATAATCAACCATTACTAATTAGGAACATTCCAAACATTTGGGCACACATTTCCTGTCCACATCCCACAGTTTTAATGTAATTCCTCCATTAAGTGGGTTTGCATACCCATTGCCAAATGCTCAAGCAAATCAGCTTTGGTTTAAAACTGAACATCTATTTAGTTTTTTTTTTTTTTTTTAATTATTCAGTTAGACCAGGGATGTAATAATTATTTCGTTTTCTGTGTTAAAAAGAGCCTCTTTTTTCATAATTGGTTGAGTGTCTTTTTGATGGCCAAGTAATACTGCCTACATGGTTAACAAAAACATGGGTTAAAGAATGTAACAATATTGTTCAAAAGTTTCAGAATTTATTTAATTACAAATTCAGTAAAAATAAATAATAATATTAATTATAATTAAAATGAATTATATATATTTAATTTTAGGCCCCACTTGGTAGGAACCGCGCTAACAGAGCAATCATCAGAGTTTATTCAATTAGAACATATTCTGATGATTGCTCTTTTAGCCTGGTTAATTTAAAGTGTAAATGCTTAAGTCTGAATCTTGGTGCTCACCAAACAAACAGACCGAGACCCACCTTTTTAGGGGGTCTCAGCCGTTTCCACGCAACCTCTGAAGGGCTTCAGCTAATATACAAACGTAAAACGGACCAAGGACACCTACGAACCAAAACGAGGATGTGAAATCACAAGATGCAATCCTAAAATGGGCAGTTTTGACTCCTTTACATAATTAATAAGCTCTTTGTGAGTTGGTAAAACACCATCATATGCACACACACAGTAGCTGGGTTTCCATTCAAAGTTGTGACATTAACTTAAGTGCAAAATTGGAATATCACATAAACATTTGCCAGGTGTGTGAGCTGGCTACTCCGATCATCCATTCTACATTTCCACCGCTAAGGGTGAGATGCTACTGGCCTCTGGAGATTTGCTCAAACTGTTTAACTAAACCTTCTAGTCCTGTCTGTCTTCTTTACTGACTTTATCCAGCCCTTGTCTTCTGTCTTTTCTGTTTCCTTCCAGCCCTGAATCTCTTGCTTCTCTGTTGGTTTACTGAATTTACTATTTACTATATGCCACAACTGCTTAAGAATTGTGTTTATTTAGACATGGAATGAATTTACAAGCATATATCAAACGGGAGCCTTTTCAGACACACGCTCCAACTTCACTTCAGCACCAGACACGGGTCAAACGAACGCGGAAGCGGTACCGGTGTATTAGGCCTATATTAAAGCACTGTATCATATTCAAACCCAAATGAAACTGCGAGAATAGGCGCCGATTTATGTATCTGTTTACAATAAGCACTTATTTGCACTTACACAGGACAAAGTTTGAGGGTGCACACGTAAAATCTGAGGGAGAGCAGAGCCACAATCTCTATATAGGAGAGCGAACCCGCTGCAAGCCTAGAAAATGTAATATGCGCGCACCCTCTCTTGTATTACAATAATGCACTCTTGACATTTGCCATTAAAATAACGCTCAGATAAACTATGAAAAAAAGAAAAGCCCATGAGCACCCACGGGATCGGCGCCTATGACTGCGAGTATGCAATGTCGTAGTTAAGACATAAATTTACAAAAAAAGTGATTAAATCTGTCTTAAAACAGTGCATGTAAGTATTTATTATTTATGAGTCACATTTAAAGCAGTGTCAGATCTGCGTCAAGTTCAGCAGCGGCAGCTTTTAAATTAACAGCAGCCAAAATATTCTAATAACCAGCTGCTGTAATGTCTGTTAATTAAAGAACAAAATTAAAAAGAAGAAATCTGTAACTTCTGTAGTTTTTAGCTTTGTTTAATTTAGAATTTAGTGTTTTATAACTTTATTAAATTAGGCTATATTTTCTTGCTGAATGGCAAGGGTAGCTACATGACATCTATTATAATGGGTTTATGTGAATATTGTTTTAAGTTTCCTTAAATTGGAAGTTATTTTTTTAAAGTCGAATAAATGTAAAACTGATAGCTCTCAATTGTACTGTAATGTTGAATGGCTATAGTTAATGGTCAAATATTGGGTATTTTCATAGAGACATCAATTGGAATCAGTGATACTTGCCTTCAGTCATTAAAAAATATGGCATTAAACAAATATTAAAAATATACTTTCTTTATGTTCTTTCTACATTAATTTGAAGACTGAATGTAAAGTTATTGCAATATAAAAGTATAATTAAACAGTTTAATGTTAGGTAGGATTAATCATGATTAATTGCAATTAATTTCAGATTTAAAAAAAAAAAATTAATCAATTGACAGCACTTTTTTTAATAGGGGTCGTTGAAAAATTTGAATGTTAAAATAGGGGTCCCCTGGAAAAAAGGTTGGGAACCACTGTGCGTCCCTTCAGTTCTGACCTTTCTACCTATCCTCCCAATCCCATCTTCACCTTCTAGTTCTGTCTTTGATTCCATCTTTTCTCCTCTATTGCCTGTCACTTCCGCTGCTCACTCTCTGCCAGCTGCCCAGGATTCACCTCGTCCCCCCATTCCTCTGGCTCTGTCAGGCTCCTCCTTCCTTTATTGGTGTGAGGTTGCACCTTTCCGGAGGGGGACAATCTGTCACATCTGTCAGCTGTAACATAGGGGCAAAGGCATAGGGATCCATTTGCAGCTTTTATTAGAAAATCACAGCATACAGCAGGCAGGGGTCAGCAGACAACAAACAGGAGTAACATAGACTGGGCTAGAGAGTGGTCAGAGTCCGTGCAATAGATTGAGGTAGGTAGCTAGCAAACAAAGGATAGTCCGTAGGCAGGCGTGGGTCAATAGGCAGGCGGATAACAATCACAGGAGATAAACAAACAGAGTCAATAACAGGGCAATCAAATGCTCAGAAATGTAGCCAGGGCAATACAAGACTTCACCAAGAACTGAATGTGAAAATGGCCTATTTATAGTCTGAGTGTAATGAGGGGAAATGGCGGGCACCTGTGCAAGTGATCAGCCAGGAAAGGGCTTATGGGAAATGGAGTTTGTGATAAGGCTCAGAGTTCTTGTGACGGTTCCCTCTGGTGGTGAGTGGAGGGAGCCACAGAAGCCTGATTCGTGACACCAGCACACAGCAGTTTTGGATGAATATGTCATTTAAACAATATGTTATTTAATTAAAGAGATATACTGTCTTGTGATAACACTACATTATGTCAGAAAAAATATATATTAAAAAATGTATATCGTAAAAATCATTGATATATAACAAAATTATATGAGTGAAGTTGATGGTTGTATTGAAAATTAACCAAGACTAAATGTATCTTTTTTTTTTTTTTTTTTTGGTCATACCAAAAAAACAGAAGTCTTCGGAACACAAGTTATTTTTAATGTAATCCGATGGGTTTCTGACCATACATAGACACCAACACAAGTGACATGTTCAAGGCCCAGAAAGGTAGTAAGGACATTATTAAAATAGTGATATCAGTGGTTCAACCTTAATTTTTTAAAGCTGAAATTTTATGAATGTGTGTCAAAGACTGACACGGAAGAGAAGAAATGGTTAAACTTGTTATGTTTGTTATCTTTACACCAAAAAAAATATTCTTGTAGCTTCATATCATTAAGTTTGAACCACTGATGTCAAATGGACTATTTTAACAATGTCCTTACTACCTTTCTGGGCCTTGAACGTGTCAGTTGTGTTGCTGTCTATGCAGGGTTAGAAAGCTCTTGGATTTCATTAAAAATATCTTAATTTGTGTTCCCAAGATGAATGAAGGTCTTACGGGTTTGGAACAACATTAGGGTGAGTAATTAATGACAGAACTGTAAAAAAAAAAAAAAAAAAATTGGGTGAACTATCACTTTAAGCATCTCATCAGGGTTTTTAAAGGGAACTCTCTCATGAAGACTACAGTCGCGGTGTTAGCAAACATGGCTAGTTTTTCAAGTACACTCAACAACACTTATAGCAGTCTATTGTAACCTCTCAGAGAGGTGAATAAAAAACCCTGAAGTGCTCAGAATAAACTCACAGTGCCGCCCCTTCTTGTTCTCTCTAGTCGCATCTGTGCTGACAAGCCAATTAATGATACTGGCATTATTGTTTTTGAAGATAA
This sequence comes from Cirrhinus molitorella, assembly GCA_033026305.1. Taxonomy (NCBI): domain Eukaryota; kingdom Metazoa; phylum Chordata; class Actinopteri; order Cypriniformes; family Cyprinidae; genus Cirrhinus; species Cirrhinus molitorella. The sequence goes on from CM065134.1 coordinate 21,700,159, forward strand.
GGTGAAGGCAGGTCATTACCCAGTTCTGAACATCAATGCTGTCTATGTCTCTCTCTCTCTCTTTCTTTTTCTCTCCCACTGTTTTGGCCCTTCGTGCAGACTTGTTTTTTAGAATATTAGCACAGATGGTGAAGAGCCAGTGTTCTCCCTCTGGACTTCCACACTTTATAATCGACATGACAAGAGGCAGGTCTGTTATATCTGGGAAGAAGCATTCGAGTCAGTAGGTGTGCTGCGTGGTGCTTCGTGGTGGGGTTTGTAATTATTGCCGACAAGAGCAAACACGTAAAATGAAATCAATTTCAAAGATTTAATTTCGGCCTGATTAAAGGATACCGGATGGTCCTGATGCCGTATCATCCGCGCAGGTCCAGAATACACTGAATCTATTAGATGATTACATCTGCTGATGAGGCGCACATTCATTTCAAATCAGCTAACTCCAAAACAAACAACATCTACTAATGCGTTGAAAGAATAAAAGACACAAATAGAACAAAGATTCATGTGTAGACACTGTTTTCAAAGGTCACAGAATCAGTTCTATCTGGACTATTTTAACTATGTCCTAGCTTTCTGTGGCCTTGAATGTGGTAGTTGTGTTGCTGTCTATGCAGAGTCAGAAAGCTCCTGGAATTCATTAAAAATATTTTAATTTGTATTCCAAAAATGAACAAAGGTCTTATGGGTTTCGAATGACACAAGGGTGAATAATTAACTACCCCTTTAAAACTATTACCTAGAAAGTTGCTAGTTCTTTCCCAGCAAGAAGCAAGCCATGCCTTATCACCAATGTGCCCCTGAGCAAGACACATAACTCTAGGTTGATCTACGTGGATTGTTCCTGTAATAACTTAATAGTAGAGCTCGATGGTGCCATTGCATGAACATCACAGAAACAAACTCTAACCCCATTATGAAAGTAATTTGTTAAATGCCACCTTAAATGCCAATTTTCAATACTGTATGTTTAGATATTTCCTGTAGTGGTGAGTCTACTAGAATAAGAAGCAAAAGACCTTTTATTGTCTCCTCCCATAAAAGGCTCGAGGAGAACAAAGCCATCAAAAATGACCTTCTGACATTTTATCTGGTATCAATCACCCAGCTGACACAAAGAAAACACCTAGGTTTCTGACAACAGACATGGATCACTGGCTTTTGGGGCATTTACTGAATGTCATGGCTTAGCATGTATTATGCTAGGCTAAAGGTCCTGAGCTCAACAACAAAACCTTCCAATAGAGCTGTTAACATCAGCCCAGAACAGCAGAGTCACAAAGTCAGTATGAAACAGCATTCAAAACCCATTTTATATACGCAATGCTGACATCCCAGTAGCTGTTTTTTAGTCATAAGCGTTGTTAAGCTGTTTCATTGTTCAAACAATGGAACATAATGGGGTCTAAACTTATAGCTTCATAAGTCTAAGACTTAAAGTGTGTTTTGAGCAAGATTTGGTCAATTTTGACTTCATGTTGACTTTCCTCTTATTTGATCAATTAAACCTGATGGGGTGAATAAGAATAAAAGTATTTTTCTTTTCTCGAATCATTTTGAAACCAATAAGTCATCTTTTGCCTGATTTAATACACATGCTACACTATCAAGGGTTTAGGGTTTAGCTTTGCAGAGGTGTTTTGAATCACAAATTTCCCCTAATAACTCATTTGCGTGTGAGGGTGAAAATTAATGGGATTTCAGGGGGAACGGCGCATCAGTCCTCCCTCTGACCTTGTGTTACCTCTCCGAGCGAATATTTAAAATAACTCTCTGAGAGAGCACTTCTGTCACGTGGGAGACTTTAAAACATGCTCATTCACCTTTTTGACCTTGGACAAATGAGAGAGTTTTAAAATGGTCTGAAATTACTGGGTTCAAACCCATTTTTTGGATCTGGACGAAAGCATACATTGGAAAGGGTTCAGGGTGGTCTATGTAATGATTAATGAGAGGTGGTGAAGTTATCCTTACTGCTAATTAAGTTATGGATGCTTTAATTAGGAAATTGTCACAATTTACTCAGGCAAATGACCAAGTTACTTGCAGAGACTGTCTGAATAAGCGAGTTGGGGAAGCTTCTTTGAAACAAAAGTTTGTTAAAATACTTAAAATACTTAAACTAAAAAAAGCAAATCTTTTGAACAAGAATATACACTAAACACTTAAGCCAAACTGAAGCTTAAGGTAATTTGAAATATCACTAAAAATTAAATATCAGATGATTTATTTTGGCTATTAGAGAAGTATGTATTTTGTTGTATGAATATCTAAACAAACAAAATTCTGTGTTTGGCTTGGAAGAGTTGTTTCATAAGTAAAAGTAAAAATTTTGTGTTTGTTGGGGAAGCGTTGTCTCATAAGTAATGAAAAATTCCATGTTTGTCAGGGAAGCGTTGTCTCAAAAGTAATGGAAAATGCCATGTTTGGTTTGGAAGCTTTGTTTTATAAATAACAGAAAATTCTGTGTTTGGTGGGGAAGGCATTGTCTCATAAATAATGGAAAAATCTGTGTTTGGCATGGAAGCGTTGTTTCATAAGTAAAGGAAAATTTCATGTTTGGCTGGGAAGTGTTGTCTCATAAATAACGGAAAATTCTGTGTTTGGCTGGGAAGCATTGTCTTCTTAAGTAACTGAAAATTCTGTGTTTGGCTGGGAAGCGTTGTCTCATAAGTTAAGGAAAATTCAGTGTTTGACTAGGAAGTGTTGTCTTATAAGTAACCGAAAATAAATTTTTTGTCAGGGAAGCATTGTCTTCTTAAGTAACTGAAAATTCTGTGTTCGGCTGGGAAGCGTTGTTTCATTAGAAAAAGTAAAAATGTTGTGTTTGTTGGGGAAGCATTGTCTCATAAGTAATGAAAAATTCTGTGTTTGTCAGGGAAGCATTGTCTCAAAAGTAACAGAAAATGCCATGTTTGGTTTGGAAGCTTTGTTTTATAAATTAAGGAAAATTCCATGTTCGTCAGGGAAGCGTTGTCTTATAAATAACGGAAAATTCTGTGTTTGGTGGGGAAGCTTTTTTTCATAAATAAAGGAAAATTCTGTGTTTCTCAGGGAAGGCATTGTCTCATAAATAATGGAAAATTCTGTGTTTGGCAGGGAAGCGTTGTTTCATAAGTAAAGGAAAATTTCATGTTTGGCTTGGAAGTGTTCTCCTATAAGTAACCGGAAATGTATTTTTTGTCAGGGAAGCATTGTCTTCTTAAGTAACTGAAAATTCTGTATTTGGCAGGGAAGCGTTGTCTCAAAGTAACAGAAAATTCTGTGTTTGGCAGGGAAGCGCTGTCTCATAAGTAACAGAATTTTTCAGTGTTTGGTGGAGAAGCGCTGTCTCATAAATAACGGAAAATTCTGTGTTTGATGGGGAAACGTTGTCTCATTAGTAGCGGAAAATTCTGTGTTTGTCGGGGAAGCTATGTCTCATAAAAAATAGAAAATTCCATGTTTGGCGGGGAACAAGTTGATGTCCCCAACAACCTCTGTAAGCCCATATAGCCATTTGTTAGCAACCATCTTTTTGAAGACAAATAAATGCTTTAAATAATAATGAGTGGGGTATTACTGATGTATTTTTTGTTGCAGAATAAATTAAAATATCTTGAGCTTGTGTTGACCACAAACCTTATTTCAGGCACTAAACCAAAAACCCATTCAAAAAATGCACTGACTTCAGGATGACAGAACAGAAAGTGCTAAAATCAGCTTGTTCATTATTAACTCATTCATAAAAGTCATTTCTGGATTTCGGCCTAAAAAAAAAATAATAATAAAAAAAAATTCTTCCAGAACTCTATTAAGATCTCAAATAGGGTGACAGGATTCAAATTAAACAGATAAATGCACCAAAAAGTAGATGTAAAATGCTGTGTGAAGGCGGAATTAACTGTTTATTAAATCAAATCAAAACATTTTGCCATTGCTATTTGTGGGGGAAAAAACAAATAGCAATGGATTCTTAACAGGGTTCTTTCCCAAACAAATTAAGCACAAAATCTTCTACGCATTATATTTGGATTAGTCATTTCAATCTTAGTGCTGATTGCCTACACAACGCCTAAACAAATACTAACCTTTAACCCTAACTCTAACCTAACCTTAGTATACTATTAAGGTGCAGTCACATTTACGTTGTTTGATGGATTTACAAAATGCAGTCATTTATTAGGAATTTTATTGGGAATTTAGTTATGTAGTAGACAGTTATGAAAATGTAACAGTTACAAAGGGGGTTACATCTAAAAATGTCTGTAAAATGTTAGGATATGTTTTGTTGCTTTACCTGTTTTTGATGTGCATGATGCCTCCTGCCATTTAAAGTTTGTTTAGAAAAGCGATGCTATTCTGATGATTTTGATTGGTTCCCTGGTTTGAATTTGCAGCACAGCATGTCTGCCAATAACATCAGTCCACGTCATCACTGAAAGCTTTAGGCTACAACTGAGAAATTTAGATAACTAATCCAAAATGTAGTCAGTTACATTACTTTAATAAAGTAATTAAAATAGTTACACTACTGATTACATTTTAAATAAGGTAACTTGTAATCTGTGACCTATCACATTTCCACAGTAACCTTTCCAATACTGATTAAAGCTAACATGCAGTTAGCAGCACACATTTGCATTCAGAAGACTGGGGAAAAGCTCAGCCAACTGAACTTGACAGCCTACAATAGTCTTGCAAACACATTTTTAAAAGATTTAAAGGGAAGTGTTACGTGACCCAACAGTTTCTACATCTGTCTGACAAACAGCGATTGGAGGGAGATGCGAAAACATGTCAGAACATCAGACCTATTGCGTCTAAAAACAGAGCCGTGTCCAAGCCCTCGGCGTTTGTCCAGCTGCAGTCAGTGCTGGACAGCAGATGTAAGGGAGCTGGCGGTGGGCCACCGCTCTTGTGGGGGACGGCTCTTGAGAGTCGGCAGTTTTGTTGTGTCCGAACAGGACATGTCGAGACGTTCGCCTTACAGCAAAGGTGTTAGCGCCTCAGGATGAGTTCATCACCACAGCTGTTCTGCTAGCACACCATGCCAAGGTGTGAGGGGGAAAAAAACCTGTGAGAATGCCATTCAGTGTGAAACAGACAGGATGTTATCTGAAAAAGTTAGTCTTTTGGTTACATTTGCGTATCACACTGAAACTTCTGCAATAATTACATCTACATTTTATGAACAAACTTTCCACCATGCTGTTGCGCATTGCTAAGCAGTTTCTAGGCTGTTTTGATTAGTTGTTAGCCTCTTGCTACGTGGCAGTTAGGATATTCTCGGTTGTTGTTAAGTGCTTGCTTTCCCAAGTCTCTTCATGTAACATTTAACAAGTTTATTAGGGCTGGACAGTTATTCATAATATAGGGCAGAGTGGGGGAAAAGGGCACACCAGATGCAAAATTCACATTGTTTGCATTAACACATTCTCACTCCCAAGTCGTCACATATTGAGGCTTGCTAAGGTCCCTTTGGCGTCACATTTCCAATATCCAGCTACTGCCAAATTGTCCCTAGCAATAATTTTGCTAAAAAAAATAAATATATGTAGACTTATATGTTTTTGTAATTTCGGACGCATCTGAAACCAATGAGATTACCTAAGAAGTTAAATAGGCTACGTTAGAAAACTGCTCACTTTTAAGGACGCGCATTTAATACATGGGCAGAATGTAGTCATACACCAGACGAAAAGCAGCGCCACGTGTAATTCACAGGTATTTCACCCAGTTTAAGACAGCAGCAGTTAAACAGTTAACATAAAAGTAGTTTTAATAATAATAATGTTCACTTGGGTTTATGTCCCCACCAATGTCAAAAACAAACCTATGCCCTTGCTCAAAGTACCCCTTTAGCATATTTTTTTTGACACACAGCGTTCTCCATTGTTTTCAGTTGTTTGTCTTAATGTAATGGTTTGTTTGCATTTGTAAAAATTATAAATAATTTGATATAAATTTATACTTTGATTGGAGCACCTAATCCCACCCTTAAACCTACTCACTTCTTAACAATATAAAACACAGGCAAATATAAGTACAGGCACAGGAATTTATTGCAAAAACTGACCATAAACAAGCAAAATAAAAGCATTACAAACAATTTGTGTTGCATTCCAATACTTCTGAAACCATACAATATCTTCATGCAAAGAAGAGAGTAAAACATTAAGGTTTTAATCGCTGAAAATGATCCCGCTCCCTTAACGCATTCGCATCTCATTCAAAAGGTGCTCCCAAACATTAGCATGACGCAATCGATCACAAGACACACAAGAGCCAATGGCATTTCACAACAGCATGATGCAATCGGTCATGAGACACACAAGAGCCAAAAGAATTTCACAACCAAGGATGATGTAACGCTTCTTCTGGCAGCAATTTTTGAATTTGTGCACGGACTGCATCTGCGGCAAACAGGATGAGCTTTACGGTGAACACAGATAGCAATCACATCTGTTCCTTTTATAAATCAATTGTTTTGCCTTGGAAGACTTAGAATATTCATTTTTTTTAATTAATTGTGACTGTAGTTGTACCTGCCTGTTATATCTGTGTTTTATTGACAAATAGTTAGGTTTAGGGGCAGGGGTTGGGTTACGTGCTGATGGACGGTCCCGTATTAGCATATTTATGCCCTTGTAATTAATGCAGGTGATGGTGAAGTTACGTTGACGTGAAGCTGATGCGTAACTGACGCAAATCTCTACCTTGCAGTGTGAAACAGGCAAGATTCTTAATTTTCTCCCGACATAAGAGCCACTGGGGATGCATTAGTTTTGTTTTTGATAGTAACGCATCACCGAATACACAAAAAAAACAAAGAGAGGGGTGGAGTGAGCAGAGCTCATTATCATTTAAAGAGACATGCACTGAAACAGGTAGCTTTGAACAGAGCTGTTTTTGACAAGGTAAAAAGGTAAAGTCGTATTTTATATGATCATTGAGGAATTTTAATACTTTCTCTTGTTTTATTGATGGTTTTCTGATAATTTGGAATTAGGTTAAAAAGACAAAAAAATAAAAACAAAAATAAGAATATTATGAAATTCAAGATTGCTGCCCCGATGACATCATAATATGCAAATTAGATGAGTATATTTACACCCCACATAAACAGTCATGCACAACATTTTTCTAATTTACAGTGGATCTCTATCTTTAAGCCATTTCAAGCCACAAGCTTTTGAAATCTTGAGGTCAAAATTCAGCATTTTTCCCCCAAAACCCCTGGTGCCTAAAGGGTTAACTAAAGTATGTTAAAAATTACATTTTTTTTTCTTCCCCAAACCTAGTCCATGGGGTAAAATGCCCCCAGGAGGCACTCCTTAATTACTATAGATATTCTGTTTTGAACATCAAATGTTTTTTCCATTAAATGTATTCTAGCTAGTTGGTTTAATAAAAATATTTGGACTTTATATCTAAAAATTACCTTAGGTTAGCATCAGGTAGCTAGTTAGCTAGCCAGTTAGCCATTAGGCTATTATACTTTTGTTATTCATAATTATTCATTATATTCTTTTTCATTTTATGCTAAAACTTTGCTGTAAATGTGTAAAGCAAGTCAATTATGTCAATTATTAGGGCATGGAACCCTAACTAAAATCTTAATATGGCTTAATGTAATTATCAATCACAAAGGCTATAATTTAATTAAATAAACATAAGCGTTGCATTTTTCAGAGTTAGGTGTGGCATCCTGTTTTTTAGACATAAGCAGCTCATTACAAAAAAATAAAAAATAAAATAAAATAAAAAAAATAAAAAATTATTAGTATTTTAACACTGTAGTATTATTAGGGATACACCTATTGTATCCATTAGTGTTCTTTTTCTCTGGAAGTTTATGGCAGTCCATAGAACTGCTTGCTGGAAAGTTGCAAAATTTGGCACACTGATAGAGAACAGTCTCAACATTAACCATAGCAAATTTGGAGTCTCTAACTCAAACTCTCTAGTGCCACCACTTGTCCAAATGTTAAAATATTTAATGCTAATAACTTTTGAACTGTAAGGTCTAGAAGGAAAAATGTGTATTCATCCATTTTGGGCGTCGGCCATTTTGAATTTAGTTGTTAAATGTTATATTTTATGAACAAATCAACGTATCATTGCGGAAGTTGGTAAGTGTCTTCTGCACCATGCCCTGACAGTGCTCAAAAAGGTTAGAGACAGCGTCACCTTGTGGTCAAAAGTAGTCTATATTGTGGTCTATATTGAAAACTTACTTTTTCAAACTCCTCCTAGACTGTTAGTCCGATTTTTTAATAAATTGGAATACATTTTTGTTTAGCGCATCAGCAAATTAGCTGGAAAGATGCCAAAGTTCATCTGAGGCGGTATCTCTGCAAAGCTTTGACATATTTGCACCAAACTTTGTATGTGCTTTGGTCACCTCACACTGACCACGCCACATCAATTTGGTAACAGCGCCACCTATTGGTCAAAAGTAGTAAACCATTCATTAGCCTTTAATTCTGAAATGTCCAAAAAATGTAATAATTTTGCATTAGCATTAATTAGCCTATTGCAATAAAACTAATCTCAAAATATTCCTTGGGTCAGGCCGATAACATAGATACCAATTATTCAATTGTGGGCCAAACTTCCTGTCCGCTATTTCGATTTATATTTATATTTATATATTTGATTTTGATTTATATTTACTTTTTCAATCTTCTCCTTGACCTCATCAAAATCGAATCAGATCATCATCAGACCATGCTGGCAAAAAGTTTTTGTACATTTCGTGTCGATGTACAAAACCGTTTTTGACTCTGAAGCTATATCTCTGCAAAGCTTCGACAAATTGACACCAAACTTTGTGACGGCCATTGTCACCTCACACAGAACACACCACATATATTTGATAACAAATAACCTACTGGTCAAAAGTGATAAGCCACTAAATCATATTACTAATGGTTGTATTTATGATTTTTCAGTAATTTTGATTAAAATAATCTTAAAATTGTTTTAATTACTCATTGCTGCAGTTGGTCTGATGCTCCATGCAATGCTTAGCTCCTCATTTTGCCTCTGTAATGCTTGGCCCCGTAATTGCTGCTTGCAGCTATATTTATTATTTTTGTTATTAATGTTGTTGTTGTTTTTTAAATACTTGATTTTACAGTGAATAATAATAATAATAATAATAAGAAGAAGAATCTTAATAATAATAATAATAATAATAATAATAATTATTATTATTACTTAGTCTAAACTGGGTATACTTACAAACAAGCACAGCAAACCTGGAGCTTGTTGAATTAATGAATGAAAAAACAAACAAACAAACAAACAAAAAAGGTAAATACTTGATTTTACAGTGAAATATTACAATAGTAAAATTTATTTTGTTTTATAATAATAATAATAATAATAATAATAATAATAATAATAATAATAATAATTTATTATTATTATTATTATTTAGTTAGTTAGTTAGTCTAAATTGGGCATCCTTACAAACAAGCACAGCAATATTACAATATTACAATATTACTATTGCATATTACAATAGTAAAATTTATTTTGTTTTATAATAATAATAATAATAATTAGTAGTAGTAGTAGTATTTATTTTTAATAATAACTGTTATTAATTGTTGTTGTTGTTGTTGTTGTTATTACATATTCATTTAGTTAGTCTAAATTGTGCATCCCTACAAACAAGCACATCAACCTGGAGCTCCTCATTTTGCCTCTGTAATGCTTGGCCCCGTAATTGCTGCTTGCAGCTATATTTATTATTTTTGTTATTAATGTTGTTGTTGTTTTTTAAATACTTGATTTTACAGTGAATAATAATAATAATAATAATAATAAGAAGAAGAAGAATAATAATCATAATAATAATAATAATAATAATAATAATAATAATAATAATTATTATTATTATTATTATTATTACTTAGCCTAAACTAGGAATACTTACAAACAAGCACAGCAAACCTGGAGCTTGTTGAATTAATGAATGAAAAAACAAACAAACAAACAAACAAAAAAGGTAAATACTTGATTTTACAGTGAAATATTACAATAGTAAAATTTATTTTGTTTTATAATAATAATAATAATAATAATAATAATAATAATAATTTATTATTATTATTATTATTATTTAGTTAGTTAGTTAGTCTAAATTGGGCATCCTTACAAACAAGCACAGCAATATTACAATATTACAATATTACTATTGCATATTACAATAGTAAAATTTATTTTGTTTTATAATAATAATAATAATAATAATAATTAGTAGTAGTAGTAGTAGTATTTATTTTTAATAATAACTGTTATTAATTGTTGTTGTTGTTGTTGTTATTATTACATATTCATTTAGTTAGTCTAAATTGTGCATCCCTACAAACAAGCACATCAACCTGGAGCTTTTATTTTTTTATGAATTAATTAATGTAAAAATGTTACATTAGGCCACAGGGGCAGCCGTGGCCTAATGGTTAGGGAGTTGGACTTGTGACTGAAAGGTTGCAGGTTTGAGTCCCAGGTCCGGCAGGGATTGTCGGTGGGGTGAGTGATTAATCAGCGCTCTCTCCACCCTCAATACCACGACTGAGGTGAGACCCTCGAGCAAGGCACCGAACCCCCAAACTGCTCCCCGGGCGCCGCAGCGATAGCAATATGGCTGCCCACTGCTCCGGGTGTATGTTCACGGTGTGTGTGTGTGTTCACTACTGTGTGTGTGCACTTGGATGGGTTAAATGCAGAGCACAAATTCCGAGTATGGGTCACCATACTTGGCCACACGTCACGTCACTTTCACTGTCACTTTCACTTTCACTGTCACTTTCACTTTCACTTTAATTGCAATCACAATTTTTATTGAGGAAAAATCACAATTATTAATCCTCAGTTTCTCAACACAGAAGCAGAGGTGGGATGTTTTGTGATTTTTATGAAGTGACACTTTACAATGTGCTAACAGTAACATTAGCACTTTCTTTATGCAAAGTTTTTTTTTGCCCCCCTCACTGTCATCTTTTTCTTTATTCTTTCTTGTTTGTAGTTATGTTTTGTTTTGTTTTTGGCTGTAGATGTGTTTACTCTGTCTAGTTTTCATGCAGCCTGTTTGCTGTCACCAGTTTTCATGCAGTGAAACAAAATAAAACACCAGGCAATACACCAATGAAAAGTTTCCCATTTCCCAACTTTTTAATGCAGTCTAACTTCTTACACACATCACCACTGTGGGAATTTCTGACAAAACAACTAAATAGTTTTTATTGTTATTATTGAGGTTCTTTTTTTCATTTTTGTGCACAACTAATAAAACAAGGAATAGGTTGTCACAATAACAGCTAACAGTAAAGTTTATGACGGCTGCTCCTGCAAGCTCAACACACAAATTCTGTGTTTTTGTTCAGTCCAAATAACTGGATTCCACTGAAGCACTTGTTTACCAGCAGTATTTTGAAGTTTTAAAACTAAATCTTCAGTTGGACCAAGCGAAAACTGTGTTGAATTCTGTACTTCACTGATAAGAACGACACACACACACTTTGAAAGTGCAATATCCATTATACTATACATACAATGACTGCTACAACTGTGGTGCACCTTTAATTTACCCCTGTTTCTCTCAACAAGATGAAAGGAGAGGTTTCCAATCGAATGTATGAACAAAAGGTTTCCAATTGCATGTATAAACTCAAATTAATAGACTGAATATAATTTGTTATCATAATAGTCGTTAAAAAATACAATCTAATCGCATAATGTATTTTACCTATTAAGTAAATATGAACAAGAGTCAAAGTTCTGGCTGCTTTAGCGATCACCGGTTATAATTAAAATGCTGACTGAATGAGCGGCGTTATACTGGCTGCGGTTCAGCTCAGCCTTCATCTTGGCTCTTTTGTGAACTCAGACGAAGCTTTTAAGATGGGAATCCTGGAACAAACAACGCTTGACTTTGAGAATAACAGCCAGTGCTGAGAGCTGATTCAGCTGTTTGCGTAGATCAAGCCCAAGGTGATTTTGAAAAAGTAGCTTCAAAAGAAGACCTGCAGTAGGCACCGGAGATGCTCGCATACATACTAATATGCGTAAGTAAACATCCTCTACCAGCAACCGAGACAGCACTTTCAGGGAGATATGGTGAAATTATCAGGCAGACTTACAAAATCCTTTAGTCTATACAACTCCTGATGCAATTTGCACCATTTAAAGATTAATATTCCATAAAATTACCCTCCGCCTTCGGAGCATCATTAGGCTGAATGGATGTTTCTGTGTCATCATTATTTATTCAAATGATTTTATTTCACTTTGATGAGAGCAAAACTCATAACCGCATGTACCTCCATGTTTCCCTGATAAAATTTTTACATATCTATAAATAATACATTGAATCCTGAATAATGCAAGACTCAAAAAGAGTATATCTACTTCCAAAAAAGCTGAAATTTTATAAAGTACATTTTGTTCCACTCCATTAAAATCAGATTTGCGCCTGATGTTTCAAAACACTGCTGGTGTCTAACAGATTTGATGTATTATCCATGGTTGGCTCACCTAAATATGAAATTATGTCATTGTTTATGTGTTCCCATGTTGTTTCCATGGTAGAATACAAAATGAGATGTTTATCAGAATATTAATGCAGCTCTTTTAAAACCTGGTCACCATTTGCTTTCATTGTATGGAAAAGATCAGCTTGTACATTTAGCTGTCTCATTTTGTGTTGTATTGAAAAAGTCAGTAATATTGGTTTGGAACAACAATTATGAAAATAATTCCAGGAATTATTGGATTTTTGGAGGCATTTGTAATATTATTGCTGAAATCTTATTAGTAATTTGTTACAGTAGTTACTGCAAAATGTTATCGGATATAATGGCTGTAACTAGTTACCACTCAACACTGCTGTCAAGCACCAACATGGCTAAAAAAATATAAAAGAACCCCATATGACTTCTGTACTATATCAGTTTTCTGAAGATTTGTTTGATGAAAAGGTTCATTTGAGTTACCCACCACAACTCTCAAAATCAACAGTAACATGACAAATTTGAATATACACATTAAACATGAATTCATTTTTGTTATCTTCCACACACAAGATGTAATGATTTTAGAAAACTTGGAATACAGTGCACAAGTCATAAATAGATAGCTTATTTCTGAGGTTGAAATCTGGTAACCATTCACTGAAAAAGAGCAGTTCGGACATTCTGCTAAATATGGAAGCCGTTTTCGCCACTGAAAAAAAAAGGTAATTGCAACTTTTTATCTTACAATTTTGACTTTTCTTTCTCAAAATTCTAAGTTTACATAAAGCCAGGATTGCGAGATATAAACTCACAAATATTTTTTTTCCTCTCAGTATGATATAAACTACTATAACAATTGTGATTTATAATGTCAGAACTGCCAGATATACACTCACAATTCTGACTTTTTTTTCAGAATTGCATGATATACACTGGCAATTGTGAATTATAAAGTCAGAACTGCCAGTTATAAACTCACAATTCTGATTTTGTTCTAAGAATTGTGATATAAAATTGCAGGTGATAAACTCTAAATTGCGAGATATAAACACAATTTAGACTTTTTTCTCAGAATTGCATTATATAAACTGGCAATTACGAGTTATAAAGTTAGAATTGGAAGATATAAACACAATTCTGATTTTTTTTTTTTTTTTAGAATTGTGTGATATAAACTCGCAATTACAAGCTATAAAGGCAGAACTGCAGGATATAAATTCACAATTGCAAGGAAAAAAAGTCTGAACTGCAAGTTTATACCTGATTTTTTTTTTTTTTACATTTTTTAACTCGCAATTGTGAGTTTATATCTCAATTCTGAGAAAAAAAGTTAGAATAGCAGGTTTGTATCACACACTTCTGAGAAAAAAAGTCAGATTTGCACATTTATTTCTTACAATTCTAAGAAAATAAGTAAAAATTGTGGGTTTGTATTATGCACTTTTTTATTTTATTTTATTTTATTTAGTAGCATAAATGGGTTGGATTAAAGAAAAACAACAACATCAACAACAACAACAACAAAACATAAAATCATATTGTTTTGGAACAACATAATGATAGAAGTTAGATTTTTGGCTCAACTGTCCCTTTAAATGGATATTTAACAGATCTTCAATCAAAGCCTTTTTTTCCTCCTCAGTATTGCATGATATAAACTCACAATTTCGAGTTATAAAGTCAGAATTGCCAGATATAAACACAATTCAGACTTTTTTTTTTTTTTCAGAATTGCATGATATAAAGTGGCAATTGCAAGTTATAAAGTCAGATTTGCGAGATATAAACTCGCAATTGCAAGAAAAAAACTGTGCGTTTATACCAGATTTATTTTATTTTATTTTTTTCACTTTTTGACTTACAATTGCGAGTTTATATCTCAGGTTTGTATCATGCACTTCTGGGAAAAAAGTCCGATTTGCAAGTTTATTTCTTACAATTCTGAGAAAAAGTTACGTTTTGTATTCAGTAGCAGAAATGGGCTTCCATAGCTAAACTTCATTTTTTTTTGTTAGATAAATAAAAAAAAAAAAAGTCATATTTTTTGGAACAACATAATAACATAAGTTTGATTTTTGACTCAACTGTCCCTTTAAATTGATATTTAACAGATCTTCTAAACACAAAATTTAGATTAGATTAGATTAGATTCAACTTTATTGTCATTACACATGTACAAGTACAATGCAACGAAATGCAGTTTAGGTCTAACCAGAAGTGCAATAAGAAGTAAAGTGCAGGATATAAGTTAAATAATTTAAATGTAGATAAAGCGTTCTATGGTAATAATTACAGATGGATACATACTATGAACATAATATACAGATGGTTATGTACTATAGGCAGGAATTACAGATGGGATATTTACAGATGGGATATTTACAATGTAGTAAAATGTGCAATGAAGTGCAGTGTATATTAAATACTGAATAGAATATTAAATACTGCAGGTGAAATTTTGATCAGATGTTCATCCGAGGTATCAGTGCAGTGGATTGAGTAGTGAATTGCAGTATAATATATGCTGCAATTATACAATGATTGAGAGTGAAGACAGACAGGTAGTGCAAATGAGCATTAGAATAGTGGTTTTTAAGTCCCTTAGTGCATATGAGTGATCATGTAGTGCAAATACAAGTTAATAGTGCAAATACAAAGGTTATGGTTGATTAAAGAGGTATGAGGAGGATGAGGGAAGTGAAGGTGTGAAGGAGATGCAGTGGAATCAATGAGGGGCAGAGTTCAGTAAGGAGACAGCTCTAGGAAAGAAGCTGTTCCTCAGTCTGCTGGTTCTAGTCCGGAGGCTCCTGAAGCGCCTGCCGGAAGGCAGGAGAGAAAACAGTCCGTGGGCGGGGTGAGAGGAGTCCTTAAGAATACTGCGTGCACGACGCAGGCAGTTTTTCCTCTGCAAGTCTTTGATGGCAGGGAGTGGAGTCCCAGTGATGCGTTGGGCAGTTTTCACCACCCGCTGCAGTGCTTTTTGCTCCGCAACAGAGCAGCTTCCATACCAGACTGTGACACAGTTGGTTAGTATGCTCTCTATTGTGCAGCGGTAAAAGTTCACCAGGATGGCTGGGGACATCTGATTTTTCTTCAGTGTCCTCAAGAAGAAGAGCCGTTGGTGGGCCTTCTTGACCAGGCTGGAGGTGTTGGTGGTCCAGGACAGGTCTTCTGAGATGTGGGTCCCCAGGAACTTGAAGCAGGAGACACGCTCAACAGCCATCCCGTTAATCTGGATGGGATCATGTGTGCTTCCTCTCTCCTTCCTGAAGTCTATAATCAGCTCCTTAGTTTTGGTGGTGTTAAGGAGCAGGTTATTTTCTGTGCACCATGTAGCCAAGTGCTGGACCTCCTCCCTGTAGGCAGTCTCATCGTTGTTGCTGATGAGACCGATCACCGTAGTATCGTCTGCAAACTTGATGATGGTGTTTGATCCATTCAAAGCTCTGCAGTCGTGGGTGAAGAGGGAGTAGAGGAAAGGGCTCAGCACACAGCCTTGTGGTACGCCAGTGTTGAGCATGATGGTGGTAGAGCAAGTGAGGCCTGACCTAACATGCTGAGGTCTGTTGGTCAGAAAGTCCATAATCCAATTGCAGAGTGAGGTGTTAATGCCCAGATCTCCAAGTTTAGTGATTAGCTTGGAGGGGATGACGGTGTTGAATGCCGAGCTGAAGTCGACAAACAGTATACGTGCATGAGTGTTCTTATTGTCCAAGTGTGTGAGTACAGAGTGCAATGCTATGGAGACTGCATCCTCTGTGCTCCTATTGGTCCGGTATGCAAACTGGAGTGGGTCCAGTGTAGACGGGAGACAGTTTTTCAGGTGTTCCAGGACCAGCCGTTCAAAGCACTTCATGATGATGGGTGTGAGTGCTACAGGACGGTAGTCATTCAGGCATGATGGTTTAGAGTGTTTTGGCACTGGCACAATGGAGGTGGATTTAAAGCAAGTAGGCACAGCCGCTTGAGCGAGGGACATGTTAAAAATGTCTGTAAAAACCCCAGCAAGCTGCTCCGCACATGCCCTAAGTACGCGTCCAGGGATGCCGTCTGGTCCAGCAGCCTTGCGCGTGTTGATCCGGCTCAGTGCAGTATACACATCTGTGGAGGTCAGTGTGATGGACTGGTGATTATTTGTAGATGTAAGCTTGGTGGCAGATCCTCTATTGTCTCTCTCAAAGCGAGCATAAAAGTCATTGAGCTCGTTCAGGAAAGAGGCATTTGTGTCTGTTGGGGTGGAATGGCTGGGTTTGTAGTCACTGATGGCCTGGATGCCCTGCCACATGCGTCGAGGGTCAGAGTTGGAAAAGTGATCCTCTATCTTTAGCTTGTAGCAGTGCTTGGCCTTTTTGATGCCCCTCTTCAGATCTGCCCTGGATGTGCTGTAGGCCTGTGCATCTCCTGATCTGAAGGCTGTGTTGCGTGCCTTCAGCAGGAGGCGCACCTCCTTGTTCATCCATGGCTTCTGATTTGGGTATGTGGTGATCTGCTTCTGAGTTGTGACACTGTCTGCGGTGGTGTTAATGTAATCCAGAACAGAGGAAGTATAGCTGTTTATGTCCGTGTGAAAGCCACATGTGGCCTGAGAAGCAAACATACTCCAGTCAGTATTTTGAAACCTGTCCTGGAGTGTGAGGTCTGCCCCCGCTGGCCACACTTTGATGGTCTTCACTGATGGCTTCACACGGTTGATGAGGGGTGAATATTTGGGGATGAGGAACAAAGAAAGGTGATCTGATTGTCCCAGGTGGGGGAGGGGGGTCACAGTGTAGGCTTCAGCCATGTTTGTATAGACATGGTCCAAAGTTTTGTTGCCTCTGGTGTGACAGGAAACGTTCTGATGAAATTTTGGGAGCACTGTCTTTAAGTTGGAGTGATTAAAATCCCCCGCAACAATAAATGCAGCCTCCGGGTGAATAGTCTGTTGTTTACTGATGGCCGCATGAAGTTCGTTCATTGCGAGCTTGGCATCAGCGTCGGGAGGAATGTAAGCAGCGGTTATAATGACTGATGTAAACTCCCGCGGCAGATAAAACGGTCTGCACTTAACCATGAGAAACTCTAGGTTAGCTGAGCAGTGTTTGACAACACTAACAGAGTTCGTGCACCAAGCTTTGTTAACATAAATGCACAATCCTCCGCCTCTGGTCTTACCGGTGTCATCAGCCGATCTATCTGCTCGAAATGTTTGGTGTCCAGCTATGTCAATAGCGTTATCCGGTATGCCGCTGTTTAGCCATGTTTCGGTGAAAATCATGACATTGCAGTTCAAAAGCCTCTTGCTGTGGCTAATGCGGAGTCGAATCTCGTCCATTTTGTTCACCATAGACCTCACATTGGCGAGGAAAATGCTGGGGAGAGAGAGCCGGTGTGGTGTTAGCTTTAGCTTAGCTCTCAGTCCTCCGCGTTTCCCCCTCCTTTGTTTACGGTCGCGCCGCCGCCTTCGAGCACTTCCGCCCGGCCGAGTAGGGTGCGCAGCCTCGATTGTTTTGGCGATCTCAGGGGCGAGACGAAGATTGCTGATAAAACTGTCGGAAATGTGCAAACTTATATCCAAAAGCTCCTGTCGGGTGTACGATGTTAATGCACAACTGTTCTGCACGAACAGACCCGATATGAGCAGGAGAATTACCGCAAAACTGCAAAAACTGGAGAGACGCTGAGCCTCGCGTTGTGCACGCGCCGCCATCTTGGTCGATCATGAGACATCATGAGACATTTAGCAGAATGCCATGGCTGCTCATTTCCATACAATGACAGTAAATTGTGACCAGGGACTGTTAAGCTCCAAAAATGGTTAAAAATTGTGTTTTCTGACAATAAATAAACAAACTTGAAATTTAAGTCATTATTCAATGATAATCTTCTTCTCTATCACACCATTTGGAATCAACAGCACAGCAAATTTGAATACAGTTTTGTAAATAATGTTAGAAAACTTGTAATTGCCCCAAGTCATATATAGATTACTAATTTGTTATTTTTTGCTGCTTGAAACCTGGTCAGTATCTATCGTATGGAAAAAGGCAGCCTGGACATTCTGCCAAACATCTCTTTTTGTGTTATATGGAGAAAAAAGTCTTATTAATTTGGAATGACATGTGGGAGAGTAAATGATGACAGAATTTTAATTTTTGGCTCAACTGTCCCTTTAAATGCATATTTGATAGATATGGAGGCAACGAGCGGTCTATTATTATATGGAAAATTCAAATGGAAATTAAATCAACAATAACAAGCTTTCAAAGCCTGAGACCTTGAATAGCATCTTTTTGATGTAAACCACATATTGTGATGTTGTTTGAGTCATTGGCACAATCACAAGAGCATGCCATTTCACGACAGAAAATGTTCAATACACTGAATAATGCAATGCCACAGCTCTCTTCGGCTTTGTTCTGGAAGCTTTATTTCAGCGTGGAGCCGCCTCAGTCAGTTCAGGGATGTGACTGTCATATACTAACAAAGGAACACCTGGAGGTGATCCACAAGCAAACTCAGCCAGTCAAGAAAAGATCACCTGACTATTACGAGGAAATAGATGGTTTCTGGGATATTTTTTTCACACAAAGCTCTCACTTAAAATATCCGGCATTAATCATTTAGGGGTCAATGACGTGATGCTTATTTTTCCTGTTTATTCATTTGTTCAGAAATGCATTAAAAATTCATCCATCATAATAATATTTTTAATTGCTCATTTAAATTCATTATTTTAATTAAAAGTTTACCTAAAAGAGTGAAATTATTTAAAAGAAAATCTTAAGCAGTTTGGCATTATATTATATTAACATTAACTACTAAAGCTACTAAAACTTAAATAAAAACAAATTAAAGATTTCAAATTTTATTTAAAATAAAACCAAAATGTATAGTATAGTAGTATAAAAAAGTATAAAATGTAAGAAATAGTCTAAAAAAGTCATGTTTGCCCACTAATTATAGTCATGTATTAATAAACTCCTTAAATCTACTGTATGTTACACAGCGACCTTTGTGAAATCAGGTGAACGCACAATAGCACTAGTGTATTTGAGACACTTAGTAGGACGTCCTCTAATCGTGCCTCTCAGAGTGGAAGCCAAAAAGAGGGATTACCTCTGATGTTACAACGGGTTGTATCCTCTCAGCTGCAGTCTGTGAGAGAATGGAGGATTAAGGAAGCAGGATCTGGCAACCGCCGAAGATTGGCAGCATGGAACAGATGGTCCGGAGGAGAGGAACGATGTGGACATGCAACGAAGAAGTGCAGCCCTGAACACAGATAAGAGACGAGGCAACTGATGAGAGCGCTGCTGTATAATCGAGCGATCCACCTTCAGCCCACACTCAAAGACAATATACTCTTAAAGCTCCCAGAATGGCGTTTACAGCTATACGAGAACCTTTTTTGATTTTTTCTGACACCATTTACTCACCCTTGTCATTGCAAACCATATGGCGTTTTTTTCTTCCGAACAACACAAAAGGAGAAGTTTTGAATAATGTAATAGCTGCTGTTTTCCATGCTCCCATTACTATGGGGACTAGAACTGTCAAGCTTAAAAAAAAAACAAAAAAACAAAAACGCATAATAAAAGTGGTCCATACAACCGATAAGGTGCTATATATCATGTCTTCTTTATTCATATGATAGTTGTGGGTATTTTTTTTTTTTTTTTTTTTTCATAATTTTATGCTACTGTACCTGATCTCATGACGAAAATGTACCTGTGGGAACTTTTTTGCAAGACACAAAATATGTACCAATTAATACATATTACTGCAGTTTCCCCTCAGTCGTTCACTTCGATGTTACATCAAATTACGTATTGGGATAGTACTTGAGAGACCTATCACCTCTGAGCTAAAGAGAAAAGCCCAGTTAACATTGGCGAGTGGAATTTGCATGCAGCGCCACTCCCCTGTACTCACGGGTATATAAGTTGGTGGTGTGTATCCACTTATTCAGATTTCTGCTTTGGAGCCATCGCCGGATGCAGAGCGTTTTCTGAAGAAGAGAGAATATTTCAAGCCCTTGATTGTGTAGCTGGCTTCTGCCGGTGTCCTTCAACCAGAGCGAAGCACCGCCTTGAGTGCACCTTTGTGTCATGGTCCTTCACTGGGTAGACCAATCTAAAAGAGCAAAATTTCTTACACGTCGTTGAGAGTGTCTTTTGGGATGACTTTCTGACCGTGTGCTTCTGGGTGTGGTAGTTTCCTGACTTCTGACACAGACACAATCGCTGCCTCATATCTGGGGAAAACATGGTGATGAGGCTTCTCTTGTCTGATACCCATGCTCTGAGAGCTTCTTGGCTGCACTGGTTAAAAGCAAGGGAGACTTGAGGATTATAGTTCGGATTATTTCACTGGGTAAACCCCCACGGAAGACTCCTCATTCGTAGCCCCGTGGAGCTTCCAACAGACGACGCCCGCTCGTCCATGGCGAACCTTGTGTCCCTCTCGGTGCTCCACAGGAAGACAGGATTTCTATCGCTGCATCAGAGAAGGGGCTTTCGTTTGAAGAGGTTGTCGATTTCACTGAGCAGTCCCCACGAAAATAGCAGCTGCCCAGTCGGAGTCTGACATCGAACTGATGGCCATGCTTCCCTGGGCCGCCTTCTACTGAGCACTCGAGGCTGTATGATTGGCTGGCCCCCTCATGTGACTCCCGGCCACGTTCGGCCACAGTCCTTCCTTTCCGGAAGTGCATGAAAGCTCACCAAGACTGGAGGTCTCCGGCCGTTCTTGTTTGGGCTCTTCCCTCCTCACTATCTTGGATGGTGGCACAGCCAGGTGGTGCACTGACATTCCCCAGGTAGGAGTGTGTGGTTGCAGTGGTTATCGTGCAGCCGATGTGCTCTCACGACAGCTCATCTTCCTGGAGAATGGCGTCTCCATCCCCAGGTGGTCCAGTTCATCTGGAGTCGATTCAGGGAGGCTCAGATAAATCTGTTTGCCTCCCAGGTATCCTCCCACTGCCAGCTCATCTACTCCCTGACCGAGGCCCCCCTCGGCAGGGACACGCTGGCACACAGCTGACCCCGGGGGCCCCTAAAGTATGCCTTTTTCTCAGTGAGCCTCCTTGCACAGACCCTGTGCAAGATCAGGAAGGACAAGGAGCAGATTCTGCTGGTTGCGCTTTACTGGCCCACCCAAACCTGGTTTGCAGACCTCATGCTCCATGTGGCAGCCCCTCCCTGGAAGATTCCCCTGAGAAAGGACCTTCTTTCTCAAGGGATGGGCACTATCTGGCACCCACGCCCTGATCTGTGAACCTACATGTGTGGTTTCCGGACGGGACGCAGTAGACCTCACTGGTCTTCGTGATAGACACTATCATTCAGGGCATCATCACCTGATTGTCAGGTTCATGAGAGGTGTGAGGAGGTTAAACCCTCCTAGTCCGCACCTCATCCCCTGTGGTTCTCCAAGGGCTAAAGAGAGCTCCGTTTGAGCCGCTTGGCTCAGTTGAGCTGAAATACCTGTTGCTTAAGACCTCGCTTCTGATTGCCTCTATCAAGAGGGTGGGGGACCTGCAAGCATTTTCAGTCAACGAGACGTGCCTTGAGTTCGGTCCGGCTGATTCTCACGAGACCTCGAGACCCCGGCCCGGTTATGTGCCCAAGGTTCTCACCACTCCCTTTCGGGATAAGGTGGTGAACCTGCAAGCTCTGCCCTCGGAGGAGGCAGACCCAGCCTTGGAACTGCTGTGTCCCATCACGCACTGTGCATTTATGTTGACCATAACCAGAGCTTCAGATGCCCCGAGCAGCTCTTTGTCTGCTCTGGGGGATGTCAAGCAGGTTGTGCCAAAATTGGCCTAAATCATGCAGTCTGAACCAAGCTTTACTCACACTTGTTGTTGAGCACCATATGACTTACTTTGTTCTTAACAATGCAAAAGGAGAAATTTTGAAAAATATACTAGTTGCTCTTTTTCATGGAATTATAAAGAACGGGGATTAGAGCTTTCAGGCTTGAAAAAAGGATGCAAAAGTACCATGAAAACTTCGTAATAGTGGTCCATACAACTTAAGAAGATTTGTATTCATATGATAGTTTGGCTTTTAACTTTTTTTGCATTTTTCTTTTATCATTTACTCATTCATGTTGTTGTACACTATATGATTTTCTTTCTTCTGAATGAATAATAAAGTAGCTGCTTTTTTCAAAGCAACTGCAGTGAATGGAGACTTTTAAGCTTTAAAAAGATGCAACAGCACCACTGTTGCACTGGCGCAAAAAGAGTGTTCTTCTTTTCCCCAGAAAGATGCAGTTCTGATTTGATATGTCCGTTGAGTGGTGCTATAACTCTGTGATGCTTAAAAATAACGTAGCATCTGCACTACACTTAGACATACCCGATAGTATAAACAAAAGCAAATGTGATTTAAACATGCAATGGAAGCATGCCATTTTAGCTTGTTTTTCGATCTCTCATCTTTCAACTCTTTCATCGTGAGTCATGTTTTTCACAGGATTCGTACCCAAGGATTTCACATCCTAAGTAATACAGCTGAAGCCAGAAGCTAACAATAAATACATTTTTTTACCCATTAGATTGTTTTGTTAATATCTACCCCTACCCTAAACCTACCCCTACAATAATGCAAAAACAGTAATTATTAAACTGTAATCATAACCGATTACTGTACAAAAGTGATTACAAGTACTCGCTGTTTTACCGCCACTAGTGTTCATTTCTGATTCAATGGCAGGTATGCAGTAAAACCATTTAATGCACAGGTAGTTCCAAGTCAGTTTAATTACCGTTCTATATTAATGCGCTGCTCTAATTGATGCACACACAGAGAGAGAGAGAGAGAGAGAGAGAGAGAGGTCAGAGATCCCATACATAAACTTGTTGTCAGTGCTTCCTCACGATTCTTATTAATAAAATAGCCTAGATACTAGATCGCTACATTATATTTCTCAGCAACTAGGTGGTAAAACCACTGTTTTTGAATTAATTAGTTGTTAGACGTGCAGCATTCAGGTAACATGCACAACTGTCATCTTTCCCTTTCTTTTTCTCTCTCCTTCTTGCGTGCTTTCTCTTCCTCGACCGATCAATAATTCATTGAAATAAATGCTACAATTCATTCAAATAAATATGATCTTACCACACTATTTTATCTCTGTGTCTGATTTGAAGCGGCCAGAATGCAGGAGTTATTGAGCCATAACTGACTAAACTAACCATAATTTTCACCCTTTCGGTCAGATACTGCACTGCAAAGAGCAACTAGTTTTAACTTCTCTATAAATTTACAAAAATGACCATGGAATAATCGGGATAATCAACGGCTTGCCGTGCATTAAAGAATTTTAAATGCACTTCACAGCTTTGCGTCGGGCGGTTGTTAGCCTCCACATTGTACATTTAAAATCCTTTAATGTACGGAAAACCATTGATAATATTACATAAAAGTGTTTCACACAACTTACAAAGTGTTATATTCCATGTATTCTGGCTTTTACAGATTAGGGAGAACTTTTTTGAACTTTTTTTTCTGTGATGATCATAAAAAATAATTTTCCTTTCTGAAGAACCGTCTACTATTGCCAGTTCAAAAGCATGGCTCTTGACAATTACTGCATAGACGCATTAAAGAACTCTTACATAAGAGCGATATGTATATATATATATATATATATATATGGTCACTACCTGAAGGACAACATGTTTTTCATGCCTCTGCATTTAAGTTGATGTAGTACCATATGGAATAGAACAAGTTCTGCACTGAGAGGAACAGTAACAGAAAGTTTTCCAGACTGTCAGGTTCTTGCTGCATAATCATCAAGGTCAAGGTCAGAATGCTCTACATCTATGACAGATTGTTCTTAGACTTCATAAGTAGTTTGGAATTCTTGTCATTGCGAATCCTCACAGGTATCTGCTGGAGACAGAGAAAGGCTTCACGTACATTGACACTACAGAGGCTGGAATCAAAGTTTTTTGTTTACTTCACAGACACAGCATGACAATAGGGGAGATCAGATGTATCCAAACAATGGAATACTTCAATAGAAGAAAGATCTTTTGGTCATTCATGAGAAACGTTCATAATTAGTTGATTGTTAGATTTTTGCCCACCATCTTTTTAACTTCAGATACAGTAAATGTGCTGACTATGAATGATTCAGGTTTCATTAACCTTCATTTTACTACTTATAAAGAATAAATAAAGTTCTACTGTTAAATATTTGAGAAAATCAATTAGTCTGTCCACATCAGACATGCCAAGGCTACGAGACGCGACAAAATCAATCAGATATCACAGCCGAGTGTGAGCGCGGACTCACTCGCAATTAACTGTTAAATCTAATTCATAAATAAGCCATTTAATCATGCTTAAAAATGCATAGTCCCAGATACAACCTTTGTCATAGAATATACTGGGTTTACAGTTTTAATGTTCACATTTTCTTTAGCCTAATTTATTCTAAGGTAAATAATCCATTGTCACTTTCAAGTTCCAAAGGTTTTGCAAGATTATATTTAAACACACATTGAACTCTTTAACATTAACGAAAGCACATAATCAGTACCTGAGATCATCTTTATAATTATGTTGTTCCAGCCAGCTGGTTTGGACAAAAACTCAGTGTTAGAATCAGGTTTGTGCTGTATCTTTTTTATTTACTGAAAAGAACTGACTCAATAAAGTCATGCACTCAAATTGCGCTACACAGTCTGGATTCATACTGAGAAGAATCAACACATTCGTTCTGTAAATGAATGGTCTCGCTCTCTGTTTCATACTGTAAATTTACTAAAGGTGTAGCAGCACCACTGAATAAGTTGTGCAAGAAGCAGAATGTATTTGGACACTCTTAAACACTTAAATATCAAACCAAATGGTATTTACGCTACACTTTTCAAGTATGACACTTGAAAAAAAAAAAATAATAATAAAATAAATAAATAAAACTTGAAAGCACTTTATGTAGAAACATTAGCCTAGATATATATGAGTTTGTTTCTTCATTGGGAACAGATCTGGAGAAATTTAACATTGTTTGCTCACCAGTGGATCCTCTACAGTGAATGGGTGCCGTCAGAATGAGAGTTAAAACAGCTGATAAAAACATAACAATAATCCACAAGTAATCCACCCCAGTCCATCAGTTAACATCTTATGAAATACAAAAACAAGATGTTTGTGAGAAACAAAACCATCATTAACGTGTTTTTTAAAAAAAAAAAAATCTTTTATCCATAATATTGATTTCTCCAGTGAAAAAGTCATCTTGTCTAAAGCAGGAGAGAAATAAGCACAGATCAAGCATTTTTTAAGAGCAAAAACAGTCCAAAACAGGTCTAAACTTTTTTATTGGAGGAAGTGTTATTATAAATTATGCCCTCAAAAAAAAAATGTGTGGGTCATTTGTTTCCACATGGCAATTGGTTTAATATTTTATTTCTAATGCAAGGACGTTCACATAAATGTCCAAGAACTTTTTGGTGCTGTAGATCTCACATTAATATGACAAAGCAATGCATCACTAGGTTTTGTCTGAGATATTCTTCCAAACAGTCTGGTGTTTTGTTATTTCTGTTATGTTTTGTAGGGGTGTTGTTGAAGGTGATAGTGCGCGTGTGGCCTGTGTGACGTATGATGGTGGGAAGCATTTTTTGGTGGCACATTTCGGTCACTCTTGTGTGAGGGTTCCTCTGCAGAAAACAGTCCAGATGGTAACACGACTAATCACCAAACAAAACAGGTTGCATCATTTCCCAATTAATGCTGTCAGTTTAGCAACAGCAGTGTGTGGAGTGAATAACACCCCAGAATGTGTCCACAGGGCAATGAGAGTGTGATTTGAAATGAAAAGACATTGAAATTAAATATTCTACAAATAAATTACCGAATAATAACAACAGGACAAAGGAAAATTGATCACCGCTGCACACCTAATGAATATATATGGAAGCGTGGGATAAGCTAAGCAACTTTTTGGAGGTTGTCCTTGAGGCAAAGAAAAATGAGATATCAGCTGAGGTAAAACTAATATGTCTAATTATATTTCAGGATACGATCTGTTAACTCAAATTGTGTGCTGTCAAGTGTCTATATCATAAGGCCATGTAAATATATAAAACCTATATATTTAAATCTCCACCTTAGGTGTAAGCTGTGTCATGTCAAGTGGTGGTTCTTGAATTATTAATAAATATTATTAATATTAATAAAAATGCATGAATTATTGATATATATGATTTACATTTCAAATAAAACTATGTGAGAAAAAATTAAATAAAAATGCAAAACCCCCTTTCAAAAGCCTCAAACCCAGTCTGAAAACATTTAACATTCAGAATATATGAATCTACTGAAACATTTTTAAACATTTTGCAATAATAATTGGGATATAATTAGATGAGGTGCTGACACAGCTTACCCTGATCTGACACACTTACCCCACAGTGACTTTTTATGCTTCATTTAACAATTTCTTAGCTGTATAAAATTAGCATTTTCTACTTTTAGACATGGCACATCTTACCCACTGACACATCTTACCCCACATTGACTTGAACATTGCTTATTTAATATAAATACTCATAGACTTTGGAAACCATGCATTTATTGAATTTACAAATAACATAAAATATAAGCTTTTTAAACAATGGATTTCTTTGAATTTGAAATAAAATTAAACTGAAAGAAAATGTAAATTAAAAACTTAAAGGAATACTTACCCCACAGCAACTTTTTATGCTTAATTTATTAATTTATTAGCTGTATATAAATTGAATTTTCTAAATATATGGACACATGAAAAAAAAAAAATGCACCGTTTGAAGTGACACATCTTACCCACTGACACATCTTACCCCACATGGACTTGAACATGGCTTATTTTTGAGAGAGGAATGTTTACTGTCTTTCTAAAGAATCCAAAACATTTATTGAATTTATAAATAACATGAAATATAAGCTTTTTAAACAATGGATTTCCTTGAATTTTAAATAAAATTCAACTGAAAGAAAATGTAATTAAAAAAAAAACAAACTTAAAGACATACTTACCCCACAGCAACTTTTTATGCTTCATTTATTAATTTATTAACTGTTTATAATTAGAATTTTCTAAATATATGGACACATGACAATATATATATATATATATATATATATATATATATATATATATATATATATATATATATATATGCATCGTTTGAAGTGACACATCTTACCCACTGACACATCTTACCCCACATGGACTTGAATACGGCTTATTTTTTTTTGAGAGAGGAATGTTTACTGTCTTTCTAAAGGATCCAAAACATCTTTTTAGACATAATTAGGGCTGCCTGATTGTGCCAAATAGCATGAACATGATTATTTTGGTCAGTATTATGAGTATAACCATGCATTTATTGAATTTATAAATAACATAAAATATAAGCTTTTTAAACAATGGATTTATTTGAATTTGAAATAAAATTAAACTGAAAGGAAATGTAATTTAAAAACTTAAAGGAATACTTACCCCACAGCAACTTTTTATGCTTCATTTATTACTTTATTAGCTGTATATAATTAGAAGTTTCTAAATATATGGACACATGACAAAAAATATGCAGAGTTCGAAGTGGCTCATCTTACCCACTGACACATCTTACCCCGCTGGTTTGAACGTAGCTTATTTTTGATCAAGAAATGTTTACTGTCCTTCTAAAGAATACAAAACATCTTTTTAGATGTAATTAAGACTGCCTGATTGTGGAAAATATCATGAACGATTATTTTGGCCATTATGAGATTATACTTATTTGATGTGAAAACTCAAAGACTTTGGAAACCATGCATTTATTGAATTTATAAATAACTAGAAATATAAGCTTTTTAAACAATCTATTTCCTTAAACTTTAAATAAAATTCAACTAAAAGAAAATGTAAATTAAAATATTACACCACAGCAACTTTTTATGCTTAATTTATTAATTTTTTATCTGTATATAATTAGCATTTTCTAAATATATGACCACGTGACAAAAAAAATAAATAAATAAAAAATAAACAAAATAAATAAATAAATAAAATTATATATATATGCGCAGTTTGAAGTGGCACATCTTACCCCACATTGATTTTAAAATGGCTTATTTTTGAGGGAGGCATGTTTCGAAAGAATACAAAACATGTTTTTAGACATTATTAAATAACATGAATGTAATCATTTTGGTCAGTATTGTGAGAATTATGATATTATAACAATTTAATATGAATACTTATAGACTTTGGACACCATACATTTATTGAATTGATCAAAAACTTAAAATATAAGCTTTTTAAATAGGACAATAGATTTTCTTTGAACTTTAAATATAATTCAGCAAAAAAGTTAAATGAAATGTAAAAGATAAATGAGCGAAATAAATTGACGAACAACTGGGAAGCTGAATGTGGCACAATAATATATCTCAATAATTTCAGAATTATTGTCTTTTTATCTTGTTTTAATAAATTTATTTTGATCATTTGTTTTCATAATCATTTCAAGTAATGAAAAACATGTGAAACTAAATTTTGTGAGAAAAAGTCAAACTAATATATTCAAATAATTAATTACAACTGTAACTGCATTGCAGTGATACTAAAATAACACTGGCCTAGCCGTAGCTGCAATAAATAAATAAATACATAAATAGATAAATAAATAAATAAAAAACAATAAAAGAAAGAAACTAAATTATATCTTGACAGTCAACTCAATAAATTGTAGGAAACAAAGTAACTGTCTAAAGCAAACATTGCTCTTCTGAGACATATATTCGCACTGCAATTAATTAGAGGTCTTATGGTCTTACCACCCGGCATCTTATCATAATGTCTAACTTACTGTATAATAGTATGACAACAAAATATTGACAAAGAGAAATGCAAATGCTGAAATTACAAGCTTTGGAAATATTGCGGAGGATGGCGCACACATTTTCATTTAAATGAAGTGCAAAGAGATCACTGGAAGTTTTTGAAATGCAAAAGGGAATGATATCAAGCAACAACAACAGCTGCAGCGGAGATCTGAGCTGTCATTGGTCCAAATGCACATATTCAGCTATGCTAATGAATCATCCATTGTCACTGGATTAAAATGAACACGAACGCACGGACTGAGCCAAGGAATGGGGTGGAAGGCCGTGGTCTTGTCATTTGTCTTGTCCTGTTTTCGAAATAAATGTTTTCTGGCTGCTAAGAGGATAGGAACAGAGAGAGAAGGGGTAAAATCCATCGTGGGTAATTAAATCCGAAAATCGCTCCATTTTCCATGCAGTGGTCTGTGAGAATGCCAGCTGCCATGGGCCATCGTTAACGTACGCCGGCGAACGCAAAGCAATCAGCGCAACGTATCTGTGGTGGCAGTAGCTCCTTCCACATCCAGCTTCCCGGGGCTCAGTGGGGACGACAGACTGACTGTCGGGCATTCTGGAAGATTCCGTCTCGGATAATGCAGGTGTGGAGATCAGAACGCAGACAGACAGGCAATTAGTAGAGCTTCTGTTTTGAATTCCGTGCAAGTCTACTGAGTTCAGGATGGGTCCCCAGCTCTATCATGCAGTTTGTGTGCGTGTCGATTGTTGGAGAAGCTAGTTCCAAACTGTTTCTCAGGTTACAAGGTACTGATCAAGTAAACTACAGACCAAACGTTTGGAAAAGTAGTTCGCTGTGCTACAAGCTAATAACAAAACTAAACCTAAAAATGAAAATGTGCAAAAATAAATCAATTAAAATAAATAAATAAATAAATAAATTGACTTACCTTCGGACCATCTAAGATGTAGATGAGTTTGTTTCTTCATCAGATTTGGAGAAATTTAGCATTAGATCACTTGCTCACCAATGTATCCTCTGTAGTGAATGGGTGCAGTTAGAATGAAAGTCCAAACATCTGCTAAAAGCATCACAAGAATCCACAAGTAATCTCAAGTGAAAAGATGTAATTTTTTTTACAATAATCAAACCCATCAATGAGACTTTTAACTTAAAACTTCCAACTAAAATACAAAACTTCAAGCCATAATATCGCTTTCTCCAGTATTAATATATTCTGAAGACCAACCCGGACATCAACATTAACTTGTTCTTTCGACAAAAACCCAGTAGGACTTTTCGATTGGGTTTTGGATTCTTGTAGAAAATAAGCTCCGTGACCAACAAAAATTCACAATAATTGTCCTCAAGTAATCCACAAGTAATCACAATAAGTAATCTACAAGTAATCCACACAACTCCAGTCCATCAATTAATGTCTTGTGAAGAGAAAAGATGCATTTTTGTTATAAACAAATCATTAAGACTTCTTAACTTAAAACTGTTGCTTTCATCTAAAATATGAGTATTCTATCCATAATATTGCTTTCTCTAGTTCTGATATATTTTGTAGACCAACCCAGATGTCAGCATCAACTTGTTTCTTTCGACAAAAACCCAAAAGGACTTTTCCATTGACTTTTGGGTTATTGCAGAAAATAAGCTTTGTGACCAACAAAAATGTGTGATTCTTACATGATTCACCATTATTAGCTTCACATATGAACCTAACTTTTATGAAATTTGATAATGAAATGAAATTCCTCTGTAGTGAATGGGTGCCATCAGAATGAGAGTCCAAACAGCTGATAAAAACATCATAGTAATCCACAAGTAATCCAGTCACAAGTAACTCTAGTTCATCAATTCATGTCTTGTGAATTGAAAAGATGCAATTTTGTAGTAAACAAATCTATCATTAAGACTTTTTAACCTAAAACTGTTACTTCCAACTTAAATACGTGTCTTCTATCAATAATATTGCTTTATCCAATTCTGATATATTTTTTGTAGACCAACCCAGATGTCAGCATCAACATGTTTCTTTCTACAAAAACCCAATAGGACTTTTCCATTGGCTTTTGGGTTATTGCAGAAAATAAGTTCTGTGACCAACAAAAAAGTATGATTCTTAGATGATTCACCAATTGATCCTGTGTAGTGAATGGGTGCCATCAAAATGAGAGTCCTTACAGCTGATAAAAACATCACAGTAATCCACAAGTAATCCAGACACAAGTACCTCCAGTCCATCAATTCATGTCTTGTGAAGTGAAAAGATGCAATTTTGTAATACACAAATCCATTTTTAAGACTTTTTAACTTAAAACTGTTGCTTTCGACTAAAATATGAGTATTCTATCCATAATATTGCTTTCTCTAGTTCTGATATATTTTTGTAGACCAACCCAGATGTCAGCATCAATATGTTTCTTTCGACAAAAACCCAATAGGACTTTTCCATTGGCTTTTGGGTTATTGCAGGAAATAAGTTCTGTGACCAACAGAAGTTTATGATTCTTACATGATTCACCATTATTAGCTTCACATATGAACCTAACTTTTATGAAATTTGAAGCTTAAATACAATTGCCGAAAGTAAAAAAAAAATAAACAGGCTATAACAGATCTACACCACGGTCACATGACTTCTCAGGCTCAGGTTTTTATATATTTCCCTGAAAGTCTAAGTTAGTATTGTTTGCAACATAATACATAAACTAAAACACACAATTGTATTACTGTGTTTTATGACTTTGCACTGATGTATTTTAAGCATTTATCCAAAAACCCATTCAAAAAACCTTTTGACAATGCAAACAAAAGTGCTAAAATGATGAATTTCTGGATCATCCCTGCAGCACTATATTGAGCATCATTCTGATGTCCCATGCTGACTTTTACAAATCTGTTGTGCTCATGGTGACCTGGGTTTTAATGCGGACTGGATTATATCCCAATGATAATCATGAAGATAAAATGTGCTGTTTTGTCAGTCATTGAACTCATGGGTTTGCCTGAACACTGACCAGCCTCATTTGACAAACACTACTTCATAACGCAGCCCCTTCAGCTCGGCTGGTTACGTTTGTCAGGATGGTACGGCTTTCCACCACAAAAGAACTGCTGAGATTACTTGTGCTCTCGTATGCATGTCTTTCTCTCTCTGTCTGAACAGCGGTGATTGTCTGATTGCTTTGATTCATAAAGCCTGATTCTCAAGAAGATCTTTTATATACAGTTGCAAGGACTCCTTTGCAAGATACAGGAATGTAGACTGTCTGAGCTTGAGTTCTACTCACAGTTATTGGTAAAAAAGCTCTACTTGAAATATACAATTAGTTTGAATATGTTTATGTAATGTCTAATGTTTCAATCAAAAAACAGAGATTTTTTATTTTTATTTTTTAAATAATATATAACGTTTTTTAAAAAAAATCTTTTAGTTTTTGGTTGGCTGTAATACACACTTTGGAGGGATTTCACTAAAAATGAATTACGCCCACTGGCAGATTCACTATAAAGGAATTATGCAAATCAAGTAACCACACAAACCAACAAAATTGCTGAAGGCGATTTGTTCACAGTTCACCATTTCCAACATCTGGCATACTTTCATTTTGCCTGCTTTCATTGAACAATAACAGTACTGTGTTAAAGTCGCGATGTAACAAAAATAGCGACAGATCTTTTTTTCTGTATTATATGAGATACAGTATCCAAGTAAAACAGATTATTGAGTATGAAAAAAAAAGTAGGGCAGCACATGAGTCTATCCATTGTTTGTTGATGGGGTTCACAGCGCCGATCAAAAGCAAAAATAACTATTCTGTTACCTATATAAGCATTCAAATCATCACAATAGCAGTTTTGATGTCTACCACTTTAAATGTTCACGCTTTTCTAACTTGAATGGATTCTGATTGGCTGTCACTGATTTCATCAGGAGTTTCTATTGTTACAGTTGTGGGGTGGACAGCTGTGATTTATAACAATTATTAAAACTATAACGTATCCTTATGGTTATTGTCTTTGTTGCAAATGGGCCTTAAAGTGATAGTTCGCCCAAAAATGAAAATTATCCCATGATTTACTCACTCTCAAGACATCCTAGGTGTATATGACTTTGTTCTTTCAGACAAATACAATCAGAGTTATATTAAAACAAATTCCTGGCTCTTCCAAGCTGTATAATGGTAGTGAATAGCTGTTTTTAAAGCAAAATAAAGTCTATACGTCCATCACAAAAAGTACTATACATGACTCTGGAAGCTTAATAAAGGCCTTCAATATAAAGTTATATTTATAACTTTATAAACTGTAATCTATGATTGAGATGACGTGGGTGACGTAGGCTCTGGTGAGAATATGCTAGTCTCACAAGAACCAAGTTTTGTTTACAGCAAAGGAAAACCAGTCTCCTCTTGGCTTATATTGAAGTCCTTTTACTTTTTTTTTTTTTTTTTTTACAAATCCTCATTTTCACTTCTAATTCGTGACCAGTGTGCTGTTTCACTCTCTACACAAACACGTAGGGTAGACCAGGTACAGTCGGTACAGGGGTACATTTGAAACACCTTAATAGTTTCCGTGTGCAACAAGTCTGATCTGTGATATTTACTTTGCCCATGAGTATTTATTTATTTTTTTAATTAAGTTTATTTGAAAAGGGACCATGTACAATTTTAACATAAATGCTTCCATTTCATGCATTGTACCGAATTTAGCCAATGGCTAATTTTCATCCGCAGTCCCTTGGCAGGTAATCGTAATCACAAGTAAACATAACAACAAAACAACAAGAAACATACAATACAATAATAATACTTATACACATTATGTTAGAGCACAACAGATTTAAAAAACAAAAAACAAAAAAACATTTCAATGTTCACAGAGTTGAGTTGATTTTAAATAAGATTTTAGTTTTAGATTAAAAATATGAATAGATGTACACATCCGTATATCATCTGGTAAAATGTTCCATGAAGTAATAGCTTTCACTGAGAAAGATGAAAGACCAAAAGCAGAATGACGAAATGGAACAACACAGGCATTAGTTGATGACGATCTAGTAGATCTTACAAAGACAGTAGGACGAGAATGCACAAAGTCACTAAGTACAGACTTAGTGACTGAACCCTAAGTGGCACCCTATTAGACTGTATTAGCACCCTAGGTGGGTCAACTGTAGAAAAAAGGGCCCTAAGGATGTTTAAAAACAGCATAACCACCACTGCTCCAAATGTACAGGCAGCTAGAGGTGTAAAAAATGAGGTGAAGTGACAACAGAGTTAAAAATTTGGAAAGTTTATTCCCAGAAGTGCAAAGGTGAAGATTTCCCCCTGTTTTGTCAAAAGTATTTAAATGAAAAAAAAGCAAACATTTGGCTATGTCAAACGAATTGACCCAAAAGACAGCAATTACACTCCAAAACATCCCACAACTCACTCTAAGAGTCTCCTTCCAAAACTGAGAAGCCATTTTAAAAAGACTAAGCCCCTCCTACTTGGACTAAACCATTTGGTAATCAAAGGTAATAAAGAAGCTTTAACTATAACAACCAAACACAAAACTTATAACAATGAACCATGCCATCTATTGGCGGGAATGGGATCTTCAAAATGGTAGCATTTTCTGTGACTGGGTTTTGTCTGTTTGGAATGGGAAAACGTTCCAGTACGTAAGTATGACTATTTATGATATGTAACATTTTATACAGAAACAATAAAGATTTAACCTGATCACCGGTCTTGCTTTACTTCTTAACACAACACAATACATAAAGCAACATATAAAGCCTATGAATCATAGAATTTCAAACTGAGGAAGAAATAACATAAGGACAGGAACAACATTGCTTCACACATAATCACTGACAAACATATATGTTAACTGGTGTTCACCTTACGCCAAACAAAGGGAAACATACGCATGAACGTTCACAGTCTGTGCTCTAAAAACTGACATATTCATATTCAAAGGTCATTATAAAATCTGCAGAAATGCCGAGGTGGTCAGCTGGGGTTCAGTTGAGACACATTTACAATTGAGTATCATTTGTTTATTGTGTTTATTGTTATAATGTTTATCAGGTTAGCTATTGTTTGTATTTGATCAGTTTTATTATTGCTGTTACTCAACTTTTCAACTGTTACTATTAAAATGATAAACTGAAATTAAATATTGCATCGATGTTTGCCACTATTATACAATGTTTTACATATGAACTACTTTTAACTAAACAAATAATCAAATAAAATACTGAATGTAAATAAAAACGGATGAATTCTCATTTTTAACAGTATTTTGCATTTGCAATTAATTGGTTAGGCAGATTTACAGCATTACGTACAGGTGTTTGCTGGAACAAAAAAGCTTGTGTTTATTAATTGTGGCAAATATGACCTACTTATGGACATTAATAATTATTAATTTTAGTAGACAAGTAAAGGAAATGTCATAGTTTTGGTGTGGTAATGGAAAAAGCAAAAAGTGTACTAACTGTACCCAGTCTACCCTACAACACTTAACGGAAGCTAAAGATTGTGGTTTATAAAGTTGGTGTAACAATGACGAAGACGGGTGGCTCCAAATGCAAAGCTTTATTAACTGAACTTGTAGTCACACAAACAGGGGTCAGACAGGAACAAACATGGGCAACGTAGGACAAAACAAAGAAGCGTCAGTATCCGAGCGAGAAGGTCTGGGGCCGGCAGCGAGCAGAATAATCCAAGGGACAGGCGAGGGGTCGATAGGCGGGCGGAGAACAGTCACAGGAACCAGGAACAAAGAAGCTCGGCAACGGGAGGGCAACCAGGAAATAACGCTCGGAATTGACACAGAAAACTATGTAAAACTTCGCAACCAAACAGAGAACAAACCAGTCTATTTATACACAGAAAAGCAAGATGGCTGACAGGGGTGAGAGGTGAAAGGTAACAGGAAGTTCATGAGAATGGGGTTATGGGTAATGTAGTGAAAAATGGTCCATGGTGAAATGGAGGCTCCCTCTGATGGTGAAGGGAGGGAGCCACAACGGCACAGTTCATGACAGTTGGGATATTTTTCTTACACAAACGCATTAATTACTCGCCCTTATGTCGTTCTAAACCCGTAAGACTTACTTTCATCTTCAGAACACAAATAAAGATATTTTTGGTAAAATCCGAGAGCTTTCTGACCCTGTTGACATAGAACACGCGTACACCATACTTTGTTTGCTTGCAGATGTGTTGTGACACTCTCCAAAATGGTGCAGATGGACTGTTTTAAAAATGTTCTTACTGCGGGTCTGTGCCTTGAACATGGAAGGACCCTTGCTGTCAATGGAGGATCAGAGATTTCTCAGATTTCATCAAAAATATCTTAATTTGTGTTCTAAAAATGAGCGAAGGTCTTATCAAGGTCTTTGTGCCACGTCATGTTTATTAGCGTGGAAATATCGCCACAATAATGCCATAAACTTTAAATCCAGAACACACAGGTCTCCTGAAAATCCTGTATAATTTAACCAATTCGATGATGACTTCAAAACTCCTGAAGTGTTTCCAGCTAAGTGTGCCGTATGCAATAGACATTCAGCCAGTCTGAGACAGACCGCTTTGTTTCAGAAGGCCTTTAATAACCCCCCTGGAGCAATGTGGAGCACTTTTTTATGATGGAAGGATAATGGATTTTTGGAGTTCAAAATCTCAACACCCAATTTTAATTTTGACCACCATTCACTACCATTATAAAGCTTGGAAGAAGCAGGACTTTTTTTTTTTTTTTTTAACTCTCTTTGTATTTGTCTGAAAGAAGAAAGTCAAATACATCTAGGATAGCTTGAGGGTGAGTAAATCATGGTGTAATTTTCATTTTTGGGTGAACTATCCCTTTAAGTGGACAACATAACTGGAGATGACTGGCATTTTGATTCATAATTATGAATAGAATTACAATTACTATTTGCAATTAAAAAAGTTACAAATAGTTAGGGAGAATTTTCGTTTAACTGCAGCAGGCAAATACTGAAGAGTTTACTGAACTAGGCAAACCAAATCTATTAAAACAAGACCAATTTATATATGTTTTGTGTTAAAAACAACACTGACTTAATTTATATATGGTGCAGAACAACAGATTTAGTCTATGGTTTGTGAATAAGATGCAGGTGAAAATACTCCGGAACCTTTTAGTGAACTCACCCCTGAGAATCACACAGGCAAGTGTTGCAATGTCACAACAGCGAGTCTCATCGACTCCTACGGAAGTTAATTAATCTCAAAGGTAAAATGAATGAAAGCCTCATTTAAAAGCATCCTCTGTCTACCTCTATTCAGCAGTGAGACGCCTGTCAAAACATCCAGTGTAATATATCTGTCTCTAATCATCATTACTATCACAACTACCTCTGGAGAAAGACAGGAAGAATAAATTGTATTCTTTATGTGGGGTTTTAATTATTTATTTGGTGTTTATCTCTTACTTTCACTGTTTCTTTGAATATTGATGAGACATTATACAAGTATCATCAAGATGCACTTTGATCATGGCATATGCAATCACAATCAGAGAAAGAGAGAAAAAAAAAAAAACATATTACACCGTAAAAAAGCTTTTTAGGGCTATTCGTAGATCTTAGAAAGTTTCCTCTGATTGGTTCACTGAGTGTTTGCTTCTCTCTTTTAGCGAAGAGTGCAAAAACAATTGCCAGTAAATGGATGGAAGCTGTTAGGTCAGAGAACTCTGTGTTAACTGCACTACAAAGGGTTAAATTAATTTCACCTTAAGATTGCGATCAAGCAAACATGCGTTGTAGTGACAGAGGTTCCAATGCAACAGTCAAAGCTCTTTATACACACTCGCCAAGCTTTCCAGCAGAATACATACACTTCATATAAGAAAAAATATGTTTTTTCAAAAAACCAATTTGCAGTCGCTTGACTCTCGGGGTTACAATGACATGTGCACTGCGGGCATATTTGCTAGAGCGTTTCATGGATTCAATTAGTTCATCGGTGAGGCACAAGAACCGTTTCTCTCCAGGCAACCATTTTGATTGAATATTTATA
Source organism: Cirrhinus molitorella (assembly GCA_033026305.1). Taxonomy (NCBI): domain Eukaryota; kingdom Metazoa; phylum Chordata; class Actinopteri; order Cypriniformes; family Cyprinidae; genus Cirrhinus; species Cirrhinus molitorella. The sequence continues at coordinate 21,738,539 of CM065134.1, forward strand.
GATTTGCAATGTAATGAGATCTGTAGAATGCTGACGTACGTTTCCTCTGAATGCAACATGAAACTTAGTATGAGATACAGCCATGGTGACTGTTCAATAAAGTGAGGCTAAACCCCTCTCTATTCCTGGTTCAACTCTGAGAAAGCTTGTTCAGATGGGTACAGTGCAAAGTGCTTTTTAGGGTAACCTAAGAACTGCTTTGCATGATAATATCAAAATTTAAAAAATAATAAATTAATTAAATAATAATAATATATAACCAATCTGTAACACATTTTAATACTGGAGTCTGATGTATTGGTGATGTTCCAGGTCCAGTCAGTCTGACCTTCAGTGTGAGGCTTGTACTACAACATACCAATTGCTCAGCTGAAAAATCATCTTTCTGAAAGACTTTCAATAGTTTTGAAATCGAAATGTTATATAGGACCTTTATACAGCATATGATGAGTTTGTTTCTTTATATTCATCTATAGCGAATGCATGCCATCAAAATGAAAGTTTAAATCCACAAGTAATCCACATGCCTTTTAACTTTAAGCTGTCACTTCAGCCCTCTATCGATAATATTGCTTTCTCCAGTGAAAAAGTCGTCTTGTCTGAATCATTCGAGAAATACGCAGTCCAGAACAGTCCAAAGCGGTTCTAAACAAAAATGTCAGTGGATTTTGATGTGAGAGGACAACAGGGGGTGGACGTTTTCCACTGGAGGAAGCATTGTAATGAGGATGAGTATAATTTTCATTTTTGGGTGAACTAAAATGTGATGGTCTACAATGTCTCATGTGGGGAGAAGTACCCAGATGACCTTCTGGTGAGATTCTGGAGTACACATGTGATAGACATGTTACTATCCCATGAAGCCACAAGAGAGCATTTGTGAATTACATTGAAGTGACGCAATTGATGCTGACATGGGCAGTGGCGGACTGGCCATCTGGAGCACCAGGACTTTTCCGGGTGGGCCGCTGGCCAGCGTGGGCCGGCCCAGTCAGTAGGAATACACAAATATTTTTAAAAATTTAAATGAAATGCTAAATTGAAACCATATTGCATCTCTACTCTACACAGACGGGCCGCCACCGATAAAAAGTTTTTAAACATTTTAAAAAATGTTTTAAAATTTATCACCAGGCCCAAACCTCCAAATTCTCGGCCGAGTCCGACCCGTGACCGTCTTTTTCCCCCTTCTCCTAAAACAGCTATACTGTTTCAGCTATTAAAATAGTTACATTTTGTATGTAATGGCAAAGTGATCATATTTTGTTTCGTTTTTTTTATTAAGTTAATTTAGAAAGACGATTGGAGCATTTTTCTGTTCGTTAAATAGAAGTTTTCGTTTTTTAAAGGATCAAACAGTGGCCAGCGGAAGACTGTTCATAGTCTGTTTGATCAATTTACCTTCTCAAATCACCAGGACTTACCTAAAATAAAATCTATAGATATAAAACAGTTCAAGTAGCCACAAAACAATGTTAGTTTAAGCGTTAAACCCAAATAAATGTGTGCTATTAGGCGCATATCCAGTCATTTTTGCGGAGAGAGTATGCTGACGCCGCTTTGCAGGACATGCAGGCGCCAGCGCAATCATTTGCATATTTTCATTGGAAACGATTTTAAATTTTCTGTCATTTTTGCTCACAGAGGTAAGAGTAATAGATCATTCGGAAATATAAAGGGTCTACTTTTATTTGTGTGCACTCACAATATTAACAAAACGTTACTAACAGTGGTTTTATAAAATATAGAAAACAAACATGATACGCTTTTACTGCATCAAGATGATGCTCCCTGACCAGCAATATTGTTTATATTTTATATCTTGTTTTAATGTTCTTACCTTTGTTTCTTTGTTTTACAAATATGACCAAATAAATGTTCAGTGATGCTTCAAATAAATGTTTAAATAGCATTTTTTTTATATATATATTTTGTTATATTCTTATGCTAGTAAGTGTTAAAAATTAGTCTCCACATTAATGAGCCAATGTATTATGATGTGGGTTGTGGTGGGCCGCTGTGGGCGGTCCGCCCCTGGACATGGGCATCGCTAGGCCATTTTTTATATATTGTACTTTTGTATTTGCTCTTTACAGTACTCAATTGTTATACATGTCTATAGGCAATACAGTGGAATACTGCAATAAGTTTGCTACCACCTCTGTCTATCAGTGGATCACCAGCTTCCTAACAGACAGGCAGCAGCTAGTGAGGCTGTGAAAATTCTCATCCAGCACCCGCACCATCAGCACTGGTGCCCCCCAAGGTTGTGTCCTCTCCCCACTGCTCTTCTCCCTGCACACCAATGACTGCATCTCCAAAGACACCTCTGTCAAGCTCCTGAAGTTTGCGGACGACACCACACTTATCGGCCTCGTTCAGGACGGTGCGAGTCTGCTTACAGACAGGAGGTTAAAGAGCTGGCTGTCTGGTGCAGTCACAATAACCTGGAGCTCAACATGCTCAAAACAGTGGAGATGATCATGGACTTAAGGAGAAAGCCCTCTGCTCTCCCCCCACTCACCATCATGGACAGCACTGTAAAAACAGTGGTCATTCAGGTTCCTTGGCAACACCATCTCTCAGGACCTGAAGTGGGACAATCCAATTCAAAAACTGAGGAAGTTTAACCTGCCACAAGAACTGCTGAATTAGCTCTACTCTGCCATCACTGAATCCGTCATATGCACTTCAATTACCATCTGGTTCAGCTCAGCTACCAATTCTGACCTCAGAAGACTACATCATTGGTACAACCCTCCCCACTCTTCAAGATCTGTACTTATCCAGAGTGTGCAAAAGGGCTAGTAAAATCACTCTGGACCCCTCACATCCAGCACATTCGCTCTTTGAACTGTTGCCATCTTGTTGACGCTACAGATCCCTGAGCATCAGAACGACCAGGCACAGGAACAGTTTCTTCCCTCAGGCAATCCATCTCATGAACACTTGAAAATAAACGTGGAACACACAAAACTATTATACATTAATTTATTTATTTAACACACATATTTATTTACATTTCTAATTTGCACCTGTACCTAGTAAATTGTTTGACTTTCTTCTTTCAGACGAATACAATTGGAGTTTATATATACATTAAAAAAATCCATAGGTGTTGATAGTCAATAGCCCTATAAAAGTCCAATAAAGTGCACCCATTCATCATAAAAAGTACTCCACATGGCTCCAGGTTAATAAAGGTCTTCCGATGCAAATCAATGCATTTTTGTAAGAAAAATATCTATATCTGAAACGTTATAAACCACAATCTCTAGCTTCCGCAAGTTCAAGATAATTATATTATTTTAATGCCTATTGTCGTAATTACAAAAACAGTGGTTTGTATCACAGATAGTTTTATTGTTTACTGCAGTTATTCATTTAGTGGTAAGTGAACTGGAAATCTCATACATTTACAGACAACAGGTTACTACCACGTTGCAAAATAACTTACATTTATACATGAACTCAAACTCTCCTGCCATCTACTTTAAAATGAACACGCCATGCTGGATCACATGATCAAAAACTGTAAACTTCCTGTTATCATGCATCTTTTGTTAACAGTAGATGAATGTGCTAATAAAACTTTGTAAAGGAGGTAAGTTGCTCACTTCGTCCACATCTTGTGTTCACTTAAAAGGTTAGTTCACCCAAAAATGAAAATTCTTTCATTAATTGCTCACCATCATGTAATTCCAAACCCGTAAGACCTTTGTCCATCTTCAGGACACAAATTAAGATATAAGATACATTTCTAATTTGCACCTGTACATAGTACATTTTTATTTTGTCTTTGCTATTTTGCACATTGTCTGTATATTTGTATATTGTTCTTTTTATAATCTGTGTGTTGTCTTGTCATTGTCACTCTGTTGCACTATGGAGCTTCTGTCACCACAATTCCTAGTATGTGCGAACATACCTGGCAATAAAGCTCATTCTGATTCTGATTCTAAATCTGATTATAAACCACTCCTATAGGGCCAACCTTTTTTTTTTTTTTTTTTTTTTTTAAATCTTATTTATATGTTTACTATTATTTTTATTATTATACCCTCATTGGGGGCTTAGCCCCCTAAAATTAATATCATAGAATCGCCCCTAGGTCACATGGTAATGACCAGTGTTGGGGAAATTTCCTTTGAAAAGTAATGCATTGCAATATTGTGTTACTCCATAAAAAAGTAACTAATTGCATTACTTAGTTACTTTTTATGAAAAGTAATGCACTACTTTACTTTTGCATTATTTTTTGTCACCTGAGCTGGGCTTGTTTATTTATTTTTAATAACAAACACTCAAAAGTTACATTTTTGGCAAATGTTAAGGCCTCTTTACACCAAAAGTGAAATTATTAAGCCTCAGGCTGAAGGAAGTGCCTCTGCCTTTGCGCCTTACTAATAATTGCTCTCAACATGGAGACAGAAGAGGTGTCAGTGATTAAGTAGGAAAACAAAGTAACTTGCATTAATTATTTGAAGAATTAACTCTTGCAAATGTAAACATAATGCATTACTTCAATAGTTACTTGAAAAAGTAACCTGATTATGTAACTCATTTCCAACACTAGTAATGACAATATGGTGAATGTGGTAGTATATAGAATGTACCTTTTTATCAGTTGTGAAGTAAGATTCAAACCAAATGCAATGCCTATAAGACAGTATGCGATACTTGATGCAGCTTTGGTATAATGAATCTTAATGAATAAGTAATGAATCTTAATGAATTCCCCTTTCTGCTTTCAACTTCTGCTCTAAATTTTGTCATCTCTTGTGTCACATTTATTTAACGTAATATCTGCCATCAACTGTATTTTTGGGTATAAACCCATTTTAGAATACATTTAAACTACTTAAAGGGATAGTTCACTCAAAAATTAAATTATCTGATGATTTACTCACCCTCAAGCCATCTTCTTTCAGATGAATACAATTGGAGTTATATAAAAAAAAAAAAAAAAAAATCAATAGCTGTTGATGGTCAATAGCCCAATAAAAGTCCACTAAAGTGCATCCATCCATCATTAAAAGTACTCCACATGGTCTTCTGATGTGAATCAATGCATTTGTGTAAGAAAAATATCTATATCTGAAACTTTATAAACCGTAATCTCTAGCTTCTGCACGTTCATGAGAATGATATTATTTTAATTGCCTTGTCATAATTACAAAAACAGTGGTTTGTATCACAGATTTGTTTACTGCAGTTATTAATTTAGGGGCAAGTAAATTGAAAATCTCATGTATTTATAGATAACAGGTTACTACCACGTTGCAAAATAACTTATAACATTTATACATGAACTCAAACTCTCCTGCCATCTACTTTAAAATGAACCACAAGGACACGCCATGCTGGATCACATGATCAAAAACAGTAAACTTCCTTTTGTTAACAAAGACGAATGTGCTAATTGTGGTAAGTTGCTCACTTCGTCCACATCTTGCGTTCACTTAAAAGGTTAGTTCACCCAAAAATGAAAATTCTTTCATTAATTGCTCACCATCATGTTATTCCAAACCTGTAAGACCTTTGTCCATCTTCAGAACACAAATTAAGATTTTTTTGTCATAATCCAAGAGATTTCTGACTTATCTGACTTATTTCAAGTATTATCGTAACTTCTTAAAATTAAGGTTGAACCACTGATATCACATGGGCTATTTTAACAATGTCCTTACTACATTTCTGGGTCTTGAATGTGTCAGTTGTGTGGTCTATGCAGGGTCAAAAAGCTCTCAGATTTCTCTTGAAGATGGGATTATGGATTTGGTTATGGATTTGGTTGGGTGAACTATTCCTTTAAGTTTCACATTTTGAAGTACATGACTGATTTACATTGGTTAAACCAATGACTAAATCAGTGTTTTGAATTAAAATGTGCCTTGAGCATTCAAGGTCAAGGAACTGAGCAAACAAAACATTCTTTGTGAATGATTTTGTACTGGTTATATCATTCATTCAGTTGAAGGTGCAATAAATTGTGAGTGATTTGGTTTCTGAATCAGATGAATAAATTATTCAATGACAAACAAAAACTTCACAATCTACCAGCTCAACAACTGAACCTGCAGAAACATTTGCTGATTGAATCAGTGATGGAATCTAAACAGATCTTTTTGGCAGCTGTGGCTCAGTGACCCATCAAAATATGAATCCGCTTAAAAACATAGACCTCGATCTACTGAATCAATCCTACATTTAATTGTAATTGTGTTAAGAATTATATAATTATACAAATATATATATATAGAGTATACTGGATATAATAATATTCAGTGCATTGTATTTGAGCTCAACAGCGCCCCTCATTTTTCCATTGTATCTGTGGTGAAAGATGCAGCACACCCTAATTGAAAGCCATATGGACAGTCTGCTTTGTGGTTCTGCATTCAGCAATTGAATTTTAAACTTACAAGCAGTTAATCATAATTATATATGAATTATATTACTTAGCTTAAAGTAGTGCTATGACCCAGAATCTGCCCCCTTCTAAATTTATGGTCAGGAGCTGCTACTGTTTTAGGTGAACCAGTTCGATAGAATTCAAGTCACTGACGTAAACCACATAGAACACTATATTCAAAGTAAGACTGCGCTTAAATAATGGCTAAATGTGATTATTAATAACCCAATAAACCACATATGACATAAATGAAAAAAAAAAGAGTAGTGAGTACAATTTTTATATTAAAGATTACAAAGTCTAAAAAGCAGTATGGTTCCTTTATATGGATGTCAGTGTCAAAAGCATTGAAAGTAAAGAGCAAAATGAGAGTCTGAAGACTCATCTACTCTGTTTTTCCATGTACATAGATTTGCAATACACATTTTTAACAAACACAAAAGACCTCGCTGGCCTGTGCATATTTTACAATAAAAGCCGTGTTGAATCTAGACTGATTTTCAAAGTGTGGTTCAGTAACAGTGCAGATAGACTGTATAGCTTCTTTATATGTGTGTGTGTCTCAAGGAATGAAAGCCTTTACCTGCTTTTGTCTTAAAATGCCCCTCTGCTATCCAGAGGTTATGCTCTATTAACTATAATACTTTGCAAAGCCCTTGAGTGAAATTCCTTTTCTATGGCTCAATGAAATTATGAAGGATATAACCATTTGCCATCAACCTTAAATCTTCCTTGCGCTATATATCCTGTGTCCTAATTCTTCTATTGCTTGAGTTTAAGTTGCTCAGAACTTTAGCCAACTGGCCTCAGCAATGCTCTTTGTAAAACTGGCTTTACTGGCCTCATGTGAACGATTCAGCAGAGCCAAAATTTTAACCACGGCCAGACACCGGACAGGCAAGTCAGGTCTCTGTGTTAAATTGGGAGAAATTTGGTGAGCGGCATGTGAAATCAGGTGTAAAATCCTTTCGATGGGTTTGGAGAGAGAGCCCGGACTACAAGCACAGTTTTAGCCCTGCGTTTTTTTTTTAGTCATGGATGGACACCAGCCCAATTCAGCCCACCAGTCCTAGAACGTGAGGAAGGAAGACTAATATCCAGCTGCTTGGAAGGCCGTCCGGCTCTGTTGCGCTTGACTCTTCATTCTCACTTTCCTTCTGTAGTTGTGCCAGCAGAACACAATCTTTTTTTATCTTTCTCAGTTGCAAAGTGATCTGTTTTTATTAGTAGATATTAGTGTGGTTCTGGCACATGTGCATTTATTATAAATGAGAGTAATTAAATATTAAATTAAAATTTGCAGTATGATGTATATATACTCTGAAATAACCATGTCATGAAATTTAAAGGCATTTCTAATTTCTAATGACACATTTAAAGGCACATAAAGGTGGTAAATAGTGCATTCATTAATATATATATATATATATATATATATATATATTATACATTTTTTTTTTCTGTTGTTTATGCTAAACATTTAATACAGCTGCATAAATGCATGCATGTCTCTCTGAAGAAACTGGCACTTGCAATATGAGGAATAAGGTGAGAATGGCACAGTCTCGTTGCTGATAGAATGCCTGGAGACCCAATTAAAGATGCTAACAACTAGGATAAACAATATTTATTTTTTTCACTTGAGATCTCAAAATTATTTAAATACAACAACAACAACAACAACAACAACAACAACAAAAATCCTTCTAGTCCACACAGATATGCAAAAGTGCTTCTCGGATGGATGTTTGTGTTACTCTTTTTATTTAAAGTCCATGAAAAGGCAATTCAGAGCATTGTTTCTAAACACAATATAGATGTTAGAAATGTACTGCTGAAAACACGTTACAGAGACTGTGAACTGCTATGTAGTGCTGAATTGTGGAGTTAGACCATTAAACAGTTTTTTTTTTAATCTTTTTGTGTTCAGGATTTTTTGGGTGGGCATAAAATCATGTCTCAATGATGCACTGAAGACACTGAATGCAGAAGTAAGCCTATAGGTGAGAATAACAATGTGCAGTAAACAGTAAAACTGTTTATACTACAGGGCCGTTGAATGTTTGAATCTGATTGGCTGACGAATGTTCTGAAGGTGTGCATTACTTACAGGGAAACGCACAGCTTCTGACCGCATTACATGTCTATATCACTTCGCCACACTATTTCAGTTATTTCAAAGGTCCTAAAACAGCTAAATAATCAAAACCCACAACGACACTGTCCAAACAAATAAATACAGTAAACAACAGGATAAAAACGACTGATTATTTCCGCAAATTACGTTTTATTATATGCAAAAAGCACACACTCTCCCACTCTCTCTCTAACAGACACATAACAGTCAGCACAGACGTTAACATATGCGCTAATGTTGTTAGCGCTGCTCTGACGATTAACAACTTAAAAACTACATGACATTTCTCACAAGCGAGGTAACAACGACACTGTTCCTGAAGAAAAAGTACTTAAAGTTTCACTATAAGTAGAGACGCTGCTGCTGATCACGTTTGAGAGAAGCCCAGACTCACAGAGGTAGTTCTTTCTGTCTGTCTGTATGTCTATCTAAACTACATTATTTACTGCATAGTCTGCTATCAACTGCTCAAGCGTCATTACTAGATATAAAATGACGTTTTGGAATTAGCAACAAAGACATTGGATGAGCTGCGTAAGAAATTAATCCTACTCACAATAGCATTTTAAGGACAAAAACTGGACGAATGCCTTGAAATATATCATCTGATCAATTACTAGACGCTTCGCGTCGTGGCCACATCACCACCTTGGGTGTGCATCATTTTCTAGGAATTCAACGGCCTGTCGTCAATTATTCCTTACACAAACCAGTGTGCTCACAATTAAGATAATACATTAAAATAATACGGTAAGACACACCAATTTGCAATATTAAGCTAAAATTAGCTGTTTTGTACAGCTAAAAATAACTGGATGCGGATGAGACCGGAAGCCAGACACATACAATTTACTAATACTAATTCATTGAAGTTGTAGCTGTATTTCAAGATTTTTACTTATTTTAATTTACTTATTTTTTTTTCAATTTGGCTGGGTGGCAATAACACATTTTTTTCTGAGGTCTGACAAATTTAGAAGAACACATACTGCTACATATTTAATACATATTTAATACTGCTTTACATGGAGTTTAAACTAGGCCCTAATTTAATCTCTCAGTATTTTATTTTTACAAAAAATACCTCTTTTGTCATGTCAAAATGACCTTCCAGCTATAATACAGTTAAAAAATAGTGACAAGGCAAATTTCAGACAGATGTAACATGTATGAACACTTTAGTGTTTTAAGTGTAGACCAGTGTTGATTGGCATAGCTTCCGTTCAGAGTTTTACATGGAACAAACATAAGACAACTATGCAGATGAAAACTGAAATTCTAAACTATTAAATGTCATAAAATATTACATCTGAATTGTTAATTGAATTGACTAAAAGTATGTTGTACACATTTTTTTTAAGCCATAGTACACTATAAAGAACAATTTGTTGAGTCAACTTAAAATAATTTGTTACCTGGCTGCCTTAAAATTTTCGGTTAAGTCAACTGGAAAAAAGTTTAGTCAACTTGAAATGTTACATTTTACTAAGTGACAATTTAGATATTGAGTTGATTCAACTTAAAATTTTAAGGCAGCTGAGTAACAAACACAGCTGTTAACAAACTTTTTTTTTAGTTTAGTCAACTTGAATATCTAAGTTGTCACTTAGTACAGCTTAACATTTCAACTTGAATAAACTTATTTTAGTTGATTGAAAATTAAATAATAATAATAATAATAATAATAATAATAATAATAATAAGGAAGCAGGGTAACAAATTATTTTAAGTTGACTCAGCACATTGTGTTTTTTGTTTTGTACAGAGCAGTAAAAAGTTTAAAAAAGGAAGCAACAAACATAAACATATACTATACTATACTATACTTTATTCAACAGTTATTTGGCCTAATCACAGCCATGCTGATATAGAGCCGGTATCGCTCTTATACTCGAGTGATATTGCTACTGTAATATAATATAATATAATATAATATAATATAATATAATATAATATAATATAATATAATATAATAATATCAGCTATTAATGGTTCTTATTGTCATCAATGTTGAAAACATTTTTAGGAGCTGATATTATTACTTCATTACTTCGTTTTTTTGATGAATGGAAAGTTCAAAAGAACAGTTTTTATTTGAAATAGATTTTTGTACCACATAAATGTCTTTTAGTCAATTTAATGTGTCCTTGCTGACTAAAATAATTCTCTCTCTCATTCTTTCTGTACTATGGTTTCCTCAAAAATTGAAAAAAAAAATTTGAAAATAATAAGTACTTCAGCACATTAGAATGAATTCTGAAGGATCATGTGACACTGAAGCCTGGAGTAATGCTACTGAAGCTTTACTGTATAAATCACACTGGAATAAATCACATTTATAAAATATACTCATAGAATATTCAATATATTCCAAAGTTATTTTAAGATGTGGTCATATTAGAGTTTTTTTTTTTTTATCAAATAAAGGCAGCACTGGTGAGCATAAAAACTTCTTTCAAAAACATAAACAAACAAACAAAAAAAAATCTTGTGGGCAGTGCATGTCCTGAATTCGAATCCCGGCTCTAGAGGGAGAAAAAAAGATATAACTTTTCAAACATTTAGCCACCAATATTAATTTTAATTATAAGTATGTGTGTGAGAGCTTCTTATTATAACCCAGTTTGTGTGTGTTAATAACTCTCATAATTATGACAAATCTAGGTCTATACACTGTCCCAGTTTGTGCAATATTTGCAGATCCAGCAGAAATACTCTGGAAAGTGTTACAATCCCCCTTGTCAATTCATCATCATTATTTTTTTACATACAGATGACAGTGTGGATGTTACAAATCAAATGAGAACAAGCGGATTCAGATCCAGTTCTGTTGTTCTAAACCCACTATCACGATCAAAAATCAAGTTACAACCCTGACAATTATACTTGTACTACAAGACAGCGATTTCACCCCTGTAGCTCGTTTCTAATTGGTTAAATTGATGGTGTTACATCTCACCCTGTGTTCCAACATCCCTACTAATGAACAACATGCACAGTATTTTTAATTAAACAGGGAACCTGCATGTTATTGTGATTACAGGAGCCTAATTAATAGCGGACAGTAACATGTAACACGAACACTGCTGTCTAAAGTGTAACCAAAAATCCCAAGTGACGGAAAGTTATCAGTCAGCGTGATCAAGTGCGCATCCAGGCTTGGTAAGGCGTCTCCATGTGTCAATCTAAAGTGGGCGGGACCCGCGTCTGCTGCGGCGCTCTGGAGAGGCAGAGACTCAGGCAGGGGCTGAAGTGCCACTTTCTCAGCATTGTCAGTGCGGGCAGCATCTTCTCCCAGCCCGGGTACAGTAACTGCTGCACGCGTCATATCCTCCGGATCGGGACAGGAGATTCGGGTTTGCTCCATCCATGCGATCCGAGCCCGACTGAGAGCGCACCATCCACCTGGATAAGCGGCATCAGCATCAGCACCAGTGCAGGGAGAACACGGACGCAAGCACCGCTACGAGAATATGATGCTCCAACAGCACTTGCTTTTTGTGCTCTACAGCTTCTGTGGGATTGTCATTAAAGGTAAGAACCCTGGGATGTGTGGCCACAGTGTGATGCCCCTCTGGGTGTGGTGGGAGTTGGCAGGGAGAACGGAAATGCCAGTGTGATTTAAGCACACATTATCATAAGCCCCGTGCTCAATTACATCAGGGGATAATATTTCATAAGTAGCTGGCGCTTTTGGACAGGTCATATACAGTACGTGTGTTTAGTGGCATGATGATGACAGTGCAGATTTGAGTTCAGCGCACATTCTTTTACATGTGCGTGGGAAGTTGTTTGTAGTTAATTTCAGTGGCGTTTGCGAACCATCATCTATCAAATGAGCAACTTTAGACGCAGAACGATTTCGTGAGCATGTGCTTGTTCCAAACTGATTCAAATGGTTCGCGTACTGAACGCAACAATTTAATTACGCGCAGTTTTGCTCACTGACAAGTGTGATTTTGCTGTTGTGTTTATTAAATGATCAACTTTGGGAACACTGTGTCAGTAACGACCTTCTTATTCCAGATTTATTTACATGGTTCATGCATTCGGATATCTGCAATGCAATCGCAGTTACGCGCAGGTTTGTTCAATGTTCAGGGTGTGATTTGACCCTGCAAAACAAGTTGAACTTGACTCGTTTCGGGTGATGGATGCCTAATCCAAGAGTGTAGTTGGCCAGCACTGGTTTAAGTCGGACATACGCACGTTTCAAGCGCATCGCGCTCTGGTATTTGCAAGATTCTACATCTTGGGGTCGTCGTAGCATAAGATTTTCTCTTCGTGGCGCGCAGTGTGCAAGTAAAGCCTGGAGATACCGCTTATGCATTTATTTACAGTAGCGATAGCAGTTGTTAGACCGTGTAGTGTTTAGATAGCAGGGGTATTTCAGGACGGACAGATGTGCACGGAGCTCCAGACTGCAGCGAGTCGGTGCACACTGCTGTCCCACTTTGACTCTCTTTGAATCCCGCAGGCGGATCGCGCGCCGCCGCGCCCTACGGGTCACGGATCTCACAGCACTCTGTCAATACTTACACACCTTTGTGCTTTTTCTATAAGTGTAGTTCTATAAGTGCGTAAATAAAATACATAATAACCATTCACGATGTATATACTGCCACTGCAAAAGCATGACTCATTGCTGTTGGACTTTTATTGACTAGCAGTCCATAATATGTCTGCCTAGAGAGCTACAGCTGGTTGCTGCATAAAGAGTCAATATTATGTTACAATATTAATATTGATTATTGATGTGGTAGACGTCTCAGTAGATACAGTATATATTTTGTGTAATGAACACCTTGTAGAAGAGACTGGGGTGTGTTGTAACACGGATTGTTTTGCTGTTGTTGTTTTGCAATAGAAATCTCAAATTTTGATGTAACATTTATATATTTGTCTGCTATAAATTAGCTGTTTTGCTTATGCCTGAACTATGTAATGGCATAATATAAAGTGCTGATGTTACAAACTACTCCACTACATTTTGTGATTGTGAGTTGTAACAGCAGGTGGGGTGAGTTGTAACACCGATTGAAAACCTGAGTGTACACCTGTTTATTATTTATTTTATTCCGGTAATCAGATATATGTGCTGAAAATAATTATTATGGCCGTTTTATTGTGATTATGAATATAAACATACAACTTTAACAATTAAATTCAAAACAGCAAATAAAACAATGTATTGTAATCGAAAAATGTACCCTAAAAAGTGAACACTGGGTTGATCTATGGTTGATTTATTATTATTATTATTATTATTATTATTATTATTATTATTTTGACCCAAACCCAGCTGCTTGAAAAGTTTACATTCAGACAGGATCATTACAGATCTTTACAACTAAATCAGACTAAAAACAATGTAACAACAAGTAACGCTTGTTAATTATACATTTAAGTACCAAGTAATATTAAGTAACAACATGTAATTACTATAGGTTTAGGATTTGATGCAATTATGCATAATTTACTGTTATTACTATAGTAATTACATTGTAATGACACTGTAATATGTACTGTAGTGTTATACAAGTAACTTTTAAATAAGAGCTTTAGTAGCATGCTTCTATACTCTTAAAAGCCCCCACACCCGCTGTTCGGAGATGGATTGTGGGTATGTAGATGTCGGCATATGTTAGGTTTGGCAGTGTCTGTGCTGACTACAGATCTCTAGAATTATTCTTGGAACTTGGTGTGGATCAAAACCAATGATCGATTTTCTTTCATGATATAGGTTCAGAGGTGTTTTTAAATTCTCTGCAGTTGCGTTCCCTCGCTGATGGTCATAAACACGTCGGCTGTGAGGAAAAGGTCACATGATTTCTATAATTTTTGTGTGTGGATAAAAAAACCTGCTGATTTCAGATGATTCCAGGTCTGATACTTAACATCAGTTAACACGATCACAGCAATATTAAATAATAAGTTTGACATAAAACCAGTTTCTTTAGGTGTTACTGTTTTTATCACTGTAAGGCATTGCAGGTCACATATGAAAATTAGATTTTCATGAGCAACGTAGTGATATAAACAGTCCATTTCGAGCAATCAAGAATTACTTTTTTATTTAGAGAAGAGAGGTGGTTTTATTTCTTAGTCTCTTGGGGTTTACGTAAGACTTTAAGTAGCTCTTTCTTGCTTCTGTTGGTTATATACAGTCGATTTGCTGCTTGCTTGACTTGTGGAGTTAAATGCTTTACCAGAACCTTTCCGGTTTAATGTGAGTCACATTCAAAATGGTGACTCTGAAAAGTATTTTAATAATTTATATCCCAAGGATCCCTGCCATAAGCTGTCAGGGCTTTTTTTTTTTTTTTTTTTTTTTTTTTTTCCAGCAGCTTGATTCTTATCCCTTCTTAAAATGTGAACCAATGACTGTGCTATAGCTCAGGCTCACAGTCTGAGTGCCTTCAGTGAAGAACAGACAGTGCTTAGATTAATATTTTTGCATGGAGTTACTCACTCAGCTGATTTATCAATTTGATGGAAAGATTTCCTTATAAGACTTGATAAGAACTGATAGATAATCTTTGGCTGAAGGGTCACATTCATGCAAGGATGGTTCAAGATTGAGTCAGTGTTCTCTGATGATGTTTTATGTCTGATCTCTTGCTATAAAACAATGAAATCAAGACCGTTTTATTTTAGGGGTTAGTAAGAGAAATCATTGCATTGAACTACTGCTTATTACCAAGGAATGTAACATACAGTAGATACTGTATGTACTGCGTTGATCTCCAAATGGAAATTCATAAAAGTTGTGAATGATAGAACCACAGTATGCATTAAATTGTGTCATACGACACATCTCAACCTTATTGACCCCATGGTCCTCCATTGTCCAAAAACCTTAATGTATACAGATATGTTTCCTCTAGTGTTTCTACTGTAATAATAACAGATATCATTATTTTACACAAACTTCGAATGTCAGCAGAATATAATAAATGACTAATTATTAATTGCGTGATTCCCATAGAAACCCATTTGAATCACGTAAGACATACAAGTCAAAATGACAACATAAAAATATGATAATTATGAGATAAAATGTGACATTATGAGATAATCGACACACACACACACACACACAAAACATAATTATAAAAAAAGGATAGAATTATGACATACAAAGTCCTAATTATGAGTTAAAATGATGACAGACAAATCAATTATAAGATAAAAGGTAGAAATTATTATATACAAAGTCCTAATTGTGAGATTAAATATAGAAATTATGACACACAATGTCCTAATTACTGTATGAAATTAGTAAAAATGGCAAAATGTAGTCAAAATGATGACTTAAAAATGTAAAAGTTGAGACTGAATGTAGAAATTATGACATACAAAGTCTTAATTATGACATAAAATGTACAAATGATGACATACAAAGTCCTAATTATGAGATAGTCAAAATGATGACATACAAAATCCTAATTATGAGATTAAATATAGAAATTATGACAAGTTCAAAAGTATGAAACCAAAGGTAGAAATTATGACACATAAAGTCCTAATTACGAGATATTCAGAATGATGACATAACAAGTCAAAAGTATGAGACAAAAAGTATAAATGATGACGTACAAAGTCCTAATTATGACAAGGTCAAAAGTATGAAACCAAAGGTAGAAATTATGACATATAACGTCCTAAAAGGACATATAAATTCCTATAAAGTCCTAATTATGAGATTAAATATAGAAATTATGACAAGGTCAAAAGTATGAAACCAAAGGTAGAAATTATGACATACAAAGTCCTATTTATGAAATAGTCAAAATGATGATATACAAAATCCTAATTATGAGATTAAATATAGAAATTATGACAAAAATATGAAACCAAAGGTATAAATTATGACATACAGAGTCCTAATTATGAGACAGTCAAAATGATGACACAAAAAAGTCAATCATGATGTAAAATGTAGAATTTATGACATACAAAGTCCTAATTATGAGACAGTCAAAATGATGACACAAAAAATCAATTATGATATAAAAGACAGAATTATGACACACAAAGTCCTAATTCTGAAATAGTCAAAATGATGACATACTAAGCTGTAATTATGACATAAAAAGTCACAGTTATGAGATTAAATCATAAAACATCATGATTTTTTAATGCCACAATTTCAGGGTTTTTAATTTAAATAATTTGTCCTTTT
The DNA here is from genome assembly GCA_033026305.1 of Cirrhinus molitorella. Lineage (NCBI taxonomy): Eukaryota > Metazoa > Chordata > Actinopteri > Cypriniformes > Cyprinidae > Cirrhinus > Cirrhinus molitorella. Next base: position 21,755,276 of record CM065134.1, read on the forward strand.
TATTTCAAAATTTCTTTTTATGTAAGTTTTTGTCTTATATCATGACTTTAATGTCAGTTTTGAATTTGTCTATTTGATCTATCTATCTATCTATCTATCTATCTATCTATCTATCTATCTATCTACTTACAAAATATAAAATCAACTGCCAATTTCTTTGGAAGTTTGGACATTTATCTACTTTCAAATCTCCAAAAGCGTGGGAACGCTTAATTAAAAATGACAGCTGTTGAGGGGGATGAATTAAAATAAGAATGATGTCAGATTACATCTTGATTTTTAGCATTAGGTTATTTATTTATTCACTTTTTAAGCCATTAAGGCATTTTCACCTTAGCCATCTTTACAGTCTTTCCCATTTAGGGAATATATTTAATTATGTAAATTATTTTTTAGTCAAAGTGATTCATCTTTTTATTGATAGGTGAGACATACGAAACAATCATTGAGTGGCAAGGGTCAGAATCAAACCTGCATCTCCCACATGAGCACCGAGACTTGCGTGTACCACCACACCACAGGTCCGGCAGGTCAGCGCTTTCTTCAAAGCTCATCTTACATCTTGTACAATTCACCTGAAGCATTAAAGCACACTTGATATTTGTAGTCCCCTACACGTCCACACGAATCTCGCACATCACAGATCAAAACACTATAGCAGGGTGTCTTAATAGCTATATAAAACTCAAGGTCTCCAATTACATCTGTGACCAGACATTTAGGTCAGGGCTTCACAGCACCTCTCCAGTCATATTCCCATTAGAGCGGCTTCTTTCCCACCTTAGTTAACAATTCACAAAAAAAGACATTTGTAGCTGGCTTTCTGAGAATGTGCCATACAAATTGGGCCTGAGGGACTAAAAAGCCCCCGAAACATCTTGCGGCTCAGTCGCCCGAGGGCCCAGCTAAACGTGCGGATAGATCCTGTGTCAGCTGAGCGTTTAAGGTAGTGTGTCGGCAGCTGAAGTGCAGCATTAGCGCATCACAGCGTTTTGACGTGAGGTGTGACGGGGAGAATGCTTTATGCTCTCTCTTAAAGATGCTCTCTCCTCACCATGGAGAGTTAGCTTATCCTAGCAGAATGGGCTCTAAGCCGCTGAGTGCCGGCCATGGAGCTACGCTGTGTACCGCCGCGTATCAGTAATCCAGTAAAGGAAAGCAGGCTGTGTGCGGAGAGAAGCCAAGCCTCTCTGCTTTGTGCTGGATGACAGATCTACATCTGTACAGATGAGTCACAGACGCGCTATGAGAAAAAAAAAAAAAATGTATGATGTGAAAGAGACATCGAATAACAGCTGAGAAGAGGCTGGGATGACAGATAGTGTTTTGTGGTCTTAAACAAGGACGAGGTATTTTTGTCTTTATTGCTGTATTTTTAGGTACATCATCAAGTCTTGTAGGGAAATGAAAGAAAGGGAAATTATTAATGAGGTTTCATAACAACGTATGCCATCAGTAGAGGAGAGTGGGGTAAGATGTGCCACCTTTGACCATCAATGGCTATAAATATATATGCCATGTTAGTGAATTGTCAGTAGCCTACAAGATGTTATTTTTGGCTAAAGCCAAAGCATTTTCACGGTAGCTGTGGGGTAAAGTGTGCCAGATGGTGTGTTATTTTTGTTTTCTATTATATATATATATTATTTATATTAGTTTTTATGTTTACATATATATATATATATATATATATATATATATATATATATATATATATAATATATTTTTAAATTTCACATTTCTGTTTAAGTTGTGATATTTTTTACTATGTGCTTTTGTATTTTGATTATTTTATTTTTTTATATTTGTTTATATATAACTTTCACTTATTTTGATTCAGTTGTATTAATTTTATTGCTTTTTTATTTCATATTTATATTTTTATATTTATTTCATCTTTATTTCAATACTTCTTTCTAACAGTTTTAGTTTTAATAATAACACACACACACACACACACACACACACACACTTTTTGTACTTTCAAAAGTTACTTGTATAATATTAAGTATATTATATATTACATTATAAATCTATTATTTATATTTTGTTTTTGCTGTATTTCAGTACCATTTTTATAGTTTTAATTTTAGTTTTAAAGCTATATAGAAATACACAAAAAACTACATTATTTTTGTAAATTTCCGTATAGCTTTAAATTATTTTATTTCAGTTTCAGTTTAAGTAATTTTAGTACTTCAGTTTGATATTTGTTTTTAGTAATATACACACATTTTTTAAACCAAAAAAATCTTTCAAAAGTTACTTGTATTATATTAATTATATTATATATTATATTAAAAAAAATATATATTATAATATCTAAAATCTATGATTTATATTTATTTATTTTTTAATTTTAGCTCTATTTCAATACCATTTTAATAGGTTTAATTGTATTTTTTAAAGCTATACAGAAATGTACCAATAATAACAACATTATTTTTGTATATTTCTATATAGCTTTATTTTTTTTTCCTCAGTTGTAGTAATTTTAGTACTTCAATTTAATAGTCGTTAATAAAGCCTAACATATATATATATAGCCTAATTAACCTAAGGTACTCTGTTAACAACACACATTATAAACCCGTCTTTTAGGCAAGAACCACATGAAATGTTTTTAATACGACAGAAACTGTGTCTAACGTGATCACAATTTAATAAAAACATTGTATATATATATATATATATATATATACACACACACACACCCATTTATATTTAATTTTTTTTTTTTTTAAGTTTATACTTTGTCATCTAACATTTATATTCTAGGTTTATTTTAGCTGTATGTCAATGCCAATTTGTAATAGTTTTAGTAGTGAAACAAACAAACAAACAAACAAAAAAACATTAGATTATTTCAGCTTTTTTTTTTTTTTTTTTACTGATTTGTAATAGCTAGTTGCTTAGGGGTAAGTTGTATACACACACACACACACACACACATTTTCGTTTACATATTTTCAAGTTTATTATCAAGTTTGTTATCATCTAACATTTATATTCTAGGTTTATTTTAGCTCTATATCAATGCCAATTTGTAAAAAAAAATGTTTTTTTAATAATAATAATAATAATAATAATAATAATAATAATAATAATAATTAAAAAAAAGTTTATTTTAGCCTCTCTTTTTTTTACTGATTCGTAATAACTATTTGCTTCGGGGTAAGTTGTGTGTCAGTCACTAAAATAATACAGACTTATTACTTACTAAATATATATGCAGTACATGGTTCATATTTTTATGTAATAACAATTCAGTGATAAAACAATAGCTTTCCTATTATATTTTTTTCACAGATCTTTCTTTTAGCCTCAGACCTGAATATTAGGTCGCTTTCATTAACTGTGGATTGAACCTGTAACTCCCTGCAAGAAAGAAGGAAAGAAAGAAAGAAATGCTGTTTTGAGTCAAATGATTAAACTGACATTGGCCGTTGCCCAGAGCACCGTCTCGTAGGCTGCTGTAAAGCCTTCAGGGCAGGTGAATTACTTCATTAGGTTTATGTAATTGCACATGTCCGGCTACAAATGTGTCGGATGTAGATTCCACGCGAGTTCATGCTTATTGGCTCAATGTTGCTGATTAATCTAGATTGCGGAGTAATTCGGTTTGTCTAGTCCTAACTGCGACCATTACAGCTCGACATGACAGATGTCGTAATGACATGTTTGTTCCTGTAGGCTGTAATGAGGTTGCTCTGAGCAGAATCAGATGTAAGTGCAATTAAAGTACCGTGCCTATGAACGACTTCTGTAATGAAAGGACAGATATTCTTCGCTTGAGAAGACCATAATAACTCTACTGATAAATGGTGCTGTGACATGCACAATTAATAAGATCACCTACCTTTAGGCAAACAGACATGATAATTAGCTTCTGTTGGCCACAGAACAGACAGAAGCTGAAATAAAGATTATATTTGAAGTTTGGACGCTTAATATAACTACTATTCTCTATTCGTTATCTCTAAGTGGAGATAAAGGGAAAGTTTCTGAAAGAGGCTGCGCATTACAAACTCCTCCACTCGTTATGAAATTGTCCTTCCTGACTTTTTTTATTTACTCTGCTATTTGATTTATTAAGTACCATCTCATATGTATCAACTGGTTAACTAATAGGTGAGGTTTCTTAAAAGGGAAGTAACATAAAAGTGGCGGCTGCTAAAAGAATCACAGCATGAAAACAGGATATGCACAAAACGCAGAGGACTTAATTGGTTGTTTACCGAAAGCGTCACACGCTAAAATTACCTGATTGTCACCCCTGCATTTCTGTTAGTACTACAACAAAATGATCAGCAAACTCTCATTGACACCGCTGTCTCCTTTTGTTGTTTTCAGAAGACATTTGCATAGGCTAATTAATTCATAGATCGTTTTGTGAACATATCCCAGCTCTTTAAACTATATATAGACAAGTTACCAGCTGTCTTTAGCACTTAAAAATAGTCCTAATGAGAAACTCTGAAACATCTTTTCCTTGAAAGTCTATATCTCAAGCTGAGTCGGGTCACCCGGTATCAAGTTTAGTGCACATTTTGTCACATTAAATCAGTTCAGGGTAGATTACATACAAATTGTGAAGTAATCCCTTACTGATTACAGATTACTTGGCAAAAATTGTGGTTAGTAATGTAATCTATTAGATTAGATTTTAGCTAATGTGTTGGTAGGTATTGTAACTACTTTAGTGTGTTTACACTAGTCAAGTTTGGTTCGATCAAAACGAATTATGAATGAGACACGGACAAAAACTTCTAAAATATTTAAAAACAGGAAGTATTGAGAAGATGCTATGCGGCATGATTTCGCGAAGAGAACAATGTATCCAAAACAAAATGAGCAGAGGGCAAACGTGGAGCAACGAGGAGGTAAAGTGCCTTTTATGAGGCACTTTATATATATATATATATATATATATATATATACATATACAGGTCCTTCTCAAAAAATTAGCATATTGTGATAAAGTTCATTATTTTCTGTAATGTACTGATAAACATTAGACTTTCATATATTTTAGATTCATTACACACAACTCGAAGTAGTTCAAGCCTTTTATTGTTTTAATATTGATGATTTTGGCATACAGCTCATGAAAACCCAAAATTCCTATCTCAAAAAATTAGCATATCATGAAAAGGTTCTCTAAACAAGCTATTAACCTAATCATCTGAATCAACTAATTAACTCTAAACACCTGCAAAAGATTCCTGAGGCTTTTAAAAACTCCCAGCCTGGTTCATTACTCAAAACCGCAATCATGGGTAAGACTGCCGACCTGACTGCTGTCCAGAAGGCCATCATTGACACCCTCAACCAAGAGGTCTGTGGGAAGGAAAAAGTGGCAGAAAACGCTGCACAACGAGAAGAGGTGACCGGACCCTGAGGAAGATTGTGGAGAAGGACCGATTCCAGACCTTGGGGGACCTGCGGAAGCAGTGGACTGAGTCTGGAGTAGAAACATCCAGAGCCACCGTGTACAGGCGTGTGCAGGAAATGGGCTACAGGTGCCGCATTCCCCAGGTCAAGCCACTTTTGAACCAGAAACAGCGGCAGAAGCGCCTGACCTGGGCTACAGAGAAGCAGCACTGGACTGTTGCTCAGTGGTCCAAAGTACTTTTTTCGGATGAAAGCAAATTTTGCATGTCATTCGGAAATCAAGGTGCCAGAGTCTGGAGGAAGACTGGGGAGAGGGAAATGCCAAAATGCCTGAAGTCCAGTGTCAAGTACCCACAGTCAGTGATGGTCTGGGGTGCCATGTCAGCTGCTGGTGTTGGTCCACTGTGTTTTATCAAGGGCAGGGTCAATGCAGCTAGCTATCAGGAGATTTTGGAGCACTTCATGCTTCCATCTGCTGAAAAGCTTTATGGAGATGAAGATTTCATTTTTCAGCACGACCTGGCACCTGCTCACAGTGCCAAACCCACTGGTAAATGGTTTACTGACCATGGTATTACTGTGCTCAATTGGCCTGCCAACTCTCCTGACCTGAACCCCATAGAGAATCTGTGGGATATTGTGAAGAGAAAGTTGAGAGACGCAAGACCCAACACTCTGGATGAGCTTAAGGCCGCTATCGAAGCATCCTGGGCCTCCATAACACCTCAGCAGTGCCACAGGCTGATTGCCTCCATGCCACGCCGCATTGAAGCAGTCATTTCTGCAAAAGGATTCCCGACCAAGTATTGAGTGCATAACTGAACATAATTATTTGAAGGCTGACTTTTTTTGTATTAAAAACACTTTTCTTTTATTGGTCGGATGAAATATGCTAATTTTTTGAGATAGGAATTTTGGGTTTTCATGAGCTATATGCCAAAATCATCAATATTAAAACAATAAAAGGCTTGAACTACTTCGAGTTGTATGTAATGAATCTAAAATATATGAAAGTCTAATGTTTATCAGTACATTACAGAAAATAATGAACTTTATCACAATATGCTAATTTTTTGAGAAGGACCTGTATATATATATATATATATAAATAAAAATACTATATTTAAAAATCTATAGGTTAAAAAAAAAAAAAAAATAAATAAAATATATAAATTAAGAAAATAGATTTTATTAGCTATATGAAGGAGGGGTTTGTAAAACTGCAGGGTTCAGGAGTTGATGAAAAGGTAATTGATATATTATAATGTTATATAAAGAATATTTCTTAAATTGCTGTGATTGGTCAATACTGTAAATCCTGCCTCTTGTGTTTGTGTGTGCTCCCCGTTCGCGAATCTGAATGAACAATGGAACAACAGGGCGTTAGAAGACTAATTTAAAAACCTGCTCTCGGCAAGTTCATAAGTGCTACATAGCTGCTGACACCTTGGAGCTCACATCTCTGAAAACATTGAAGCAAACTGTCAAATAGGTGTTATCTTTATTCACATATTTGAAGTCTAAACAAGTACATTTACGCCTAAAAATGAAACCTGTTCTCATGACAAAAACTTACCTAGGGGCACTTTTTTGTGGGACGCAGTACATATCACTGCAGTTTCCAAAAAAATTAACAGTAAAACTCTGATGCCTTTTATTCCCTTTCACACAGATTATGATTTACAAAGTTTGATAAAGCTATAAAGATATAATTTTCACACAGTTACTTGAAGAATATTATATTATGACTTAAAAACAATAGTAAAATATGCTGGGAGATTTGAAAACTGATGCTTTTGAATGTTAGCATGATATATCTAGGTTCATGTCTATGGGTTTTCATAAACAGTAGGTTTGTTTGGTAGCTCACGCAGTACAAAGCTGTACTTGAGAATTAAAGAGCTCCGGTTTGAATCCCGCTTAACTACGGTTTGACAAAAGAGTTCAAATGTACTCACAAGTGTTACAACCCCTGGCTCAGGGGGAAGTAGCAAAGAGGGACACACACAACCATGAGTAAATTCAAAGGAAAAAACTTTATTAAATCAATAATGATTTACAAAAAATAAGAAAATAATAACGAAAAATGCGTGGTGTCTGGATGGCTTTGTAATATGGTGTTGTGGTGAACGTAAAATGCATGAAACCCAAACAGAAACCAAACCAAAGAAAGAGTCTAGGCTAAACAAACAAAACGGGGAAAACAAAACCTCAAACCCAAAGTCCCCACGCTAACACGTTTAGCAGTCTCTTTTAAAAGAAGCGCTCCAGCCAGCATCAGGTGCAGCCAATAAACCGGTTAAGCTGTAGGCGGGGCAACCAATTCGCTAGATGAAAGTGAAAGTACCGGAACGGTCACACAAGGAAGATTCAAATGGTGTCAGCAAATGTGCTTTTATTATGTGTTTTGCATTTGTTAACATTATCGGGTAGGTTTAGGGTTGGGTTTGGTATAGACAGAGCATTAACTTTTAGCAACAGTCCCCGGATATATGAACTTTGAACCGCCGCAATAGGTACCTGAAGCAACGTAATACAAACACAGCAATATGTACCTATATCAGCATAATAAACACGTGCCACGGTTCACGTATTGAACCTGTCTTTTAGCGCCACTCAGTGGACACTTATTTTTGAAACTGCTGTGAAACCTGCAGTAAGGTACATAAAAAGGGCACTGCTAAAAAGTACCCAGAGGTACATATTTTTAGACTGGGTTGCAAAAAACTCCAAAAACTACATTTTGAGACACAAAAACAGTCTTAAAATAATAGTGATAAAATTATAGTGGATTTGGGTGTCCACCATGACACTCGCTGTGAGAAATACTGCAAACAGTCAAATTGGTTGAAGTTCTGATATCACTAGAATATGCTAGTATATACTAGAATATCAGGAAGTCCTCTCAGGAAGCCAGTCAGGTATGAGGACTAGAAGTAATTGTTGTATTAGGTAAATAAGAGGTAGGTTCAGGGTTTGTAGACATTCTATTGAAAACGTTTGAATTAAAAAAAATAAAGCCACACTGCAAAATCTATACATAATATGAAATCTTTGAGTAGAAAACAATCCAGAACTAGTTTGTACTCTATTTTGTACGTTCTGTACCTTAGCTATGAGAGCACCGCAGTTGCGTCAGCAAGGCCGCTGTGCTCAAGCAACCACACTTTGGGGTTGTTTTGGAGTCTTTTGGTTTTCTGTTGAATCTAATATTTGGCTGAGAATGAAGCAGAGTCTTCATCTCATCTGCTGTCTGACCTTTAAACAGAGTCCCTCACCCTCTCTACTCTTAGAAGAATGTCCTCACACTGCCTGCGGATGAGAACCACACAATGAATCTCATTTACTCTGCAACACAGAGCTGCTCTGCTTTTTCTTTTCCGTGGCCTCGCCATGAAGTGAAGAAATAGCCATTCGCGCTGTTTTTACCTGTCGGACCAACTATATATCAGCAATTCACTTGTTATTGTGCAGCAAAGCAAAACTAATGATATGAAATAGTCATGCAACAAACTATTTTGATTAGTTTTTCCTGTAATGAAGAAATGGAATCTACAGTTTACATTAATTATATTACAGATGCTTTTCTTAGGTACTGTCATTTGAATTACGGGGCTGCAGTTAAGCATCGCTTATGTAAAACGATATATATATATACGATTCACATGATTATTTAATTTACTGTACTTAAGTACATAATGTTAAGAATCTTTGATTAAATAAAATGTAAAATTGAATAAAAATGTAAAGTTATACAGTATTGATAAAAGATAATTCAAGCATTTGTTTACTTTATTCTTTTTCGTTTTGTGTTCTGTGGTCTCTTACATTTAAATTTTTCTAAAAAAGGTTTTTACATCTTCAGTAGTATTGTCACAGATTTTTTTTCATGCACAGCATAAAAAACACACTAATCAGAAGCGAAATTTGTTGTTGACTATTTTCATTCTCAATTTTTGTAGGTTTTACATATTAATTGTGAAATGTTTTCATTTACTTGCATTTGTATGATTAGAGCTTGTGTCTACAGCGTGTAATTAGCTACAAAAACAGACCAAGCACACTTATCGCAGGCTAATTATTTAACCAAAAATATATTTTTCTTTATTTTTCATGTGAAAAACATTCCAACATTCAGTTTTCACACAGTCAACCTCAAAATGAGAGTAAACACATCCTGTCAGTCACTCACTTAGAGAGCCGTTTCGAATACTTGTAGTGAGAGACTATAAAGAGATAGTATCTATTTCGTCAAAACAGCAATCAAAGGAAAGCTACACGATGAGAGTAATCAAAAGCGTGTGGCACTACATCTCAATGATGCCGGTGAGGCAACATAATGGTGGCAGATGGAGATAACAGCAACTCAAATTGAAAGCGTAATCAAAGATTAAACAGGCAAAGGCGAGGGCTATTTAATAAGTGGGTATTGCTGTGATACAGGCGTGGAGACGCGCAATAATTGATTTCTGTCCTTAATTCATTTGAGGAGACAATTTAATCTAATCAGAGAAGGAGGGGGCCCATGGCAGAGTACATCTGCTTGGCAGGCTTCATAGCAGAGAAACAATGCGAGGGTTATCAGAAATGAAAAGATAGTGTTTAAAGATGATTTTATGTTCACATTTCTCTTCTTAAACTTCAGAGTCAATTATAAGCAAGTCATTTGTAGGTGATGTTTTCAAAACATTTAAATGTTTGTTGCAGAATCTGCCCAGCCCAACACAACACAGCAACAGTGACTCAACCAATGGTGTGAGTTTTTGGGCATGGCTATGTACTTATTTGACCAATAGCAGACAGGGAGGAGTGTTCAGGAAACCTGTTTGAGAAACAGTAATGACTTTACTTTTAACAGGGTGATCAAGGAGAGAAATGTCAATACCTGCATTAAAATGCCAAAAGTCATTTGACCGCAACACCAGACTTCATTCAAATTCCTTGCTTCACTCATAATTGAGACGTTACGCACGCGAACCCACCAAAGTGAGGGAGAAAAAAGCGCAAACTTGAATTGATGCATGTTTATGTCCTGATATCGATTTGATCTTTAAAAAGGTTCCCACGGGTGAGCGAGGCGAGGGAAGCGAGGCTGAATACGGACAGATTTGCAACTGAAGGTGGTGTGGAGGTTGGCGGGGGAAGTGAGGAGGGATGCTTAGGTTGTGTGTGGGGGGGACGGGATAAAAGCGCATCAACTCCATGACCTCGTAAAGGAGGATCAACGCTTGGAACGAGAACTGCATGCCGATAGCAAGGTGGGTGAAGGCCTGAGAGACTGAGACTGCAGATATGTCAAAGAAATGATCATACAGTGGCAAAAAAAAATGTATAGCAAGAGTGGGTGGATTGTGCATTGTGTATGAGGGAAGGCTGGCGATGGGGGCAAAAAGTGAAGGGCAAAATAGAGTGATGAAAAAGATTTGCAGCAGAATGGCACTACAATGTGACATACTTCCATTTGACAGACACATTGTTCCTTGTTCCACCAAATAAATGTGCCAGTAAAACACCATTTGTAATTATAAAACAACAAATGTTAATTATTTTACAAAAATAAGAGGGATCATACAAATAATTGAATAAGATATTTCACACATCACAAGATGTTTACATATAGTCCATTAAAAAAAAAAAAAAAAAAAGACCCTGTTCAAAAGTTTACATCCCCTTGATTCTAACTGCTGTGTTGATCCTGAATGATCCACAGCTGTTCAAATGCTCACTGATGCTCCAGAAAGAACCACGATGCATTGAGAGCCGGGGGTGAAAACTTTTGAACACAATGAAGATGTGTCCATTTTTTCATTTATTACTGCCCTTCAGAGGCTACAGAAGATAGCTAGCTAGTTACATGTTTCCCAGAAGGCAAAATAACTCAAATTTACCCTGATCTTCAAATTCAAAAAGTTTTCACCCCCTGACTTTGAACGCATGGTTTTTCCTTCTGGCAGTTTAACTGTTCAGGACAAACAAAGGACTCATGAACAACTATCACTAAACAAACGGGGACAGATTTTCAATTAATAAAGACATGTTTTCATGCAACTCCTTCCACATTAATACATTTTAACCTTGAAACTGTTTGTACCATAGTGCAGAATTTGTAAACTAATATATTTGGACATTTACGCCACATAACACGCCATATTTTTTGCTTTTCTGACACAGTAAACTTGCTAGGTGGTGCACCCAGTACAGTGTTGCACTTGCGATGCACAGCGCTCGTGTACAAATCCCCTGAAACAAAAATCACAAAAAAACACTCGTAGAGGCATGGTTGCTTCAACAATTGTGTTTTTATATCACATTTGCTTTTGCTAACGCTGTCGGTTAGGTTTAATGCAGGTGTTATGTGATTTTCAAACGCGACACAGCATTAACCTTTTAGCGCCACTAAACATTTCACTTCTGAACTGCTGCAATGCGTATAACAACCACCATAATAAAACATTGCCACATTCATGTTCATCTGTTTCACAGAAGATTAAACAAGCTTTTAGCGCTAGTCACTGAAAATATCAGATCACATGCAGCAAAGAAACACATTTAATGTAATTATGGCAATGTTTACATGACCAATTACAATGGGAAGATAAATGGTGTCTATGAATGGACTGTGGGTGGTCCATACAGTAGGACTAATAAAACTTAGGGCAAGGAGGTGTGAACGAGAAACAAGGGTTTGAGGATGACAACCTGTTCCTTCACCAAATGAAAAGTAATTGGTAAGAAGACGCCTGGAGCATTTTCAGTGACAGATGGGCAGATAATCCTAAAAATAGCAGTTTATTTAGAGATGAGCAGATATCAGCCTGCAGTTAAAAACCATCAACAGCAAAGGCTCTGAGGCTGATATAACCAGAAGTTTCTTATGAAGTTTGCCGTTGCCTCAAACTTTTATTTCTCCCACTCATCGCCTTAAGTCACACATTTCTTTAATTTGGTCTTTAAGGTATATGTTTATACAAAACTCTGTCATTCCCTGTAACATAACGGCGTTAACACTAGGTGTTTAATTATATGCTTTAACTCATTATCCGTGGCCTTGAACACTTTAGACTCACGTTTGCCTCTTTATATAATTAATCTTCAGTCATAATGTGGGTAGAACATATAAATACATATGCACATGTATATATTGCGTCATCTGACAGACGTTTAAGAACTCAAGGTCTTTTGTTGAACTTGCACACTTGTATTCCCGCCCACAGACAGCCGGCTCGACAGAGGGCAGGCACAAATATCAAAAGTGCATATTTCATTCAAAAAAATAATAATTAAAAGAAAATAATTTAATATTAATACGGTTATTGCTTAACATTTGCATGATCCGTACAGAGCACACAAGCAAGACAAGCAAATGATTAACCTCTTAAATATAATGACTATTGCCCAAAAGGTGGGTTAGATGAACTTAAAAATCTCTAAGAGTTAGTTGAACACATGATTACAGCTAACCAGCCCCTGATTAAAACTAAGATGCCATATTGACCCATTGAGTCTCTGAGAAATCTGAAAATTTCCACCTCGCTACAAACTGTGTGGGAGTTATATTAGACAGAATATGTTTCGACTGTATCAGTAAACATGACGTTTAAGGATACAAGCACACACACCCTCACACAAGACACATTTCCAGCAGAGTAAGTGGAAACTCTGCCAACTCTGAGATAAACTGAAATGAAATATGGTCATGACAGAACAGCCACTAGGAGAGAGCAGCAGTTCAGCTGTCGCGCATAATTATTGTGACTTTGCATTAAATGCATGTCTGTGCATGTGTGAGGGCTGGAGTGAGTGAGCGAGTGCAGAAACCGACGGTTTAGCTCCTCTCGGCTGTCAGGTCTCTGGTCCTCTTGCTTTAACCTTTCCTGTGCTTGTTGAATGTGATATTCAGGGCTGAGATGTGGCACAGTAATGTCGGATAATGGTGCGAGCACTCTGTGCACCTGCTGGCTAATGACTCTCCATCTATGTGCTAGCCAGCACTCCAATGATTACAGATTTAATCTCATGCAGCCACTGTGTATGTATTAGGCCATGGAGTCTTTCCGCTAAATTACCTGGACTATCTCAACCGCTGGTTCTCCTAGATAATGATGAGGTGTTTTCTCACTGTCCAGCTCTCTGTCCTTAATTTATATCATCCCATTTTCACCTCAAAGTTAACCAAAAAAGTAATCATTGCTTTATTTCTCATAATATGACTTCATATATATGTATCATGTTAAATAATATGCCATGAGGTCACAATTGCAAATTTAGAATTTCACACCAATATTTTACTTTTAACGATGCAGATTATATATCTTTTATTAGGGATGTTAAAGTTTACACAATAATAGTATGTAATTACACATTTATACACATTTAATTACACTAATTTGATGAGTAATTTATTTGATCCATTCAGATGGCTGATTCATTTAGGAATGCAAATGGTTCTGTTTATTTCTGTCACTTGATTTGTTCAAAATGTGGATTCATTCAGAAACAAAACACCGCTGTGTGCTGTTCTGTTTTGATTTTATAGGTATTTTTTTTGTTCTGTTTTTGAAAATTCAGCAAAAATAGAAAATATTGTGTTTATAACTCTATTAACTTCCTACTTAGTAGACTCAAGAAATCAAAAGTACATTATTGTTGTTGAGGGAACACCACAGCTTTTTTGTCTGTTTTCTTTAGTAATATACAGTAGCATTTATTATTATTATTATTATTATTATTTAGATGTTTCTACTGCATAGGCAGTCAAGTTTTATTAAAGCCAACTGCATTCTCAATTTGATTACATGTTTACAAGTAATTTCATAATTACTTCTGTTGAAATAAACCAAACCAAAATGTACTGTGGTGTTTTTTATTTATTTATTCATTTTTCTATTGTATGGAAGTTATTTAAATATATTGTAATTACACATTTGTAATGATGGATTTGCAATTCAAAAGTAATACATAAAAAAAAAAAAAAAACTACAAAAAAAAAAAAAAACATGTGACCCTGGACCAAAAATCTATTGTATGGGTCAAAATTATTGATTTTTCTTTTATGCCAAAAAAACATTAGGATATTAAATAAAGGTCATGTTCCATGAAGATATTTAGTAAACTCCCTACTGTAAATATAGCAAAACTTAATTTTTGATAAGTAATACGCATTGCTAAGAACTTAATTTGGACAACTTTAAAGGTGATTTTCTCAATATTTAGAGTTGGTTTTGTAGTCCAGGGTCACATATATTATAGTTTAAGTTTACGACACAAAATATTAAAACAGTTCTGTTGTGACTTTAAAATTGAGCAAAAATAGACAATATTATGTTTTGTACTTAGTGCACTGTTCAATCAATATCAGATTTGTACTCTGTTCTGTACTATTCTGGAAAAAAAAAAAAAAAAGCACTTGTTGCTTATGTGATATTGCTTATCTATATCATATGTAAATATGAGATAAAATCTCATACGGGGCATTTTTACACCAATATCTTACATTTTAGTGCCATTTAACTGCATTCTAAAGGCTACATCATTCAACTATTTATCACAGTTATTTCTCTCACAACATTACTTCATTGTTATTTTTATTCATTATTATTACTTCAGTTAAATGAGCCTTTTGAAATGCTAGTCAAAAGACTTTCAATGATCCAAATATACAAAAATCACTGAAAATATTGAGATGTACCACAATGTAATGAATTGCGACATATGCTTTGTGGTGATTTATATATATATAAATAATAATAATAATAATAATAAAAACTTATCAGAAGTGCAAGCTTCTGTGTCCACACACCCCAAGTCCCTAATGGAGTAGCCTTCTATCAGTGAATGGAGAAAGACAGTTCTTTAATTTACATAAACATTAATTTATTTATAAATCAAATTCAGACGAGACGCTTAACAAAAGTCATTTGCATTCTTTGTATGGTGAAATTGAATTACCACTGAAGCTCAACAACTGAAATATCACCCATGAGTGAATTCATAGAAATGTTAATGCAAAGGACTGTATCTTTGAATATGTAAGATTACATCCATAAAGTGTGGGGAAAGTTCTTTTAGTTTTGAGTTCTTGCAAATCTGCATTTCCTTTGTGTTTTAATAAAGTTTGAGAAATGCGGAATTAATAAATACTGAACAGAACACAAATTCATAGGCTAAGCTATTTCTGATACGTTTCAGAAGTATAATTTATTATAATTATAATTATAATAAAATTGGGATTTCATATGTATGTAATTTAGATTAGAATTTGATTATTTGAATATGTTTATTAAGCTAATAAGCATAAAAAGGGGGTAACTGTGTAAGTGTAAAATAACAAACTATATATAAGGCCAGTATTTCCAATCTTGAAATATATTTTTAGTAAATGCTAAATATTTTGTGTTAAACATATTTAGGCCTGTTTAAATACATTTAAGTTAAATACTTTAATTAATTAACGGTCCTATTTTATTTATTTATTTTTTTTTTACTAAATATAGAGCTGCATAGCTTTCACACGCATGCACACAGCACAGAGACAGATGTTCTGCACACATGCGCTCCAGTTGTGTCAGTGTGTTTTATGTAATGGTGGCTGGTTTTAGCCCTGAAAACAGTGAGCAATGAAAATACATTCTTGACCTTAATTAAGAATATGTGGAGTGACTTATCTATAGTGAGAATGAGCTGAAACCATGGAAACGGAAGAAGAGCAGGGCTCTGAGGACGGAAAAGTGTAGAACATTATAGCCGCTCACTATCTCATATGATACGTCCGTTAGCGGCACGGTCAAAGTTCACTGCTGGAATGAAGACTAGCTGAACCAAATACAACGGCGTCTCTGTCTGGCCCCCTTGACGGGGATGGACAGTATTTGGTAATTAGTATACTATCTCAGGAGAAAGGATTGTCTGGGTGCTTGTGAGAAAGTTGGGTTGAACGCGGGAAGACAGGCGGAGAGGGAGGGGAAATGAGAATCTCAGGGCTGGATTGCCACGGACTTTTCTGTGCCGCTTCCGCTGAATTTCTGTGGAGGCATTGGTTTAAAGGCTTAGGATTCCACCTTTCACTGGAACAGTTCAGGGAAGTGTCAACAAAGACACACACACAACACACACACGCCGAGGGAAAGAAAAGAGAAAAGGGATGAAAATATTTTCGAGACAAGAAATATCAAGCAGAACTGAATATTTTCTGTCAAAATTCGCATTTCCCTGTTCTCCCTAGACCTTGACAGTTTACCCCAAAATAAAAATCCTGTCATCATTTCCTTGCTCATGTCGTTCCAAACCCGAATGCCTTTCCTTCTTATTCTGAACACAAAAGAACAGATTTTGAAGAGCATTGGTCAACGGGATTGACAGTTCCTGATGGTTAATATCCTGTTTTCTCATTGAAGATCCTGTTTAACTTTGAAATAAGTTACACAAGAAAAACTGCTAATTGGAAAAATCAGAATCAGAATGAGCTTTTTTGCCAGGTATGTTTGCACATACTAGGAATTTGTTGTAGTGACAGAAGCTCCACAGTGACAGGACAACACACAGATTATAAAAAGAACAATATACAAATATACAGACAACGTGCAAAATAGCAAAGAAACAAAATGCAAATTAAAATAAACAATTTACTATGTACAGGTGCAATTTAGAAATGTAAATAAGTATGTGTGTTAAATAAATAAATGAATGTATAATAGTGTTGTGTGTTCCACGTTTATTTTCAAGTGTTAATGAGATGGATTGCTTGAGGGAAGAAACTGTTCCTTTGCCTGGTCGTTCTGGTGCTCAGGGCTCTGTAGCATTGACCAGATGGCAATAGTTCAAAGAGCGAGTGTGCTGGATGTGCGGGGTCCAGAATGATTTTACTAGCCCTTTTGCGCACTCCGGATAAGTACAGATCTTGAAGAGTGGGGAGGGTTGTACCAATGATTCGCTCAGCAGTCCAGACTATCCGATGTAGTCTTTGGCTTTGCTGACATTTCTGCAACATGATATTATTTTATGTTGCTTCTTGTACGTTTCACAACAGTTTCAAACTGTGAGTGTTCAGTTTTATCGAAACAGATGAAAACAAATCTGTCAGTGTTTTATTACATTGGTGGTTGTACACAAAGCTGCCATTCAGAAATTAAATGAGTGGCACTAAAAGCTTATTGCTTTATTGCATTTGAAAATAACATACCACCCACGCTAAACCCTATCTTAAACCTAACATATGGTGTTAACAAACAATAAAAACACATTTAAAGCAATGACATTTTAACTTCTTTAATGTCTTTGAGCTGTGTTGTGGCTTGTGTTTCATGGGACTCATACCCAAACGTTCTGTATCGCAATTGCAATGCTGTACCAGATGGGCTATCAAGCAAGTTTACTATGTTGGAAAGCCACATGTACGGAGCTGCTGATGTGCCTATACATCGGAGTCTGATAAAAATGCATTTCTTAAAGGGGGGGCACAATGGTGTTTCGTATATTCAGAGTTGTTTACAGTGTTAAAGAGTTGGATTCTCATGCTAAACATAGCCAAAGTTTAAAAAAATAATTTGGACAAATGACAGAGAATTTCTTTGCCGAAAATCTTACTTCTGGGTTGGTACAAGTTTCGGCTGATTTTTTTCGATCATGGCAGTAATGACGTAATGACGAATGACGAACTCCTTATATGAGCATTTCTCCCGGAAAAGCGCGTCCACGGCGCCCGCGATCACGTCGGTTAGACCGTGAGAAAGAGCGCGCCGTCAACGTGCTTCATTCGGCTGCACTCTGCAAGGGATTCAATCGGGAAGAATGTCTCTAAAGAAGTGTGGTTATGGTTGTAAGGCAAAGATAACTTTGCTCAGCTTCCTGAAGAACCCAGCGTTAGGTGAACAGTGGATACAGTTCCTTTTTCCGGGTCAGCAATGGAGTTTAGCAAGTATGTGTTTCATATAACATTACGAGGACCAGTTCGACGCTGGATTTTCACATTATTTGATACTGAAAGACAGAGCGGTCCCAGCTATAAAAGATTCCGGTAATGATTCACAACTGCAGATGGTAAGTGAAACAGCATCAAATGTCTGTTTTATTGGCAATTCTAACCTGATGGTCGAATTTAGCTCCGCCCACGGCGTGCCTCCAGAAGTTTGGCTTTTTCCGGAGAAAATCGGAAAGCTGTATTTTTCTTTCATAAATATAATAAAACTAAAGACTTTTTGGAGATATTAAGGATACATTACTACTCTATAGGTACTCAGGATTAACATGAGATTAGGTCAAACTGTACATGTTATGTACCCTTTAAAGAAAGATGTCAGATGGATTTAGTGGCTTTTGCATCTGAACTCTTCATGTGTGTGTGTATATATATATATATATATATACAGAGTTCTGACATGAAACTCTAGAATGCAGTCTGATGGGTCAAACTCAATCTGACATGACATCATAATCACATGGCACAGCCGATCAGCAACCAATGAGCTCACTGCTTAACATTCAAATATATGACTAGTGTTAGATGTAGCAGTTGCAGTACGCTTCAGAAACCCTCCACCTTTCCCAGCTCCACCTGTATAGATCTGTTACGAGGTGATTCATATATGCTATGGGGTTTAATTATATATGCTATATGTGCAGAAGCAGTATTTCTTACATGTTTACAGCAGCATGTTGTGGATGTATTGGCAGTAGCAAGTCTCAGTACTTGCTCTGCCGCAGTAGCAGCATAGCAGATCTATTCTGCCAAGACCAAATACATTAACATTGTCAGGTACATTATCATGCCAATACCTCCGAGAGTTGTCATGACAGAAATATATGTAGTTTTACAGAAATGTAGGAAGCGGCACGTTTTTTCAATGAGCCTATATTGCTTGAATCAGTTGTATTAAATGCTACAAGCTGTTTTAAGCATCACAACATTATAATATACAGTATAAAAATAGATATTCATTTTGAGATTTGATAAAGATTGAAGAGTGTTATTAAATAATTAGTGTTTTCAAGTTCATTTGATAGTAAAAATAATCTAAAAATGGGAAATTAAGTATGATTTACATGATCAGAAGTGATCAGATCAAAGAATACTTAAAAAGATGTTAGTAGCTTACAAGGTGCTTTTGCTTGTGACTGTATATGCATTTCTTGTTCTTGAAGATGAATAGATATTCTTGACTGCAGTTATCGTGCCACACGTACATGCCATCTGTAGACATGAGGTTGAAAATAACCTGAAAATGCCTACAAGTTACACTTGCAAGCAGTATATCATTACACAGCATGCCTATTACAACTTCTGTCAGAGCACTCTCTAATAATTGCACCCAGTTTACTATTTCCACATTTCTTCTCCTCAGTGTCAAACTACAGTACTCAAACAGTCCTTGAGTTCAGTTGAATCGTACATGAAATTACTTGCATATGCACTTCCACTGATGAATTCTTAAAGGTCTGTTCATAAATAACTGTCAAGGTGCATATAGTTTACACAGACTTCTGTAATTGTTACAGTTGGATTTTTAAATAACATGTTTCTTGTTCAAATATCCATAATCACTTATTTCTTGCTTTGCATTAATACAACAAAAAGCAGCTGGTAAATTATACTGTCACATATTTGCCAAAGCAGACTCTGAAAAATTGCATTCATAACAGCTAGCTTACAGTTTTCTGAGAGATTACTGCACACAGCTCTTGCTCATTACAGGTCCATTATGTGTATGTTTATAGTTACAAATTAGGTAAATTGTTAAGTTGTCAGATAGATGGCATACATATAGATTAAACTGTTGTTGTTGTTTTTTCAGAACATCAGAAATAATGGTTAAGCTAGTACAGCAGAATAAGTACAGGGACAGTTTTTTTTTCTTTTTATCACAATTGTAAATGCTCAAAACAGTCTGCTTTTGAAACAGGACAACCGCCTATAGAGTTATTGATCCAGAAACACTTAAGCCAACTCCAGTCAGAAGGTGGAATAAGTTTGGTATAGAAGTCTCTCCCAATGCATGCACATCTTGTGTACAGTGTGCAAAACAATATTATTCATATGTGAAAATTATAATGTAGTAGGGAAAATTATTTGTTCACTTCCAGAACAAAAATGTACAGATAAATACAGATAAATTACTCAAACCCTTGTCATGTCTTTTTTCTTCAGTCATAAAGAAATAGTTTTTTGAGGAAAACAAGGATGAGGTTACATGAAATTGAGGATGCCAACGGTATTAGACTGTGTGTTGTCTTAATTCTGTAAGTATGTTACTGAATTTCTAAATCTAAATAACATATCAAATATTAAATGGTCATATTAAATAAAAAAAGTATTTTTAGTTTAGCAGTTAGCAAACAGTTAGCAAACTAGCAGCCCGAAGTATAATTACTTAAGTTTTGCCATGAATGCTCAAAATACACAAAAGTTTAATATTTGGAGTATACCTTGAAATGCTGAGCATCTGCCCTTTTTTTCTCTTCAGAAGTTATGGGCAATAAAATGGTATGCGTCTGTGCTATTTCTTCTTAGAAGTTACAGATGATAAAACGCTATGTGTCTGCACTATTTCTCTTCAAAAGTTATGGCCGATAAAATCCTGGCTATCTGCACTATTTTTCCTCAGAAGTTCTGGCTGATAAAATGCTGTGTCTGTGCTATTTCTTTTCAGAAGTTATATCCAATAAGATGCTATGCATCTGCGCAATTTCTCTTCAGAAGTTATAGCCAAAAAAATGTTATACACCTGCGCTATTTCTCCTCAGAAGTTATGGCCAAAAAAATGCTATGCATATACACTTTTTTTTCTTCAGAAGTTATACCCAATAGAATGTATTTTTTTCTTAGAAGTTATGGCTGATGAAATTCTATGCACCTGCACTATTTCTTTCATAAGTTATAGCTGATAAAATGCTAAAAGTCTGCACTTTTTTTTCCTTAGAATGTTTAGCCGATAAAATGTTATGCACCTGTGCTATTTCTCTTCAGAAGTTATTGGCGATAAAATGCTATGTATATGTGCTATTTTTACTCTGAGGTTATGTCTGGTAAAATACTATAAGTCTGCGCTATGTCTCTTCAGAAGTAATGCCCAATAAAATGCTATGTATCTGTGCTATTTCTCCTCAGGAGATACGGCCCAAAAAAATATTGAAATTATCAGAAGTTATTGCTGATAAAATGCTATGCACCTGCACTATTTCTCTTCATAAGTTATAGCTAGTCTGCACTATTTTTTCTTAGAATTTTTAGCCGATAAAATGATATGTGTTTGCGCTATTTCTCCTCAGAAGTTATGGTCAATAAAATGTTATGCGTCTGCTCTATTTCTTCTAAGGAGTTTTAGCTGATAAAATGCTGTGTCAGCATTTTATTTTATTATTATTATTTTTTTTTTCAGAAGTTATGACCAATAAAATGCAATGCGTCTGCACGATTTGTCCTCAGAAGTTATGGACAAAAAAAATGCTATGCATCTGTGCTATTTCTCTTCAGAAGTTATAGCCGATAAAATTTTATGCACCTGTGCTATTTCTCTTCAGAAGTTATGGGCGATAAAATGCTATGTGTCTGTGCTATTTCTCCTTCAAAGTTATGCCTGGTAAAATGCTATGTGTCTGTACTATTTCTCCTCAGAACTTATGGCCAAAAAATGCTATGCATATACACTTTTTCTCTTCAGAAGTTATACCCGATAAAATGGTATGCACCTACAGTATTTTTTTCTTAGAAGTTATGGCTGATAAAATGCTATGTGTCTGCACTATTTCTCTTCATAAGTTATAGCTAATAAAATGCTATGCGTCTGTTCTATTTCTTCTCAGAAGTTTTGGCTGATAAAATGCTGTGTCTGTGCTATTTTGTTTTATTTTTTCAGAAGTTATGGCCAATAAAATGCAATGCGTCTGTGCTATTTCTCCTCAGAAGTTATACAAAAAAAAAAACAAAACAAAACAAAAAAAACATGCTATGCATCTGCGCTATTTCTCTTCAGAAGTTATGGAAGTAAAATGTCTCTGCCTTTTAAGTCATGGGTGTCTATTAATGCTGTGTTTTCAGTAGTTTGTTGTTGTTTAATCTCTTTTGTTTCCTTTTCGATTGTGAAACAATGTAACAAAGGCAGTGTTGCCACCTTGTGGATCAACAAAGTAGGTTAAAAAGCCTCAAGGCACATATGCAAGGAGAGTGTAAAGCGTTAGTTTGGTTAACTCTGAGCTTAAGCCCACTAGCAGTGGGATTTATCCTACTAGCTTAGCATTACACTAAACAAGAAAGGGATATAGCAGTTTGTGATCCCGAAGGAGGTTAAGATCTTCCACAATAACAATAAAAAAAGTGTGATAAAAGTAGCGAAAAATGTGTGCAAACTTATTTTTGCTGACAGAAAACAAAGCAGAGTTTCTACTTGCTAAGTGTCTCAAAGAAAACCCTGAATATGTTGTAATGTTTTGAAACTACAGCCCTGGCAAATCCAGTGATTTCATCCCCAAAAGCGCTTATCCTGATACCTTATAAACGCAGTTATGTTTCCCTTTGGACTGATAAAACCCAGAGCACCCTGACTCCTGCAAGCTGCAGTCAGATTTGATCAAACTTTAATGGGTTTCCAACATATTCAGCTTTCCTTGTTTTAGCCCACAGGTTTTTGACCTATTGTGACTAACTGCTGTGATGGGCGTAGTTTTGGTAAGCACACCGGTGATTGTCTTCTTTTCTTGTACCTTACTTTTAGCCTGGAAGCAACAGTGTTTCGTGTGGATGTATACATGTGAGTGATTCTAGAGATGGTCTCTTGTGATATTTTGATGTAATTTTAATCTCCTCAGAGCAGATGTGCACAAACAAAACTCTGTTGTATAAGACAGGCCTCGAGGAGAGGGGAATGAGAGGGCTTGGAGAATTTGCCGCAGAGAAAAGCCTCCCCTCCTCTCTCTCTTTCTCTCTCTCTCTCTTCAAGACAGGATGGCAGCAACAAAAAGATGTGCCAGGCTGCAGAGCTCCCATAATCTGCATGGATGGCTTTGCTGCATTTCCGCAGAGTCTGAGCAAACTCTTGGCCAAGCCTCACATCGCCGCTCAGGTCTGAATGCCTGAGGTTCCCTCTGTAGGGCCCAAATCTTCTGTCTTCTCTCTTTCTTTTTGTTGCTTTTTGTTATTCCTTGTCTAGAAAAACTGAAGGAAGGTAAGGGAATAGCTCAGCGGTTCAGGGAGTTATTTATTCACTCACACGGTGTTCCAAACCTGTATGACTTACTTTAAAAAGGTATTTTTTTAAAGAAAATCTCAACTTCTTTTTTTATTATAATGGAGACTGGGACTGTCAAGCCTAAAATTGACATTGAAATATCATAAAACCATCTATATCATGTATATTCAAAGTGTGAAGTGTCTTTTCTAGTCTGTTGATAACTGCTGAATCATTGAGTTAGTGAGTTAAACTCAAGAATAATAATTAATCTTTGGAACACAAATTAAGATTTTTTATGAAATTCAAGAGTTTACACAGCAACACAACTACCATGTTCAAGGCCCAAAAAGGTAGTAAGGACATCAATAAAATAGTCCATGTGACATCAGTGGTTCAACCTTAATTTTATGAAGCCACAAGAATATTTTTTTTTTGTGTGTGCAAAGAAAACAAACAAACAAACAAAAAAGTCTAAAAATGACAATGAAAGTAGTCCATATGATGTATACACTATATTGCAAGTCTTACGATACACATACACACAAATTGGTTCAGAAACAATTTTACTCAGAAATTGCTAGTAAATTTCACAAATAATGACAAAGAAATGGCAAGTCAAGACCCATTCACCCCAAAAATGCTAAAGAGAACTATAACAACAACCTTATTAGCATTCACACTAACAGTTTTGTCATCTGTTCTGATTAGCTGTCAACTTCTTTTTTTTTTTTTTCGTTCATCAGCTGGAAAAAATCGTTCTGAAAGTGATTCCAATGATATTGTTCCTACCTGTTGTTATTGTTATAGCTGTGGTACGGATTTTGGTATTATTTTAAATTCAGAACGATTTTTTAAAACTAAATTGTTACCATTATTGTCCTTGGCGTGAATGGTTTTTTGGTTGGTTTTATTTTTGTAGCTTTGTCTGAGAAACAGATTAAAACTTCCCATTCAGTCTGCTGTTAACTGCCAAGTGAATCACTGAGTCAGTGAGTTGAACTCAAGAACTGAATCATTCTGTTTTGTAAATGAATCACTCCGTCTGAACTGGATCAACAGAAAAGAACAACAACGGATGTAGACGTCAAGATTTTGTGAATTATGATTTAAATTGCAGTCTGTATCTCACACTAAGCTATCGTATGAACTTGAAATATATAGTTCATGAATCATATGGACAAGTTTTATGATACTGTTATGGATCTTATTTGTCATTTTGAGGTTTGACAGCTCCTATTCACTTTCATTACTTTTGTGTTCCACTGAAAAAAATTGAGGGTGAGAGTGAGTACATATCTTTTTTTTTTTGGATGAACAAAGGTCAGTTGATTGCACATTAATTTAAAGCATTCAGTAATTTCAGATGATTTTCTGCAATGCGTTGTCCTACAAAGAGCTGCAGTGTCACTCTTAAGAGGCATTAAAGTGCTTCCCTATATCTCATGGTTATAAACTTGCACATAAATAATAATGACTTCAGGCAAAGATGATTAAAAAAAAATTCAGAGAGTCTGCTAGTGTGTTATCCACGTCCCTCTGGGAATCGTTATGCGTCTTTTTATAACCTTTCCTTCTTAAGTTGTTGGAAAGGAATTAGAAAGAGTATCAATATCGACACTGATTAGTTATATGCACTAATTCTCCATGCAGAATAAAGTCATCAAGCCATTAATGAAGGGAAAATTAAAAGCTTTTCTTGGCCACTTGTTTTTCATTCCCCATTGCTCAGGGCAAAATGGTTCCTATGGAGTGCTTTAGTGAGGAGCCTGTAAGCAGGCTCATGATGGCAATGCCAGCGGAGAACAGATGGAAGGAGGACTCCTAAAGAGAAAACCCCCTAAAGCATCTGTTAACCGCCTTTGATCAGCCATACATTTTTTAATGGCTAAGGGGAAAGATCTCCGTTTGATGGATCGATCGCTCGATTGTTTCTAATCAATGGTCAGTGGGTGTTTTGTGTAGTCTTGTGTGACCTTTTTAAGATGAGCAATTGTGTAAGAGACTCAATGACATTTAATGATTCATTGTGATACATTTTAACATATTTATCAAGGAAAATAATATTTCTGTCATGACAACTCTTAGAGGGATTGGCATGGTAATGTACATGACAGTGTTAATGTATTTGGTCTTGGCGGAATAGATCTGCTACGCTGCTGCTGCAGAGCAAGTACCGAGACTTGCTACTGCCAATACATCCACAACATGCTGCTGTAAGCATGTAAGAAATACTGCTGCTGCACATATAACATATATGAATAACCCCCATAGCACACATGAATCACGTCGTAGCAGATCTATACAGGTGGAGCTGGGGAGGTGGAGGGTTTCTGAAGCATGCTGCAAACTGCTACATCTAGCACTAGTCATATATTTGAATGTTGAGCAGTAAGCTCATTGGCTACTGATACAGGAGAGAATCAATCGGCTGTGCCATGTGATTATGATGTCATGTTGTCAGATTGAGTTAGACCCATCAGACTGCATTCTAGAGTTTCATGCCAGAACTGTGTATTTATTGATTGATTTACTGCATTTAGTTATCTGGTATTCTAAGATACATAATCACGATTATTGTATTTTTAATTAATTAATTAATTTAAATAATAGTTTTGGACAAATAACTGAGCAGCATGGCATTGGCCAAAAAAAAAAAAAAAAAACTTGTGGAGGTTCAGACACAGTATAACTGGTTTAGGTTTAACCATTTCCGTAACTTCCTAATAGCTGTGAAATCTTCTTTGGAATGCGTTCCTGTGATCAGGAGGTATGTATCATCGGATTTGCATGCAAACTGCTACAGGACCATTTTGTTACACCACATCTGCCGCTATAATTCCACAGGCAGTTCAGAAGGTAAAGACACTGAATAAAAGTTCTTTGTTGTGTGAGCTTTTTATGTGTTCACCGGTCGGCTTATCCATAGCAGGTAGAGGCAACGACATGGTCAATGTTTTCCTTATGATAGGTGGGGACCTCAATGCCTATTTAATCTTAAAAAACTGAAAGCACAGAGATTTGTTTGAAATATCTAAAATGAGAACGCATTGAAAGTCCAGAACAGTCAGTGTGTTAGTTACAGTTCTTCACCTTCACGCTGAATAGAAACTTATAGACAGCAGGCACACTGTACTTCGCATCACCAGGAAGAATGAAATGTCAAACTCAATATATATCAATGCAAAGCCAAGACCTCAGTACTAAATGAGAAGCGCTGCTTCAAACATGCATACAAGTAAAACCAGTATCGGATTCCTTTAAGAAACTTATTTTTAATCTGTTCCCAGAGGAATTGGATATGCAGATATCTGTTTCTCAGAGCAAAACAACTTATGACTCTTGCATTTATTCATAAATCTCAGGTTGGCCAGAGCTGATAATACCTGCAGGAAAAGGAAAATAAATATTTTTTTCAGAAATAAATCATTTTCGCCATGTGCCAAATAAAAAACATGTTATGAAGCGTGTTTCACCACATGCAAACTATGTGCAAGTTTCACTACTTTTAAAAAGTCTGGATTTATTCATATTTGATTTTTACATATTTTACATATTTTAACATATTAATACTTCTGTTTAAAATGTACTATGATTTTACTACAAAAAAAAACAACAACAACAACAACAACAACAACAACAAAAAACATGGTTACTGTACTTAAACTATGGTAACTACTAGTGTTGGGGAAAGTTACTTTTAAAAGTAATGCATTACAATATTGCATTACTCCCTAAAAAAGTAACTAATTACGTTACTTAGTTACTTTTTATGGAAAGTAATGCGTTATATTACTTTTGCATTACTTTTTAAATCTGGGCAGAGCTTGCTTGTTTGCTTTTAATATAAAATGGTAATATAATTATATATATTTTTTTCCAATGTACAAGCCCTTTCACACCAAAAAGTGAAATAAATAAGCCTAAGGCTGATGGAAAAGTAAATTAACGTCTGTACAGTAGAACTGTATGAAAGGAAGTTAAACACTCTTCAGCAATGAGAAAAATGCAATGCAAATATATTAGTTATATTAGGTTTGCTTATTAGTACAGCTGAATTGAAACAACAACGGTCAGCAGCAAAGACATTGGTTAATAAAATGAGTTTAAACACATTTTTGAAAACTTTTTTGAAAAGGTAACTCAGATATTTTCTTGTAAATAAAAAATAATTACTAATCTGACGTAACTCATGTTACTTGTAATGCATTACCCCCAACACTGGTAACTACAAATTAACCATGGTTTTGGTATTCTTTCCATAGTTTAACCATGGTATTTGTGGTAAAACTGTGGTTTTACAAATAGTAATCAACATGGCAAAAAAAAAAAAAAAAAAAAAAAACATGGTTACTACACATGAAAATCTGACTTTTTCCATGTTTAAGTGCTATAATCATGTCCCGGTGCATCTATGTGAAAAAGGACAATCCAGAGCCTTTCTTTGCAAGCATGTGAAAAAAACAAGCCGCTCAGATTTTGCTCCCCTAGTGGTGTAGGAACTGGATATTATTATAATATCACCACCCCTTAAACTACAAATTTCCACCCTGCTCTAATGACATGACCGTGACAGACATAACCAACTGTGTTTTAATAACTTATCTATGGTTTTAACATAAACCTGAGTGTATTCAACAGTTTAATCGCAATAAGACATGAAAGAGAGCTTAGTTTAGTACTCACATACCATGTGACAGACACTTTCTGTGCACATGTTTCGGATGTATGCAGTCAGAAAAAACATATATCAGAATTTTAATCTGATATGGCTTTAAAACGTGATTTCAGCATGATAGACATGATAATCAAAACCAAACAGATGTTTTTTTTTTTTTTTTTTTTTTTTTTAGCAGAGTATCTGAGTTAAAAGCTGTAAAGGCAAAGCCATATTCTGGAAAAGGGTGCAGCAGCTCATTTGCATTTAAAGAGACATGCATGAAAACATCTTGGTTACATATGGTAACCCTCACTCCCTGATGGAGGGAACGGAGACTTTGTGTCCTTCCTGCCACAACTCTGGACTGCCTCTGTAGTTTAGTTGCTACTCCTCAGAATACGACGAGTGAGCAGATGCTAAGCTGCCCTGTTTATACACGGATGTCCGGGCGTGGCCAGCTATGCAAATTCTGCACACCCAAATTCACTGGGCTTTTCTCTAAGCTGTCAGAGGTGTTTGGGCTCCCAAGAGCGACCCCTAGTGTCGTTCATTCGACATAACGTCAAAATGAACAACAGAAGGGGAACTGCATGTTTCTGCTTCGACTCAAAAATAGGCATTTTACAAAATGATAAAATAAATTATATGTGGGCTATTTTGAGCTTAAACTTCACTGACACATTCTGGTGACACCTGAGACTTATATTACATCCTGTAAAAAGGGGATCAGTAGTGACAGTAAAGACATTTATAATGTCACAACAACTTTAATTTCAAATAAATACTGCTGATTTGAACTTTCAGTTAAAAAAGAATCCTAAAAAGTGTTAAATGATTTCTACAAAAATGATTTCTAAAAAAAAGACTGGAGTAATGATGCTGAAAATGTTGTTGTCAATCAAACTCTGATACAATTAATACTGGTCCTGACAACAAGTGGATCTGTGTTTCGTTTGTTGGTTTATGAAATATTCTGAAATATTCACTGGACTAAAAGTACCTCATGTTTGTTAACCATCAAACATGGACTGGTTTGGACAACAGACTAAACATAGACTAGACATTAAAATACTAAACATAAACCTGACATTAAAAAAAATAAATAAATACAGACATAAAGTTAAAGGAATAGTTCAACTCCCAAATGAAAATCTGCTGACAACTAATTTACTGACCCACAGGTCATTCAAGATTAAGTCAGATTTAGAAAAATGTAGCATTAAATCACTTGCTCACCAGTGGATTCTCAGTAGTGAATAGGTGTCGTCAGAATGAGTCCAAATAGCTGATAAAACATCAAAGTAATCCACAAAACTTCAGTCCATCAATTAATGGATTCATGTTGAAGAGATGATATCTTAAATATACACTGACCGCAGTCTCCACCTGTATTTGTCTAAGAATCCCATGGCCACTTCCCAGTTTGGTGGCTCTAATTCAGTGTTAATTCTCTCATGAAGGTGTTCAGATTCACAGCTTGTTACGGGCTCCAACTTTCCTTGCCAACTCTGCCTTAATCTCCAGTCTGGCCAGGGCTCTTGGGGTTTGTCTTTCATGACTTGAATTTATTTTTTTCCCATAAATAATTCAGTGTTTTGCATCGACTAAGTGCCATATGCTTAATACGCAGGACCTAAGACAACGGTGCTTCCTGCATGTTAATACTGGATTGACTTTCTCTTGTTAGGGGTCCACTTAAATGAGCAACACTGTTCAATTCAGTTTTTACAATGCATCTTCAACCTTCTCTGTGTTCAGCTATCTGATAAAATGGATAAAGTTTGATTTCAAATTGTAAAAATGAAATATCTATAGTATTGAATTACTGTGACTTTCACATGCTCAATATTCTGATATTTTTCATGCCAGCGGTCATTTATTGACCAGGCAATAAATCAGGGCAGGATTACCAGCAGATGCCTGAGGCCCCAGACTTGCAGGCAGTGTTAACCTCATCAACGAAATTAATGACTGAAATGGTTGTTTGCAAATGGTTTTTCGGTTTTGTCACAGTTGCAAGATAACAAAAATGCACATCATGATGATAATTACACGGTTTTAATTAAAACTATTGTACTGTTAATAAAAATATAACAAGGAAAAATAATATCTCTGCAGTATATTAACAATGCATTCTTAAAGAATTAAGTCTAGAAAGATTAGGATTGTTTAAAATAACCTAATCATAGTCAATGTTGTGCATTGACATGTAAGCTGAATCTGAGCAGTGAATGAATACTGGTAAATGTAAGTGCTTTCCTAGTGGGTTAATTAACTCACACAAACACATCCTATACATATGAGAATACTAAGTAAATACAGGTCCTTCTCAAAAAATTAGCATATTGTGATAAAGTTCATTATTTTCTGTAATGTACTGATAAACATTAGACTTTCATATATTTTAGATTCATTACACACAACTCGAAGTAGTTCAAGCCTTTTATTGTTTTAATATTGATGATTTTGGCATACAGCTCATGAAAACCCAAAATTCCTATCTCAAAAAATTAGCATATCATGAAAAGGTTCTCTAAACGAGCTATTAACCTAATCATCTGAATCAACTAATTAACTCTAAACACCTGCAAAAGATTCCTGAGGCTTTTAAAAACTCCCAGCCTGGTTCATTACTCAAAACCGCAATCATGGGTAAGACTGCCGACCTGACTGCTGTCCAGAAGGCCATCATTGACACCCTCAAGCAAGAGGTCTGTGGGAAGGAAAAAGTGTGGCAGAAAACGCTGTACAACGAGAAAAGGTGACCGGACCCTGAGGAAGATTGTGGAGAAGGACCGATTCCAGACCTTGGGGGACCTGCGGAAGCAGTGGACTGAGTCTGGAGTAGAAACATCCAGAGCCACCGTGTACAGGCGTGTGCAGGAAATGGGCTACAGGTGCCGCATTCCCCAGGTCAAGCCACTTTTGAACCAGAAACAGCGGCAGAAGCGCCTGACCTGGGCTACAGAGAAGCAGCACTGGACTGTTGCTCAGTGGTCCAAAGTACTTTTTTCGGATGAAAGCAAATTTTGCATGTCATTCGGAAATCAAGGTGCCAGAGTCTGGAGGAAGACTGGGGAGAGGGAAATGCCAAAATGCCTGAAGTCCAGGTCAAGTACCCACAGTCAGTGATGGTCTGGGGTGCCATGTCAGCTGCTGGTGTTGGTCCACTGTGTTTTATCAAGGGCAGGGTCAATGCAGCTAGCTATCAGGAGATTTTGGAGCACTTCATGCTTCCATCTGCTGAAAAGCTTTATGGAGATGAAGATTTAATTTTTCAGCACGACCTGGCACCTGCTCACAGTGCCAAAACCACTGGTAAATGGTTTACTGACCATGGTATTACTGTGCTCAATTGGCCTGCCAACTCTCCTGACCTGAACCCCATAGAGAAAATGTGGGATATTGTGAAGAGAAAGTTGAGAGACGCAAGACCCAACACTCTGGATGAGCTTAAGGTCGCTATCGAAGCATCCTGGGCATCCATAACACCTCAGCAGTGCCACAGGCTGATTGCCTCCATGCCACGCCGCATTGAAGCAGTCATTTCTGCAAAAGGATTCCCGACCAAGTATTGAGTGCATAACTGAACATAATTATTTGAAGGTTGACTTTTTTTGTATTAAAAACACTTTTCTTTTATTGGTCGGATGAAATATGCTAATTTTTTGAGATAGGAATTTTGGGTTTTCATGAGCTGTATGCCAAAATCATCAATATTAAAACAATAAAAGGCTTGAACTACTTTGAGTTGTGTGTAATGAATCTAAAATATATGAAAGTCTAATGTTTATCAGTACATTACAGAAAATAATGAACTTTATCACAATATGCTAATTTTTTGAGAAGGACCTGTATTATGTAATAATCAATACTGAAGTATATACAACATACAGCATATAAGCATAACAAACCCCAAAAAAGATGCAAATACACAAAGGAAAATGAATTATGTGCTAGGGATCTTGAATATGTGCTTTCAGTAACAATGCGCTAAAACACAGACAATGATTATTTTACAATTGTCTATTCATCCCAATGATATTTTAGGAGCTCACAGCTGCTCTCAAGGGCCTGCAATCAGTGAACCTCCAAGCATTTTCACGAGAAAACAACTATTTTATCAATTGTGCGTAAAAAGGTTGTGCAAAAACAAGCGATTTTGCTGCCAGTTTATCAAATTGCGAAATGCTTCCATTGCTGCTTCATGATCATGTATCAAAAAATGCAGCACTGAAGTTAAAATACCCAGTGGAAAAACATGCCACTACCAACATCTTTAAAAACTTTAAAAAAGGTACTTACACTTGAAATTCACTGCAGATTCCAGCTAAAATGAACACTGGAGGAGGCAGTAAAACATAAATTATAAACTAAATTCTAAACACATTTTTGCAGGGGTATAATGTCATGACCTCAAAACACTTTTACTATGGTGCATGATTTATAAACTCATAGATTTTAACGTTTGCATCACATATACAACTCCATATGTAATGCTTTTCTGTTGTAGTAAGCTTGCTTTGTAGCACACCTGGTACAGTGTTGTGCTTGCAATACAAGCACTCAAGCATGAGTCTAGTTTGACAAATGAGCTCAAAGACAAGTAGAAACAAGGTAAATAGCATAGATGTTTCTACAAATGCATTTCATCTTGTGTTTTTTTTTTTTTTTTATTATATTATTATTTCACCCAACTCACTGGACATTTGACTTTGAAACTGCTGTGCAACATGCAAGAAGCAATAAAATAGAATTTCTGCCACAGGCATATATTTTTTTTTTATAAGTTTTATGTATTTTTTTCATGTCTCTAAACCTGAGAGATATTAGTATGGCTGTGATTCGGCTGTAGGTAATCACAGCATGCCGATATACAGCCATACCACACTGCTACAAATGTGATATTGTGTTTATACAACAGTTCGACGGCACAACTGTGTAAATACATAAGAAACAACAATGGAGTGTCTTAAAAAAAAACCTCTTATGTCCGAACCTCCGCCACAATTTTAAATCTAAGTTTGACAGTTTAACAGCTGAGCCCAAGTCTCTGTTACTAATTTGAAAATGCCACTTTAGAACTAGTAATGAAAGAACTTTGTATTACCACATTAAAATGCACTATATTATGTAGAGTATTATGATTACCAGCATCTAATACAGCATTCATTCTTCAGCTGAGTCTCATATTCATAATAAAGCATTAGTTTGAATGTCCGCTGAGGGAATTTTATCGATATCTTTGTCGTACCATCCTTTCATCTGCTATCCTTGCATCTTGCTAGGCAATTCAGTCAAAAGTACAAAGGCAGCGCTCTGATATACAACATTAAATTTTCAGAAAATATAATGTGATGAGATTTTGCCCTCAGCCAAAACTCTTTGCTCTGAAACAAATAATAGATTCATGAGAACAAATACTGCTGTTAGATTTATCCAAAATGAATTACATCTCATTTAACCACTATAGAGACATCAAAGCCAGCAGCAAAGGTAAAGTAATCTGAGCTGGGTCTCACATTTTAAACGCAAAAACACATTCTTTGTAAATGGCCCCTAAAACAAAAACATGCCCTGGTGAAACATCTACAATAATATAATGATAAATTAGTGATATATTGCTTCCAAAACTATTTTGTCAGAAAATTTTTGGAATGACTCACAATGGAAATAAATGCTTTTAGCAGTCAGATGGTGTAATTACAACATCAATGGGGCTAGCATAATTTGATCTGGCCCTGCATTAAATGCACCATAATTCCAAATGTATAAAACCATTCAGACTTTCCCTAAAGTTATTCGCTTTAAAGTTAAAAGTGATAAAGACAAAGTAACAGGCTGTTTGAATCTCTGCCCTGAAAACACAAGCTTTCTGTGTTCACACCTGTTTCCTGCTCTTCATCCCTTTTAACATACAACACTGTTCCTCCGGTCCCCGCGGTCTTGGCCGTATGAACACGTTAGCGATGGCAGCTTGTTGGACAGTGCTGGAAAGAGCTTCCAGGCTCCCGGCAGGAGGCTCCTTCACTGTCAGCTTTCTGTGGCGAGCAGCGTTGTGGCTTGTCACGTCTCCTGCGTAGGGCTGATCCTCCAGCCATCTGTCCTCAGTCGTCTCCTGCATGGCCCCGTCCCCTTCCCTCTGTGACACACGCAGTAATTACAAACACCAGGCCGACAGAGGCCAGCGTGGGCCGCGGCATGGAGGCCATCTCGGTTACAGTGTCACTCAGGTTACCCACCAAGATTTAGTTGCATGCATGGAGGCAATTTTCTGATGAATACGACCCCTAAAGCTTGAGAATCCAAGGATGATGGCCTTATGCTGGAAGTTATGTAATAATAAACACAGCATTTGGCCTTTTTCACACCACACATAAATCTCATTTATTTTGCAAACCCCATCTTTAGGAGTGATAGCTCATACTGGCATTTCTAAATGTGTTTATTTAGACAGAATAATTAGTATATACAATTTATACAGGTAAGAAAACAAAATTATATTTTATTTGTTTATGTTTTATTTAATATTCTATTTGATGAGAATAATTTTATTATTTTTTTTAAATCAGATCATCATACCAACTATATACAATTTCTACAACTTGAAAAAAAAAACTGTAACCTACTTTAAATTATAATTAAATATCGGATTATACTATAAATAATATTCATGTGGGCTGGATTTAATTTCGGCTTGGATTTACATTATTTTTGATTATAAATGTTATTACATTTTATTATATTTGCTTACAAAAGCCAAACATAAATAAATAAATAAATAAATAAATAAATAAATAAATAAATAAATAAAATAAATAATAAAGAAAAATAGACAGACATAGGGATAGAAGTTAAAATAATATTTTATTGTATTTGACAAAAATATATAAAACAACCTAATAATCTAACATTGAATTACCATGAACTTCTTGGCCTCAAAAATATGCAGATTTTAAATATGACAAAAGCTGAAGAAGAAAATGTACATTTTTGGTTTCTAAATGTCTTAAATTGCAAAGATTTTACACTGTCAGCAACCAATAATTCACAGTGCAAACCTAACTATTTAAATCACTGCATATTCTTCCATATCAAATGTAGCCATGGTTATTTTTTTTCTCTCTAACTAGTTTGGTTCATGGTTGTTTGAAGATGAGGGCATGTCACACAACCTGTCCATTTTGGCATTTGTCTGCTTTGGCCAGTGTCTAGCAGGTGACATATGAACTGTGCCAAAGTACCACATGGTTTGATTGGATTGGCAAAAGCTTGAAGTCTTTTCTTTTCAAAGTTGACATTTATACTGCTTTTCAAACTATACAAAATTATGTGATTTGTTTATCATTTTCATTCAACACTGCATTTTATTAATTGAATTTAACATTGTTTTTCCTCCTGTCTGTGACTCCAACAGACCTGCAACCATCTGAGAAGCTGATTATATAAAACTAGTCTTGGACACTTTGAAGTCCAGTTTTTTTTTTTTTTTCTTGTCCAAGAGATGAGTTTCATGTAAGAGAAGAGAGGAATAAACCAAACTTTCACAGCATTAAAACATGGTTACTGGTGTAGCAGGATGTCTTAAGAGTTTTCACACACCACTGGATCCTAAGTTTGGCTCTATAATCTGGTGTTTTAGTTTGACTCAGTTAGATACATCAAAGATCAATGCTTGCCTAGTTCTTTCTCTTAGCCTAGGGCAAATTACTGCATAAAGCAGCAAAAACTCACTTTCTGATAAACTCCCACAATATAACAAGTTATTTGGGTAACAAGAATGTAGCTTGGAAAAATGGATTTTAAATGAAAGAATGGCAGAACTACAACACGCAGTAGTGTTTTATTTCTGGATGATTCAGTGTTTTTTTTACCAAATAGGCTGAGTAAACGATTCAATAAACCATAATAAAGTTAGTCATAAAGACAGACTTGTTCCTGAATGAATAAAAAAAATAAATAAATAAAAAATAACAAATTGGTTTAATGAATGATACAATGACTCATAAAGACAGGGTCTGTGTCTGAAATATGTGTAGGAACTTCATCTGAATAAGTGGTTATTTTTTAACTGTTACAAATGTGTTCTATATAGCATGAATGTGTCTAGTTTGTTTTGTTACCAAATCAGCATTTTTTAATGAATCTGTTCAGCGAATGATTCAGTGATTTACTAATAAAGTAAATACTTTGTGGCCATTGGAAGCAAGATCTGTATAGTATGAATGTGTGTATGTAATCTGGACATACTATATTCATCACCTACCATTGTCAATTGTGTCACTTTCTTGTCTGTCACAAATCCTTTCCTGTTGCTTTATGGCATAGTAGATAGTAAATGGAAACAGTAAGTCAACCAGGTACTTTTTGCCTACTCTTTTATGAATATTGTGAATGGATACATACCACTTGATATGAATGCTGTTGTTTTTTTTGTTTGTTTGTTTTTTTTGCTTACTATACTGTATGGAGGTATGTGGTTTCGGATACAGCAACAGTCGCTTGTTTTGTTATGAGTTTTTGTAAAATTGTTTTTGAACAAATTGGTTAAATTAATGATTCTATGATTCACTCATAAAAGCAGTCATTAGCTTTGTTACTGAATGAATCAGTAATCAGTTCAATTATTCACTTGTAAAGACTTGTAATGAATGAATTGGCGATTTGAACAAATCAGTTTAACAAATAATTGAATAACTCATAAAGACAAGCTGCATCTGAAATTGCTGTAATTCATCTGAAATCACTTGAATTATGCAATGATTCACTTGAAATGACTGAAAAACAGTCATTTGATTTGGTACTGAATGAATCAGCTATTTAAATGAATCATTTCAACAAATGATGCAATAACTCATAAAGACAGGCTGTTTCTGAAATTGCTGAAATTAGTCTGAAATCGGTTGACTGATTCAGTGATTCACTTAAAAAGGAAGTCATTTGCTTTGTTTCTGAATGAATCAGTGCAAATCAGTTCAGCGAATGATTCAATAACTCATAAAGACAGGCTGCATCTGAAATCACTGAAATTAATTTAAAATCAGCTGAATGATTCAATGATTGACTTATAGAGAAAGTCATTTGCTTTGTTACTGAATGAATCAGTACAAATCAGTTCAACAAATGACTCAATAACTCATAAAGACAGGCTGTGTCTGATATCGGTTGAATGATTCAAAGATTAATTTATAAAGACAGTCATTGCTGTGTTGCTGAATGAATCAGCTATTTAAATTAATCAGTTCAACAAATGATTTCATAACTCACAAAGACAGGCTGCATCTGAAATCACTGAAATTCATCTAAAATCAGTTGACTGATTCAATGATTCACTTATATCACTTATAAAGACAATCATTTGCTTTGTTACTAAATTAATCAGTGCAAATCAGTTAAATGAATGATTCAATAACTCATAAAGACAGGCTGCATTTGAAATTGGTTGAATGATTCATTGAGTCACTCATAAAGACAGTCATTAGCTTTGCTGCTGAATGAATCAGTGCAAATCAGTTCAACAAATGATTCAATACTCATAAAGACAGACTGTGTCTGAAATCGGTTGAATGATTCAAAGATTCATTTATAAAGACAGTCATTGCTTTGTTGTTGAATGAATCAGCTATTTAAATTAGTCAGTTCAACAAATGATTTAATAATTCATAAAGACAGGCTGCATCTGAAATCACTGAAATTCATTTAAAATCAGTTGACTGATTCAATAATTCACTTACATCACTTATAAATTCAGTCATTTGCTTTGTTACTCAGTGAATCAGTGCAAATCAGTTCAACGAATGATTCAATAACTCATAAAGAGAGGCTGCATCTGAAATCAGTTGAATGATTCATTTATTCATTCATAAAGACAGTCATTTGCTTTGTTACTGAATGAACCAGTGAAAATCAGTTCAACAAATAATTCAATAACTCATAAAGACAGGCTGCATCTGAAATTGGTTGAATGATTAATTGATTCAATGTGAACTTTACAGTAGGGTAGACTCTGGTTCTTTTTGCCTGCTCTTTTTTTGGACATATTATGATCACACACTGTTTTTTGTCTACTATATAGTAGGGAAGTATGCTGTTTTGGATGCAGCCACAGTCACTTGTCAGTTTCATTCCTGAATAAGCGTTTTTGAACAAATTGGTTGAATTAATGATTCAAACGACTCACTCACTCATTTTCTACTGCTATAACTGTTGTTGTTTTTGACTGAGAAGTACAATCTTTAGCAATCTAAAAGTGTTAATGTGATGTAAATAATTATAGAACATGTAAATATTTTGTGGAGCTGCTTATATATACACATTAGCATTAGTTTTACTACAGTAATCACTTATAATAAGTGTTTAACACAGACACTGACAAATAAAGTGTAACACAATTCTCGTCTGTCTTTCTCTTTCTCATTCAGATCACCTCACTCTCAGACTAACACTAGAACTAACACTTCCACGTCCCACTAAGCTAATTCATCCCGCCTGCGGTGCTTCAACAAAGCTTGGGGATTCTTTTAAGTCACATTAATCAGATCTTTGCGGTTTAAGGTGGAAGTTGACGAAGTGTTTTTCCTCTTTATCCCATTTTGGTATTCATAGCCCACAGATGACATAGACACGTGTGAGTGGACACTGCAAAAGTTCACCCACACAAAACCTTTCAAAACCTGTTAGCCATCACATCGAGGAGCTAAAACTCTCATTAACATATTAAATGAAGTGTGACACATTTCGTAGGGGATGACTTCCCATCGGTAATTAGGCCCCTGAGTCAGACGCACAGCAGCAGAGGTGAGCCGCCCTTCAGCACTGACAAAAGGAGAGGTGAATCAACTAATGAGAGAGAGCTTGTCTATGACTGAAACAGATGGACCTGTTATATGCGAACTAATATGTTACAGATAATTGCAGTCTGGGAAATAGCGTGCAAGAAAAGGCCACAAGTTTCAGGAAAACTGGTTAAAAGGAAATCAGATGTTTGCCTGACAATGTCAGAAATTTAAGGTAGGTGGGTGTAAATTCTCCCAAAAATTCTGTAATGCAATTTTGAAGTGGAATGGTGTATAATGCAATTCAAAATGGTGTGAATAGGTTTAGACTGATGACTTTGAAAAACCTATCCTTGTTGAGGCTACCTGAGAAAGTGAATTGAAGTAAATGGAAATAGCTATTGAGAGCTCAGATAAATAATGAAATGCATTGTATATGCTACTTTGTGAAATGTCTGAAGCTCTACGTTTTTCTTTGCAGGCTATTCAGTGGATGCTTGAAATAAGCTTTGAATTCAGTTAAAATAATTGCAAAGTATAAGAACCTTTCAGCAACGCTGAATTCACAAGTGTTACATTTCAGTGCAATCAAAGATCTATAGTCTCCAACACCACTGTGTAACAGATAACTGCATGAAGAATAAGTCTTCGTATACAAGATGTAATATAAGTCTCAGGTGTCCTCCGAATGTGTCTGTGAGGTTTCAGCTCAAAATACCCAACAGATCATTTATTATATAATTCTGAAAATGCCCATTTTGAGTGAAAGCAGAAACAGGCTGTTTTTGTGCATGTCTCCTTAAATGCAAATGAGCTACTGCTCCCTGCTTTTATAGAACAGGGCTGATCTTACAGCTCGTACCTCAGATACTCTTGGTGCATTCAAGTCATGTTGGATAGATCATATTTAGGAGTCAAACGCACATGAATGCCACCACAAAGTCATTATTACAAATGGGAAATACTAAATTTTCTATAAGCCCAGAGATATGCAGATATGCAGAGTCTTTATTGACGGTACATTTTTTTAAATGAATAAAATTATTATTTTTTGTAATGTACAATAAAACTTTGTAAGTTACATATATAAAACATATATAAAATATTATATTATTGTACAATTACCATAGCAAATATGTAATGATGCAATTTGCATTTTCAAAAATCGCTGAATTTTATGTAGAAAAGATAAATCGCCATCTTGTTCCGACCAAAGTGACGTAATGATGACTTGTCAACTAGTAAGTATGAACGTCCCAGGAGGACTTGAACACATCATCTGCCAAAAACATTGGTTTGGTTTTGACAATCATGTCTATCACGCTGAAATCATGTGTTTTAAAGTTCTGATATACAGTCATGGCCAAAAGTTTTGGCATTGACATAAATTTTGTGTTTTATAAAGTTTACTGCTTCAGCATTTGTAGATTTCCACATGTTTCTATGGAATACTGAAAAACAATGATAAGCATATTATAAGTTTTAAAGGATTTTTTGGCAAAAAAAATTATAATGAGTCAATATTTACAGTGTTGATCCTTGTTCTTCATAACCTTTGTAATTCGTTCTGACTGATGGCGATCCATTCTTGCCATATTGGTTCTCGGAGTTGACCACAACTTGTGGGCTTCTGCTTGTCCACTTGCCTTTTGAGGACTGACCACAGGTTCTCAATGGGGTTGAGATCTGGGGAGTTGCCTGGCCAAGGATCCAAAATTTCAATGTCATGATCTTCAAGCCACTTCTTTATCACTCTTGCTTTGTGACAGTGCTCCATCATGCTGAAAAATGCACGGATCATTACCAAATTGCTCATGGATCGTTGGAAGAAGTTGCTCTTGCAGGACGTTTTGATACCATTCTTTATTCATGGCAGTGTTTTTTGGCAGAATTATGAAAGAGCCCACTCCCTTGGTTGAAAAGCAACCCCACACATGGATGGTCTCAGGACTCATGGTAGGACTTTTCTTCTCCGGACAAACAAAACAAATTTTCCAGATGTCCCAAACAGTGGGAAGGAAGCTTTATCAGAGAAAATAACTTTGCACCAGGCTTCTGCTGTCCAAGCCTTCCTGCAGAATTTTAGTCTGTCCTTGATGTTTTTCTTGTAGAAAAGTGGGTTCTTTGCTGCCCTTCTTGACACCAATCCATTGTCCAAAAGTTTTCACCTCACTGTGTGTGCAAATGCTCTCAAACCCACCGGTTGCCGTTCTTGAGCAAGTTCTGCACTGGTTGTGGCACAATTCCATAACTGACTCCTCAGGAGGAGATGGTCCTGGCGCTTGCTGGACATTCTGGGACGTCCTGACGACTTCTTCACTGCAGTTGAACCTTTTCTTTAAAGTTTTTGATGATCCGGTAAATGTTTCTTTCAGGTGCAATATTTCTTGTAGCAATTTCCTTGCATGGGAGGCCATTTTGATGCAAAGCGATGATGGCTGCTCATGTTTCTTTGGAGGTAACCATTGCTAACAAGAACACAATGATTGGAAGCTCTTCTTCCCTTCTTTTATAGCAATCAGTCTGCTGTTACAATCTAATTGGCATGATAGTGATTTCACTTGACTAGTGCTCATTCACACTTTCACATGTGCTGCTGATATTAGTCAATTGGTGTTAGCAGATCATTTTGTGTCATGATCAAAAAACTGTGAAATTAGTTTTTTTGTGCAAAGTTAATTTTTTTGAGCAATGAAGATTTTCGCAATTATATAAAATGCATGTGATCACTCTACACAATAATCTAGAAACAATGTGAATGAACACCACAACACCTTAAGCAGCAAACCTTTCAAAACACAAAATTTATGTCACTGACAAAACTTTTGACCATGACTGTAGGGTTTTCTGAGCTCACACACCAGAATCACCCACACAGAAAGCGGCTGTCACACATCATATGTGTACTAAACTAAGTTCTCTTTCACGTCTCATTGCGCTTAAATTGTCTAATACACACAATACTATATTAAAAACACATAAGTTACAAAAACACAGTCGATTATGCCTGTGATGGCAAACAGCTGGGAAGTAAATCGCATTTAATGGTTCCATGAAGAACCTTTAACATTCATTGAACCTCTTCATTGCACAAAAGATTCTTCATAGTGGAAAATTATTTAAACTAAGAAAATATGGTTCTTTTGAGAAATGGCCTTTGAAAGGGTTTTTGAGGACCCAAAAATGGTTCTTCTATAGCAGGGTAGGCAATAGTGTTATAATGTATGGTATTTTTGTAGAAAAAATAGCACATAGAGTATGTAAAAAAAGTGTTTTGAATGTGCTCTATAATAAGGGCTATGGATGGTGGTTTTGGTTGCATATAATTCTATATTAGTCTTAACTGACTTAATGTTAAAGTGTTTCAGTATTCAGTTCGTATTCATCTAAAAATAAAAAATAAAAAATAAAATAAAATAAAATAAATATTTAATGAATGCATCTCTGACATGGCTATATAAAAAATGACAAACTTGCTTTTCTTTTCTTTTTTCTTTTCTTTTTTTTTAGCTTTAAAGTTACTCATTTTCACAACTTATTAAAAACTGTTGTTTCTAGTCATTTCTGTTACTAGTTTTCAGTCTGATAAACATCTCAATCTCAAATGTCAGACATATTACAATAAACAAATCAAATTTTGAAAAAAAGTCCTTAAATCAATTAATTACCTTAATTAGGCCACAATGAAGCCCAGTGAATACACTTTGAAATCAGTTTATGCTATAAAAAATCATTTTCTCCACCTCAAACCACCTTTTCTTTTCTGATGATGTCAGCAAATCCTCATCTTTTAACCCTTAAAACATGTGACTCTATTCTGGTGTATGACACCCACATTTTACAACCAAATCATGTTGACTTTTAGCACTTATAGATATAGATAAGCATATAAAACACCAGTGTTTTTCTTGCTCTCACAAGGGCCTGTTAGATGAACCATCAGGTTTAATAGCATTTCTGACCTTCCTCTTCGTTTTATATGCTTATTTTTTTTTATGAATGCTTGTCAGTCGACAGTCAAACTGACAAGGTTATGATGAACCCCGACAGGCTGCTGAGGTCAAACAGGGCATAAAAACAGACATCTGTGCAAACTCATTTCCAGCTGAGCACAGGGATGTCATGAAGGAAATGTTCCACTCAAGAGCTACTATTAAGACTCCATAATGTGCAGGAGTGTATGATGCATTAATTATGAAAGCACCTGTCCGTATTGTATAGTCATTCTATATACATGTGCTGAATATTAGATTGTTAAGAATAGCCTATTAGCTGTACGAGATGAGCTCAACAAAGCATGAAAAAAAAAAAAAAAAGTGCAGATCGATGCCAAGTAAATCAGCTATCCTGCAGCAAGGTCACAGGATAAAATTCCCAACGGGCACAACCACTGTAAAGACCAAATTGATTTTTTTTTTTTTCCCAAGTAAATCTACTCAGAGAGAGAAAAAAAAAAAAGTAAAACATCTAAGAGCTGAATTACATCCCTGGTGCTTATTAGAACCACAAAAAAGTGTGAAATATGTTTGGTAGGGAGCCTTCCGGAAAGCAAATGTGCATCATTAATGCAAAAGCGTATTTGGTATTGTTCCGCTCTCCGTTGAATAGACAATATGATTGCGGCGAGATATTATAATCTAGATTTTCTTGACTTTCAAAGCGCAGCGTCTGCACAGCCTGCCTTCCTAATTGAAAGTGGGGTAAATAGGGAAGCTTTAATCAAAACGCGGCACAAACCCTTCATTTTCATCAATGCGGGGCCGTACTGCGTGCAGAATAGCGCTGATGATGTGCCGACATCCCAAACGGACATGTACAAGCCATCGCATTAAAACAGAGGATAATAAGAGGAGAGTGGGGTAAGATGTGCCAGAGGGGTAAGATGTGTCATTCCATACATGTATTATTAAAAGACAGTTTTGAATCCAGACCATTTTATATACAGGTGCTGGTCATATAATTAGAATATCATCAAAAAGTTGATTTATGTCACTAATTCCATTCAAAAAGTGAAATGTGTATATTATATTCATTCATTACACACAGACTGCTATATTTCAAATGTTTATTTCTTTTAATGTTGATGATTATAACTGACAACTAATGAAAATCCCAAATTCAGTATCTCAGAAAATTAGAATATTACTTAAGACTAATACAAAGAAAGGATTTTTAGAAATCTTGGCCAACTGAAAAGTATGAATATGAGAAGTATGAGCATGTACAGCACTCAATACTTAGTTGGGGCTCCTTTTGCCTGAATTACTGCAGCAATGTGGCGTGGCATGGAGTCGATCAGTCTGTGGCACTGCTCAGGTGTTATGAGAGCCCAGGTTGCTCTGATAGTGGCCTTCAGCTCTTCTG
Organism: Cirrhinus molitorella; assembly: GCA_033026305.1. Lineage (NCBI taxonomy): Eukaryota > Metazoa > Chordata > Actinopteri > Cypriniformes > Cyprinidae > Cirrhinus > Cirrhinus molitorella. Next base: position 21,799,624 of record CM065134.1, read on the forward strand.
CATTGTTGGGTCTGGCATATCGCATCTTCCTCTTCACAATACCCCATAGATTTTCTATGGGGTTAAGGTCAGGCAAGTTTGCTGGCCAATTAAGAGCAGAGATACCATGGTCCTTAAACCAGGTACTGGTAGCTTTGGCAATGTGTGCAGGGGCCAAGTCCTGTTGGAAAATGAAATCTGCATCTCCATAAAGTTGGTCAGCAGCAGGAAGCATGAAGTGCTCTAAAACTTCCTGATATACAGCTGCGTTGACCTTGGACCTCAGAAAACACAGTGGATCAACACCATCAGATGACATGGCACCCCAAACCATCACTGACTGTGGAAACTTTACACTGGACCTAAAGCAACGTGGATTCTGTGCCTCTCCTCTCTTCCTCCAGACTCTGGGACCCTGATTTCCAAAGAAAATGCAATCTTTCTTTCATCAGAGAACATAACTTTGGACCACTCAGCAGCAGTCCAGTCCTTTTTGTCTTTAGCCCAGACGGGACGCTTCTGACGCTGTCTGTTGTTCAAGAGTGGCTTGACAGGAATGTGACAGCTGAAACCCATGTCTTGCATGCGTCTGTACGTAGTGGTTCTTGAAGCACTGACTCCAGCTGCAGTCCACTCTTTGCGAATCTCCCCCACATTTTTGAATGGGTTTTGTTTCACAATCCTCTCCAGGGTGTGGTTATCCCTATTGCTTGTACACCTTTTTCTACCACATCTTTTCTCTCCCTTCGCCTCTCTATTAATGTGCTTGGACACAGAGCTCTGTGAACAGCCAGCCTCTTTTGCAATGACCTTTTGTGTCTTGCTCTCCTTGTGCAAGGTGTCAGTGGTCGTCTTTTGGACAACTGTTAAGTCAGCAGTCTTCCCCATGATTGTGTAGCCTACAGAACTAGACTGAGAGACCATTTAAAGGCCTTTGCAGGTGTTTTGAGTTAATTAGCTGGTTAGAGTGTTGGCACCAGGTGTCTTCAATATTGAGCCTTTTTTTAAAAAAGGCTTTTCTGCTCATCAAGGCTCTGTTTATTTGATTAAAAATATGGAAAAATGTGAAATATTGTGAAATGTTAATGCAATTCAAAATAGTGGTTTTCTATTTTAATATACTTTAAAATATAATTTATTCCTGTGATGCAAAGCTGAATTTTCAGCATCATTACTCCAGTATTCAGTGTCACATTATTCTTCAGAAATCATTCTGATATACAGAATTATTATTAATGTTGGAAACAGTTGTGCTGGTTATTATTATTTATTTATTTATTTATTTATTATTATTATTATTATTAATTTGTGATACTTTTTCAGGATTTTTTGATAAATAAAACATTAAAAAGAACAGCATTTATTTATATTAAATTATAATTTATTTCAAATAGAAAACTTTTGTAACAATAAATACCTCGTTCAATCTTTCTCTTGTAGAAAGAAATTAATACTTTTATTCAGCAAGGATGTGTTAAAGCTAAAAGTGATAGTAAAGACTTATATTGTTAGAAAGGATTTTAATAAATGCTGTTTTATTCATCAAATAATCCAGAAAAAAAAAAAAAAAAAAAAAAAAACACAGGTTCCAAAAAATATATATATTAAGCAGTATTATCAACTGTTTCCAACATTGATAATAAAAGTAATAAATCAGTGTTTTAGAATGATTTCTGAATTGATTGGCTGATGAAAATGCTTTGCATCACAGTAAATAAATGTAATAAATTATAAATAATAATATTTTAAAGTAAGTTATTTTGAATATATATATATATATATATATATATAAGCAGTATATATAAGCAGTATATATGGAACTTTGATAAGAATAAGACTTAAAAAAAGTAAAAAATCTGATCCCAAACTTTGAGCGGCAGTGTACAGTATATTTAGTCATATGCAGTACCTGTTTGGAATCCTTAATGCTGTAAAAAACATAACTGTAAATAAATAAATAAATACTTGAGCACAAAGATTAACTGAACTCTAAAATAGAATGATTTCTGAAGGAAATGGACAATGAAGACTGGAGTAATGATGCAGAAAATCCAGAAGATTTGCATCACAAGAACAAATTTTAAAACATATTACTAATAATATTTCACAATATTACTGTTTTACTGTATTTTTGACAAATAAATTCAGCCTCGGTCAGCATAAGAGTCTTAAGAAACATTTAAAAATCATAATACTTCCAAGCTTTTTACAAGTACTGTACAGTCATGTGTGATTGAGAGATGCATATGAGAAAAGTGATAGCATTTATTTATGCATAAAACAATTTTGTGTGTAAACATTTTCTATATTGCAAGTAAAATCAGTTTTATGTCAAAGCTAATTTATTTAGGTCTAAAAATCTGTAATTATCCATGTAAAAAAATGTAAATTGACTACTAATATGTCTTTATTTTGCAGACATGTTTAAGCATATTAAGAAATATAATTAGGCATGTTTAACTTGTATCATAATCCTTCTTGCCTGGAGGACAAGATAAAAAAAAAAAAAAAAAAAAAAAAAAAAAATGTGGCACAGCTTACCCCACGCTTGCCTATTATCTTCTCAGTGAAATGACCCTGTATGATAAATCAATTAACCTGCTATGTAACCTAATTAGCATTTGGACCTGAGCACGACAGGATGTTTGTGAACTACATGGATACCATTAGACTGAATAATCAATACTTGTAAGTCAATTGAATATCTAACTACAATCTCCAAATAGGCACCATTTTATTTCGAATTCTAGATTTAGAATATATATATATATATATATGTCCTCCCTAAATAATTTTTTTATTTATTTTTTTTTTATTTTAGGCTGTATTTATTGCATGCCTAAATGGGATTATTTATGCAAGTTTTCATGCAATATAATTTTTATGTAAGAGGTGCATTCATTAAAATAAAATATGGCTTTTATTTTATTTTATTTTATTTTATTTTAGTTTAGTTTAGTTTAACAAAATGTTTAACAGACAGAAAACTAGTAACATAAATAACTAGAAACAACACAGTTTTAATAAGTCATGAAAATGAGCAACTTTAAAGCTGGAAAAAAAGGCAAGCTTGGAATTTCTATATACCCATGTCAGAGATGCATTAATTAAACTTTTATTTTATTTTATTTTATTTTATTTTATTTTATTTTATTTTATTATTTTTTTTTTTTTATTTTTTTATTTTACAACACAGTTTTTAAAACGTTGTGAAAACAAGCAATTTTAAAGCTCAAAACAAAACAAAAAGAAAGAAAGAAAGAAAGAAAGAAAGAAAGAAAGAAAGAAAGAAAGAAAGAAAATAAAAAGAAAATCAAGTTTACAAGTTCTATATACCCATGTCAGAGATCCATTCATTATTATTATTATTATTATTATTAACGTACCTAAATAGGGTAATTATATATAGTTTTCATGCAATACCATTTTTAAATACAGTATATCAAAAAGGGAAAAGGCAGGTTTCTACATGTTCATGTAAAATGTGCATTCATTCAAATAAAATTTGGCCTTTATTTTATTTTATTTTGTTTTATTTTATTTTGTGTGATATTTAATGCACTTTACAAGTTTTCAAGCAATACTGTTTTTATTTCAAAAAAGAAAAAGACACATTTTTACATGCTCACATTTTATTTTATTTATTTTTTACTGAAGTGTGTATGACATTTGAGTTTGGGATGTTTATCAAACTGAAAACTAGTAACATAAATAACTATAAGCAACACAGTTTTTAATAAATCATGCAAATGAGCAATTATGAAGTTCAAAAAAAAGAAAGAAAAAAATATCTATATGCCCATGTCAGAGATTTTTTCATTCATTTTTATTTATATTTTTATTTTATTTTAATTGATTGTGATATTTGAGTTTGGAATGTTTGTCAGATTGAAAACTAGAAACATTTCTGTTTAAATGAGCATTACTGTAGATTAAAATTAAATGTACGTACTACTACGTGCGTAGGCCAAAGCCTTCACAACTCAAAAACAAGCATGTTTTCAATCATTCTGACTTATTTTAAAATGCAATTTGCAGGCATTTCGTGATGTTTAGCCATCATTTGAATCCTTTGTCTTTTGGTTTCAGACCAGTGCATATGATATGTTTTTGTGGAATGAAATCGCCTTATTCTCCCTCATTTGCGAAAAATTACAGTCGTCTCTTCTCCTGAGATAGCAATTTTTGTGAGAAGAATTTTGTGTCAGTCTGGTTTTCAGGTGAACTCTCTCAGTGTAATTACATGAAAAATGCTTACACCTCAGCCTGGAGATGCAATTAGTTCCCATTTGCATTTTGATTTAATGCATCTAAATGGGGTTATTTACAGGAGTTTCCATGCTATAGCGTTTTTAATATATCATGCAAATGAGCAACGTCTAAGTTCAAAAAAGAAAAAAGCCAAGTTTCTAATTTCTTCAAGCCCGTGTCAGAGATGCATTCATTAGAGTAAAATATGGCTGCCTGTTCACATTTTTATTTGAACGGATCCTGAGGCGACTAACTTAAATAAGCATCTCATTAAAAGTGCCCTCCAATGCTATATCGTTGGTGGCAGGATTTTTAGACAATGATTGTGCCTGTCGGTAAAAGTTTTGATTTAAGAGCTATAATTACCATTCAATCCAGACAACCATGAGCTTCACTGGAATAAATCCCTGCAAGCATTCCTAGAAATGCATACTAGAAACGATGCATTAGCAAGAGAGCTGGAAATCAATTCAGAGTTTAAAGCGTTTTACACGCATTGAAAGAAAACAAAAATGAATGAATGAATGAATGAATGTCCACAATAAAGGTAAGGATCTTTTAAAAATCTAGTTTAAAAACACATGTGCAAATTTCTTAGAAAGGTTGGTTGGTTGGCTGTTTTAGGTTATTATTCTATTTCGTTTTCATCAAAAGTTTTCATTTAATGACTCTTTTCTATACGCATATATACACACATACATTTATATTCAGTCATTTAGCAGACACTTTTATCCAAAGCGTGTGTATGTGTGTGCAGCCTGGTCTTGTTTATATGTAGATATTAATACGTAACGTTTACAACTAATGCTAAAACGTACAAATTACTACGTATTTTTAGCTAAATATCTAAGTATCTTTTATATCATTAATATGTTTGTATCAATGCTTTTTTATATAATTTTATCAATAAGCTATTTCGATTTTTCCACCCCTTAACATACCCCCAAACCTAAACCTACCCATTTTATAGCTAATTTAAAAGTATATTAAATGATTTTGACCGAAATACGGATGGAAATGACCATTTTTATAGCAATATAGCATAAAAAATATTTTTATAGTCGCTAATCTCACTACTACCTCTAAACCTAACCATAACTATTTCTGTGCAGTGTAAAGGAAAACATGACAGACATATGAATGCAATTACAATCATTTATTTATTGCAGAAATGTCAAAAGCAATTATTATTATTATTATTATATTTATCGCAATTATTTATACAGTAAATAATACAAGTTATTTGTTTTTTATTTATTTTAAGTAATACACATATTATACAGATAAATAAAACTGTCAAATGATTTCTTATTAATATTTGACAAATAAATAAATAAAAAAAATATATATTATTGATTATTAGTATTTGAAAATATCAATAACCATCTAATATTTAAAAAAATATATATTTTATTATTTGATTTTATTTTCATGAAAGGTTTTAAATGAGTGAATACAAGTTAGAACAAGTGATTTTATTTATTTTTTATTTATTTATTTTTTATTTTACAACACAGTTTTTAAAAAGTTGTGAAAGCAATTTTAAAGCTCAAAACAAAAAGAAAGAAAGAAAGAAAGAAAAAGAAAATCAAGTTTACAAGTTCTATATACCCATGTCAGAGATCCATTAATTATTATTATTATTATTATTATTATTATTATTATTATTATTATTAACGTACCTAAATAGGGTAATTATATATAGTTTTCATGCAATACCATTTTTAAATACAGTATATCAAAAAGGGAAAAGGCAGGTTTCTACATGTTCATGTAAAATGTGCATTAATTCAAATAAAATTTGCTTTAATTTAATTTAATTTAATTTAATTTAATTTAATTTAATTTTATTTTATTTTATTTAATTTTATTTTATTTTATTTTGTGTGATATTTAATGCACTTTACAAGTTTTCAAGCAATACTGTTTTTATTTCAAAAAAGAAAAAGACACATTTTTACATGCTCACATTTTATTTTATTTATTTTTTACTGAAGTGTGTATGACATTTGAGTTTGGGATGTTTATCAAACTGAAAACTAGTAACATAAATAACTATAAGCAACACAGTTTTTAATAAATCATGCAAATGAGCAATTATGAAGTTCAAAAAAAGAAAGAAAAATACAAGTGAGAACAAGTGAGTGTATTATTTAAAATAAAAATACATTTTGTATTTTTTATTATGTTTTTTTTAAGTAATAGACATAAATGATACAGATGTCTTAAATTATTAATGCATTTTCTTAAAATGTTGAAGCAGTCAGACCATAATAATAATTAAATATCAATAAGAATTTATGGTATTTTATTATCATGAAAATTTTAAATGAGTAAATACAGGGAATACAAGTGAGTACAAGTGAGTGTATTATATAAATGAAAATTAAACATTTTTCAAGGCTGATAATATCAATATATGAAAATATCAATTAAAACAAAAGTTGTTTTATTTTATTTATATATTTATTTATTTTTTTATGAATACAGTGTAAATAAGCGAGTGTATTAAACTTTTTTTTAAGTAATACACATGAATTATAAAAATGTCATAAATTATTAATACAATTTCTTATTATGTTAATGTAGTCAGACCAGATAATATTTTACAACCTGAACTAACCTGCCATGTTATAATTAGGTTAAATCTGTTTATTAATATTAGAAAATATCAATACGCATTTAAGCTAATAAATACATAAATATAATATAATATAATATAATATAATATAATATAATATAATTAGTGCTGTCAAATAATTAATCACGATTAATCGCATCCAAAATAAAAGTTTATATTTACATACTATATATTTGTGTACTGTGTATATTTATTATGTGTATATAAATACAAACACATGCATGTATATATTAAGGAAAAATATTTTAGATTTCTATGTACAATATTTATATTTATTCATAATCTAAATTGTATACAGGTATAAATATATACACATATAAATATTTTGTTTTAATATATACATGTATGTGTGTGTATTTATATGTACATAATAAATATACAAAGTAAACACACATATAGTATGTAAACATAAACTTTTGTTTTGGATGTGATTAATCGTGATTAATCGTTTGACAGCCCTAAATATAATATAATATAATATAATATAATATAATATAATATAATATAATATAATATAATATACGGTTTCACAGATTCAATCATTAGAGATTAGACCAGAGTTCAATTAGAACATTTTATTTTATTTTATTTTTTTAAGGGCTTAGAAAAACTGATATATTTTAAGATCAGTCAGTGCAAGTTTCATCAGTTGAAACAGCTCAGATTTTAAATCTTGTCTGTTAAAACGTAAAAGTTTTAGTCAAACTAAATATTACGTATAATATTATGCCAAACTACTTTTTTTTTTTTTTTTTTATTCAAGAATGTCATTGGTTTTTTTGATATCAGGACAGTTGCATCACCTTAACATTTTAACTGAGTATCAGAAAAAACATAAAATACAATAATAAAAAAAAAAGTGCATCAAGGTTGTTCACTATATACCTAAATTTAATTTTTGATGTATTTCTAAACACATTTATAACCAGGAGTTGCATCACTGACCCAAATCGTGGTGTTCGGCAGCCAATTAATTAGTTGAAATGTGCTTTTTCCATCTCGCAGTTAGGAAACTACTTAACAACATCTCCAAAAGCACATCTCCTTAGCTCTTAGCATCTCTCGTGCGTGCACAAGGAGTGTCAGTCCGCACACTCGCCGACACGCATTTCCATATTGTTTGTATTAGCAGGATGATGCAAAATTGAACTTCTAATTAAATCCCCAGAATCAGCACTTGAATGCAAACAGTGTGTGGTTATTTGGTCCTCTCATGCAAGGCATAATCTTTGTGAAATTGATTTAATAGTTGTTTAGTGAGACGCCTGCAAATAATGAATGATCCTTGCAGACAGAGAGAGCTTTGTTGAAATTAATTTACCTTGTGTGGAACATGACGTTCCTGCACAAATATCAGCCTTATTGAGACACATTCCTGATGCTCTTAAATATCAGGAAAACTTTTAAAAAAATGCTACAAGGACAAATGTGGCCCTCTGCCATATGGTTCAGAGAATGAAACTATTCATACAGCATCTGTAATTGAAATTAATCGTATCATTTGCATAAGGAATCACGTTATTAATTGCTTGTTTATTAGCACTCTGGCACACTATGTCTATTTACTGTACTTAGGTAATGAATGATGAATTGAGCTTATTTGTGATCCAAATTAGCGTCCAAAACAATTAGATATGAAGCATGGGTATTTTTGATTATGTATTTCTTGCACCGTATATCTCATAGTTTGCACAAAGCAAAAAAAAATTATATTTAAAAAAAATGTTGCAGCAGATGGTTTAATTTGCATGTGTGCGTGTAATCACAGAGCAATTGCTTATTTATAATCGTATTCAAATGTATCTGACCTTGAGTGTCTGCTCAAACTAACTCCTTTTTGTGACTTCACACCTTTAATTAGCTAATTATTTCAGATGCACTTCTCTGCCTGCGCTAGACTCATCTGCGTCAGAGTTTTGTTCTCGTACCTGTTCGGCCAGAGGTCATTATGCTCTATATTTGTAAATTTCTTATTTTCGTCATTATTGTTCCCCGAGCCGTGACAAAGGCTATGATCACAATAGCATGCTAGCGTTTTACTCTTAGCAGCAATACTGTGCTTAGTATGTTAAGTTTCTGTATGAAATACTGGTATGTCCTAACTGCATTAGCCAAAATGAGTACATTGAATATTGCATCTCACAATATCATGCAATCTGCTTATAGGAAACGTCTTGAAATTGGAAAGCTGTGTGTTTGCAAGAAACAAACCTATCAATACATTTTTAACTTCACACTTAAGTACTTTTTAACTTAAGTACATTGTATTTATGTTTTGTTGTGAGTACATAGTAGTTAAGCTGCCTAATATAAAGTGTGACTGGTAAACTTAGATCAAGTATATCTTCAGAGCATTTCTGCCAGTATATTTTCAAAATATACTTTATATAGTAAGTATACTAAACTCAGTGTACTAGTTACACTCTAAAAAACGCTGGGTTAAAACAACCCAATTTGGGTTATTTTGGTAACCCAATGCTGGGTTTGTCCATATTTGACCCAGCGTTGGGTTACCAAAATAACCCAAATTGGGTTGTTAAATCTTTGACCCAACATGCTTGGTTGTTTTAATTAACTCAAATATTAAATGAAAATGACTACTGCTGGTTTAAAATTAACTAAAAATAGGTTGGAAATTAAAAAGCAGACACATAATTACTAGAGGACAACAGTAATACTTGAACATTTATTAATAAGTGAACCATGGACACCCATGGACAAAAATGACAGCATAGTTTTTAACTTTACATGCATTTAAACTCATTTAACAAGCATTTTAGAAATACAAATATAACATTTCAAAGTAACACTTTAAATGACTAAAACATTTTTATGTGGCTTGTGTCAGCACCAGACAAGGCGCAAAAGCACGTTTAAATTTAGCAGTGAAAATTTAAATACACTGGTGGTGATCGTTTGAATCGAATGGTTAAAATAGATGAGTTTTGCGAGGTTTGAGTGGGTCAAATTGAATCTGAGGTGGCACAAATCAGATTAGAGGGGTCGGCTGAAATCTCATTCGGTATAGTTTTTCATGTTTAAAATCGTATTCCGGGGATGAAGGGATCGGTCCTTCAGATCATTGCAGGGGGGGCTTCAGGACATCATGGGGTGGGGGGGTGGGGGGTGGGGGGTGGGGGCTAAGCCCCCCCTTGGTGACGAGCCTGAACAAGGGACTTATTAACAACTATCATTAAACAAAAAACAAACAAACAGCTGTGGGAAAAAAAAAGGGGATGCAAACTTTTGAACGCAGTCATTTTTATATACTGAACTATTATTTTCTCTAGTGGACTATATGTAAACACCTTTTATGTAAAATATCTTATTCAGTTCAGTACTAAATAAACAATAACATATCTTTTTTTAGAATTACTCTTATTTTGGTAAAATAATTAACATTTTGCAGATTCTGAAAGGAGGATGTAAACTTTTGACCTCAACTGAACATATAGTGTATTATTTATATATTATTTTTGCACTTTAAGTATACTGCTAGGTTCATATTTAAGGGGAACATCGGATGTCCATTTTCCACAAGTTGGTATGATTCTTTAGGGTCTCAATGAAACTCCTGTAACATACTTTGGTAAAAATGTAAATGTAAAACAACACCCTTTTTATCTTGTCAAAAACATCTCCGTTTCGGTGCATGTTTCTTTAAATGCTAATGAGCTTTGCTCACCTCACCCATCATTTTGAAACTTACTTCTTCTGGATTTGCAGCTAAATCACAAATAGTGGATACAGGTCCATCCTCGAGTTTTGACTTTTTAGCAAAACCTGCTTTGAATTGTCCCTTATGTTCACTTTTACATCTAACTACAAAACACTTGCATTGCTTATAAGGCAAACAGCTGTTTGAGTGCTGAAAAAACTGCGGACAGCGTACAACTGGCTGAGGGCGGAAATATGCAAATATGTTGTAATTTTACTCAGAAAATCAAATTAGCTTAATAACTGAGATTGTTTAGGTTGTCAATGGGATAAAAAATAGTTAATGGATCTTTATTTTTCTAGAATGGTTGTGTTCACACACAAGACATTTATAAGTGAATTTTGCATCTGATGTCCCCTTAAAGTATTATTGTTTATAGTTGACATATACATTTGCAAAATTGGATATAACTACACAGACAAGTTTAGAAAGCAATTTTATTAAATGTAAAGGTAATGTAATAAAAAAAGATGTATACTGTTTACGTTTTGTGGCTGTACTGTGTTTATGGATTGACTTCATTGGTTTCATTGTAAGTAATTCCCAAGTGACTCAAGATTTAAACCTTCATTCTGTTTTGTTCTCTCTTTCTCTCTGCAATGTTTTTTTTTTTTTTTCATGAAGAAACTGCATGCCCATCACATGTTGCTCTGAAATAATGAGCTCAACTGTTTCAATGTGCTAATTTAGAAGGATATACAGAAATAAATGCTCATCAGATGATTTTCACACATATTTGCCATGTTCTTCTAACAGTCTTTAGTGTCAGAAACTCTTGCTTTAACACAGTATTTCACGTTGGAAACTGTGCCTGTGAGGAAGACTAAGGCACTGCGCTTCCTTATCTGCATCCTGAGATGGGATCCATCCTCAAATCACCAACCCACATTTTATTTAAGGATGTAATATGAGAGAACCTCATAAACGGAGCCTCTGAGGGGTCCAATGGGAAATGAGCATAAGATGGGTTGGTTTTAAGTCAGAAGAAGAGCGCAATGATGAAAGAGGATGAAACTGAGAACTAACTCGGCGTGTGGTTGCTTCACTAGTGTTCGTGAAGTAGGCTACACCTGGGAAATGCACGGCGAAATCATTTTTAATCACTATTTTTGTCCCATTTTCCTGTAAAAAAAAATCAAAACATTCTTGAAACAAGATATGTTTGCATGGGAGGCAAAACTGCAAATTATATTATGACTTGGTTTGGGCATTAACTTGGGCATGATTTGTTTAAAACAAGAATGGCCAACAGGACTTAATTCAGGATATATTCTCTGAAACAAGTTTGAATATCTTGCAGTTTAACCTTTTGGATAAGTCTCAATATGCACTCCATAATTGTTTTTTCCATATTGAAAAAAATGGATAGTACGTTTGAAATAAGCTGGACGCCACATGGGGATCACATGACCAACCGACCAACATCTCACTAACCCCAAATTACATTAATAATAGGCAGAATCAACAGAATCAGTTAATTATGTCTGACTGTGAATAAAATATTTCTGCAACAGTTAGAGTACAACAGTTGGGTTCCAGAAGTAAAAACTCCATTTTTAATAGTAACAGATAAACCTGTTGTGAGCTCTGAGGTTATTAATCACTGGTCTGTGCTATTGTTGAAGCCATCTGTTCACATTAATTCAACTTATTAGTTAAATAATCATGTTTAATAGTGTAATTTGTGGTGAGAAACTAGATTACCCGCAATGCTGTACTGAAAATTCCACCAGTCTGAATCATTGTGAGCAAAATGGACCAAAGAGCTCTTTAGCTTTGGCCATTCACATGGCACTTTACAAATAATGTAGATAAGTTGTCTCTATATGCTCTCGTATATATATATATATATATAATGTAAATGCTACTCGTTACAGATTAAGAGATGAAAACTACTTAGTAATGTAATCTAGGTTACTTGTTTTAAGTAATGTAATCTGACCACATTTTAGATTACTTTTTTTATTTAACTTGTTTTAAACTCAGTAACACTTTATTTTGATAGTCCACTTTAGACATTCTACTAACACTAAGTAACTTTGCAACTAGATGTCAACTAGCAGTCGTTAGAGTATTAGTAGACTGCCTGCTTAATGTCTTCTAACACTTAATTTTGATGGGTCCTCAACATACTGACCATAAGAAACTTTGTAAGTATATGTCAATTTATTCTAGTAACTCTGAGAGTTGCAAATGAATGAGAATTAGCTGACATGTAGTTGCAAAGTTGTCTAAAAAATGTCTAAAGTGGACTATCAAAATAAAGTGTAACTTTAAACTGCCCTTCAAACAAAAGCAAAGAGAAGGAAAATATAATACATTTCTTGATATCAACATCATGAAATGCTTTAAACAGTACTTTAAACCATTCCTGAAATGGTCTTAATGTAAGAACTGCAGTGGGTTTGTGAGTTGATAAAAACCTAATAATTAATTAAACCATAAAAATGTATATAAATTACACAAATTATGTGACCATATCATTATCAACATCAGAAAATTGTAAATACTTGCTCAAAGATATTTCAAGTAAACATTTTGGGGTTTGGCTGACAAAAACGGTCGGAAATCGCTGCATTACATGAAAAAACAAACAAAAAAAAAACAAAACAAAACATGAAAACAGCAACATTACATGCTCAAAGTCTTTCAGAATCAATAAAAAATGAATGATTTACTGTCACTGTGTGAATAATATGTAAACTAGGTAATCCATAAAAAGGTAACTGTAAGCTGATTATGAGCATTATACAATTGTATATACTATATTTATATTAAGTATTTGATGTTTAAAATTTGATTACATAATCCAGACTTAAAATACATAGTTTTTACAGATCCAATCAACAACTTTAAATTTATATATATATATGTATATATTTCACCATTTGATTATGTCATTTGCAGTGGTTCATGGGATTGTAGTTCTTTCCCTTTTTGCAGTCTTGTAATTATACGAGTGAGATAAAATACGTACAAATTGGTTGTGAGATAGCATTGAATTGATTCATGGTTTATATGAAGTTTTCTTCAACAAAAACTTGATCCTTGTGGGAAAAATGATAGCAAAAAATAAAACCAACGTCGCTGAAACAACAGACTGGCACTAATGCACTCGGTGGCATTGAAACCACTAGGTGTCACAATACAGCTAGGTCAAAAATACTTGATTCTCATTGGTCAGGACTTTAAGATGCATTTTCTAATAGTGCCACAATAATTCTAAGGATATTTAATGCAATTTAGACCATGAGGAGGTCTTTACACAACACCATTTTCAACTAAAAACTTTTTTATGCGTTTTGGTCATTAATTTGCACGACATTAACATTTAGCAGCCTTTCAAACTGCACATTTTTAAATTTATACTATTATCGTCACCATGTACTGTAAACTAAGAAAACACACATTTTGGAAAAGGTCTAAAAATATTTGAGCCTGCTTGTAGTGTTTCTTTATAATGTAACATCGCCATCTACTGGCGTGGCATGCATTTTTATTTTTTTTTATTTATTTTATTGCGATAGAATAGTGTAGACCAGACAGGAAATGAGGTGGAAGAGAGAAAGGGGACGGGATCGGGAAAGGTCCTCGAGCCAGGATTCGAATTCTTGACGCCTGACGCACAATATATTGGCGCACTTGCCCACAAGGCTATCGGCGCTGACCATAATACAGTGTTTTTAATAGTTTTCTTGCATCTGTGTGAACTAAGGTCATTTTGACAATGTTGTTGATTTAAAAGTGACTCTAAATGGCTGTCCTGTTGTTTCAAAACCAATGGCACGACTGACTGACACTATAAGTGTCACTATAGTGATTTGTGATACTGTGTGTTCAGATACTAGCAGTGGGATCATAATTTCACTCAATGGGAAGTGATATGACCAAATGACAGTCTGAAGGCTGATTTGACTGGATCTATCATTTCATTTAAAATGACGTTTGAAGTTAGTCACAGCTGAACGCCTCACTTTGGTCTTGCGCTAATATTAATAATTACTCCGACACTTCTATGTCCTGAGGATATCGCATTTCATTACATCACTGATAGAACGCTGCCAAAAATGTGCTTAACCGCCAATTCCAAACAGAAGCCGTCTACTGCCAGAGATAATGGAGACATTTTCTCAATAGACTGAGCAGGAAAGCTACGTATGATCCGAAAGTCCATCTCTCCCACGTTATCGGTTGCGTGCGTAGGCTGCCTACTATCCTATTACTTTTAAGGTGCAGTCGCCTTGAAAAAGCTTTTAGACCCACGAATGGCTTTTTGGTGTCTGACTAGGTAATAGGTTTATGCAGAATGACAAGGATATTATAGCTAATGCTTGTAAGCCAAGCGAGAAATTACCCCACGCTGAAGGTAATGTAACATACGGGAAGTAAAGCCGCACCGTGACTATTAGCAACTCCGCCGCTATTTAGGTAGGTTTGGCGCGGCCCTGTGAGATTCACCCCTGCCATAATGTGCCGTTTGTGCTTGTGAAGGTTTAGAGGCCTTTAGGTCAATGTGGGCAGGGTGAATAGCGCTAATGGAGGGGTAATTCACCTTGCTGGAAAGGACATAGGTAAAGAAAAGTGCTAAACTAAAAACTAGAACTATTAGAAATCTTATTTTGTTTTTATTCCAGTAAAAATATTAGATCAAAAGCTCCTACTTTTTATTAGGTGGCCTTAACTACTATGTAATTACTTTAGAAAATAAGTACAGTGCGTTCATACCGTTATGCAAAACACTTTTGCTGTTACTGAGGTGAGATACGGGCAAGGTTAGGCATAGGTTTGGTCATATGGGTAGATTTAATGGTGGGTTAAGGTCTAATGGATGGGTCAACAGTTTAATTATAAATGTAAATACAGAAATTAATTACAGATGTAATTACATGTAGTTAAAACAAAAAAAAATAAAATAAAAGATAAATATATATATATATATATAAAATATTAATAAATACTGATAATATTTTATAAATTATGCTAAAATTGTCTGTTTGTTGATTGACAGCATGATAAAGGGGAGACAGTTTTTTCATGCACCTGTCAAGTTTGAGATTTTGGGCTAGAAATTATGCAAATTAGCACATATTTCATTAAATAATGTCTCATTTTATATTTAAGCCTAACATTTTAGAAAACTTGTAATATAAAAAATGCTTGCAATTATCAGTGTAATCAATTAACTAGGTAAGTAAGGCGATACCTATTAGTTTATTTGTTTTACGCTATTCTGAATTTGCAGTGTGAGAGACGGTGCAGTCATAGCACTTATTAAACAAACTGTCACCACATAAAATAATTATGCCAATAAAAGATATTGATTTAAGACAAAAAGGTTTTAAAATCTTACCAGTTTTTAGTTATCCATTACAGTGTACAAAACTGTACACTGTACACTCTCTTTTTGTATGAAAGAGAGCAAGTCCGCGATACTAGGATGACATAATGAATGAAATAATTGTACTCATAATATTGAATTGAGTTGTAATATTTTATTAGACAAAGTTTCCACGAAGAAAAAATGTTCTCAGCAAGCGAACAACGCCGACTGCAGGCAGTTGCCTGGATGAGTCTGCGTTATTAGTTTTTCTGGGAATATCAAACCTTGGAATGTGGGGACTGACCAATCAGAATCGAGTATTTATTATGTATTATTTATTAAGAAAAAATAAATATTCTTGGTTATCTACATTGTAAAACATTTAAACTAATGTAAAAGGTTAGAGAATAATTGTTCTAATACTGATTTATCATGCACATAAACACATAAAACCATGAAACATATATATTGTTTGTGTATTTTATTCATTAAAAACTTGTTTCATTTCACAATTTTTATTCGACTTGAGTAATAAGGTGGATAGGATTTCAGCACCCCGGGTTGCCAGTTGGTGGAAAACACTGCATACTGAAAGCGAGCAAACAAACTGGGGTAGAGATTTCAGATTCTACCCGACCAAAAAAGCCTTAGCATTAATCTAAAAAGCTCTATTTAAACACAGATCAACTCACAGTGTAAGGCTCTTCGTCTTCCATTGTCAAATGCGCTCGTTCTTCTTGTATGCCCTCAATCTGGCAACCCGTGTCAAGTCTGAATAGGAGAGGGCTTAACAAAAAAACTCTCTCCAATATTTTGAAATATTTCAGTTGTTAGCTGTCAATATTACATACTGCACCTTTAAAACAGAAAAAGAAGGCTGGCAATTTAACTGGACCCAAGCATGAAGTACTGACCATTTTCTGGTTAATTTGTGTTGTATTGTTAGAAAATCCCAGCAATATTTTACAGAGCAGAGGTAAAAGTGGCAGCAGTGGTTTATTTTTACAATATTGGCATGTCTACAAAACAGAAGATTCAGATCATGGTAAGCTCATGCTTATGCCCTCAGGGGTGTTCTGGATTTTGTCTGGAGGTCAGACTCTTCTGCCAGAGGGCCAGCACTTCAAATTCATGGGCGACTGTCTCACCACAGGGCAAATACCTTCTTCAGTTTTATTTTGCCAGCTCAAGGCCTAACACTGATTCAAAACAACAGCGCTCGGCTTGACCTGTCACAGCAGGTAGCACTTTATTTCTAAATGGTTGGAGAACCGAGGAGGCAGGCGGGCTACAGTACTAATAATTACAAAGATCCAATAACCACTGTGCCAGGAAATGAGCAGTTTGGCTTTTAAACCGACCTCTTAGGTCAAATTAAACTTGCTCCATTCAGCAGTATCAGTTTGGGACGGTACGCGCCGCATGGCTCAAATACGTGTCGACACATTAGAAGTTCCCCTTTGTAACTATCGCCTTGTTCTGGAGTCTACCGATGTGGAAAGGTAGGGTACGGGGGAGGGCAGTGGAGTGTGGCTGCCCTGAACCCTGTCACTTTGATAGAGTGAATACATTGTGAGAGATAATGGAAACTTTCTATTCAGTGAGGAGCAGAATAAAGAAAGCCTTCCCTCTCATTCATCACCATTGATTACCGTAGGCACCGTGTTTCGCAATCGGAGAGGGAGAGATGGGCGGCAAAAGGCACAGAGCTTCAGATGAACCCAAGAACGGACTGAAACTAACAATCAGCTGGGACCAGTGCCGTCCCACCACAGCCCTCACAGCAGGTCCCTGACTATATGTATCACTTATGTATGTGTTTCAGTCTATTGTCTACTATAGTCTGCTGACTACATAGATAGATAGATAGATAGATTTTTTTCACATGTTGAGAAAACATGATTATGACATGCTTTTGTTTTCAAAAAAATGTGATCGGTGTACAGAAATGATCACTGGTAACTGTACATTTTATATAATATTTGTTTATTCATTTATTTATTTAAAAACAAATATATATATATATATATATATATATATATATATTAGTTTTCTTTATTTATATATATATATATATATATATATATATACAGGTCCTTTTCAAAAAATTAGCATATTGTGATAAAGTTCATTATTTTCTGTAATGTACTGATAAACATTAGACTTTCATATATTTTAGATTCATTACACACAACTGAAGTAGTTCAAGGCTTTTTTTTTGTTTTAATATTGATGATTTTGGCATACAGCTCATGAAAACCCAAAATTCCTATCTCAAAAAATTAGCATATCATGAAAAGGTTCTCTAAACGAGCTATTAACCTACTCATCTGAATCAATTAATTAACTCTAAACACCTGCAAAAGATTCCTGAGGCTTTTAAAAACTCCCAGCCTGGTTCATTACTCAAAACCGCAATCATGGGTAAGACTGCCGACCTGACTGCTGTCCAGAAGGCCATCATTGACACCCTCAAGCAAGAGGTCTGTGGGAAGGAAAAAGTGTGGCAGAAAACGCTGCACAACGAGAAGAGGTGACCGGACCCTGAGGAAGATTGTGGAGAAGGACCGATTCCAGACCTTGGGGGACCTGTGGAAGCAGTGGACTGAGTCTGGAGTAGAAACATCCAGAGCCACCGTGTACAGGCGTGTGCAGGAAATGGGCTACAGGTGCCGCATTCCCCAGGTCAAGCCACTTTTGAACCAGAAACAGCGGCAGAAGCGCCTGACCTGGGCTACAGAGAAGCAGCACTGGACTGTTGCTCAGTGGTCCAAAGTACTTTTTTCGGATGAAAGCAAATTTTGCATGTCATTCGGAAATCAAGGTGCCAGAGTCTGGAGGAAGACTGGGGAGAGGGAAATGCCAAAATGCCTGAAGTCCAGTGTCAAGTACCCACAGTCAGTGATGGTCTGGGGTGCCATGTCAGCTGCTGGTGTTGGTCCACTGTGTTTTATCAAGGGCAGGGTCAATGCAGCTAGCTATCAGGAGATTTTGGAGCACTTCATGCTTCCATCTGCTGAAAAGCTTTATGGAGATGAAGATTTCATTTTTCAGCACGACCTGGCACCTGCTCACAGTGCCAAAACCACTCGTAAATGGTTTACTGACCATGGTATTACTGTGCTCAATTGGCCTGCCAACTCTCCTGACCTGAACCCCATAGAGAATCTGTGGGATATTGTGAAGAGAAAGTTGAGAGACGCAAGACCCAACACTCTGGATGAGCTTAAGGCCGCTATCGAAGCATCCTGGGCCTCCATAACACCTCAGCAGTGCCACAGGCTGATTGCCTCCATGCCACGCCGCATTGAAGCAGTCATTTCTGCAAAAGGATTCCCGACCAAGTATTGAGTGCATAACTAAACATAATTATTTGAAGGTTGACTTTTTTTGTATTAAAAACACTTTTCTTTTATTGGTCGGATGAAATATGCTAATTTTTTGAGATAGGAATTTTGGGTTTTCATGAGCTGTATGCCAAAATCATCAATATTAAAACAAAAAAAGGCTTGAACTACTTCAGTTGTGTGTAATGAATCTAAAATATATGAAAGTCTAATGTTTATCAGTACATTACAGAAAGTAATGAACTTTATCACAATATGCTAATTTTTTGAAAAGGACCTGTATATATATATATATATATTAGGATTTTTGTCTGTGTAAAAATAGGATTACTGAATAATTTTTACTTTGTATTTTTAGTAATATATTATATTTAAAATAAAAAAGCTATATCTGTATAATCTACATAACTGTATAATACTATGTACACACATATATAGTATTATAAATTATATGTTTCAAGGTTATAGGTGAGTAAAACATTTTTGTTACTTCAAATAAAATGAGTTTTAAATGAAATTAAAACAAACTTAAAGACAGACCAAAAAAATGTTTAAACATACTGCTATTTTTATTAGGTTATATTATTACTATTTTTATTTCTGATTTTATTTAATAATAATTTTGCAGTACATTCAGTACGAGTTCAGATTACAATTACAATATCCTATCTTTCTTTCTTTCTTTCTTTCTTTCTTTCTTTCTTTCTTTCTTTCTTTCGTCAGTTATAGGCTCATTGGATAGATTTCCAGCAAAGATAGGATGTGATTTAATAATGTAGCCTAATGATGAGTAATGAAGAGTAAAAGATGCACATTATGTGTAAATGACACTTTAAAGTACTAAAGATAATGGTAGGAAATGCAGTTTGGCCTCACAAGCATCCCCCCTCATAAACCAGTTAAACGAGTAATATTTTCTCATTTTTAATTTTAACAGCAAGTTCACACTTTGACTTGTCCACCGGAAAAGTGCTCCCTGTGGTCAGTCTAGATTGAATTAGGGCTGAGACAGGTGAGCAGATGACTTGAGCGTAACACACCGACCCAAGAGGAGCTACTTCAGGCTCTGCCCTTCACGGGCCTGTGTCAGTGGGGAACTTGTGTCTTTATGGATTGTTTTTATGGAGGATGTGAATATGATGTGAAGGTCACAGGGTTTTAATAAAGCACTCGGGGCTCTGTAACACGTCCTGTCTCTTGGAGGGGATGTAATGAAATCCAGCGTGCGGCTGTGGTCTCTGGACTATTAATGATGTCACTCAGGGGCACACAGACGGTTATGAATCCCGTGAAGGTGCTGCTGCTTTCAAAGCTTTCGCAAATAAGCATTTCTGTATAATATTCTCCATACATATAGATGTGTGTGTGTGGATATTAGTGCAGTCAAAATGTGCGTGTTAACGCAGCCGATTAATTTTTTTCAGTTTAACAGTGTTAGAAATATTTATTGCAGGGATGGGGCTAGGAGTATGCATGTCAGATCCACATTACATTCAGCAGCGGCAGCTCTTAAAGTAATAGCAGCCAAATAACCCAATAACCCAGCTGCTGTGATGTCTGTTAATCTACGAAAAAAAAGGGAAATCAATAACGTTTGTTGCTTTAAGGATTCATCTACATTTAATTTAGTATTTGATAACTTTATTTAGTTTCTGTATATTTCCTACTTGCTGAAGGGCACAGGTAAATAATGGGTTTATGTGAAGATTGTGTTAAATTCACTTAAATTAGAAAACTATTTTTTAAAGTCTATTAAATGTTAACATTGATAGCAAAAAAAGAACAATTTCTTAGAAACATCAGTAATATTGGTATCAGATACCCAACTTCAGTCATAAAATAATAATAATAATAATAATAATAATAATAATAAATAAATAAATAAATAAATAAAACATATTAAAAATATACTGTCTTTATGCTGTTGATACTTTACTTTGAAGACTGATTGTGAAATTATTGCAATGTAAAAGTATATTTAAAAACTTTAATGTTAGGTGGGAATTATTGTGATTAATAGCTATTAAATTTAGAAAAATGAGATATTCATTTGTTATTTTATTTAATTAGTTGAGAACATGTATCATATATTTATAGTTTAAAATATGTTTTAGGTATTTGTAAAGATTAGAGAAAAGTATAAAACACATGAAAAAACAAACAAACAAACAAACAAACAAACAAACAAACAAACAAACAAACAAAAACTGATATATACCTGTAACATACGAGTCAGCAGAGTGGGGATCCAAATGCAACTTTATTGAAGACATGAATCTTAGTAAGACAGGCAGGGTCAATCGACAACAAACAGAAGTGATATAGAAAATCCAGAGAGAGAGGTCAGTGTCCATGCAAGGGTCGGGGCCAGCAGCGAACAACAGTAGAATCCAACAAACAATCCAAGGGGTCAAAAGGCAGGCATAGAAACAATCAGGAACCAGAAACACTCGGAGTCAGCAACGGGAAGGAAACAAACGCTCAGAATTGTAGGCCAAGGCAATACAAGACTTCACAAAAGTCTGTGTGAGTGTATGGCTTTTATAGTGTGTGTAATGAGGTGTAATGATTAGCAGGTGTGTACAGGTGAAAGGTCACAGGAAGTCAGTGGGAAGGGGGTTATGGGAAATGTAGTTTGTTAAGCAGAGTCAGTGAGTCAGTGAGTGTCAGTGAAGGCTCCCTCTAATGGTGAGAGGAGGGAGCAGCAGCGGCACGATTTGTGACAATACCTGTGCACATTCATAAATACAAAATGTTTTATTTATATAAAGAAAGTATAGTGTATAAATTTGTTTATTTGTCTAAAAAGTATTTAAAACCGTATTTAAACCTACAATGGCGTTTTTAGTGCCACGTTAAAAAATAAACAAATCTAAAATTACGAGATTAAAGTTAATATTCAGAAAATAAAGACAAAATATTTCAAGAATAAAGCTGAAAGTACAAGAAAATTTCTCCCGGTGCTTCTAATCTAGACAATTTGCATGTGCAAAAGGCTAGAATATAAAATTTTATAAATGTAATCTCGTAATTTCTACAAATTAATTGTTTGACTTTATTCTTGTAATTTAGACTTTATTCTTGAAACATTTCGACTTAATTTTAATAATTTTGACTTTATTCTCAAAACATTTAGACTTTATTCTCGAAACAGACTTTATTCTCGTAATTTTGACTTTATTCTTGAAACACTTCAACTTCAGTTTCGTAATTTTTACTGTTTTTGAAACATTTCAACTTTATTCTCATAATTTTGACTTTATTGTTGAAACACTTCAACTTTATTTTAGTAATTTTGACTATTCTCGAAAAATTTCAACTTTATTTGTGTAATTTTGGCTTTATTCTCAAAACATTTAGACTTTATTCTCATAATTTTGACTTTATTCTTGAAACACTTCAACTTCAGTTTCGTAATTTTGACTGTTTTTGAAACATTTCGACTTTATTCTTGTAATTTTGACTTTATTCTCGAAAAATTTCTACTTTATTCTCGTAATTTTGACTTTATTGTTGAAACACTTTAACTTTATTTTACTAATTTTGACTATTCTCAAAAAATTTCAACTTTATTCTTGTAATTTTGGCTTTATTCTCAAAACATTTTGATTTATTCTCGTAATTTTGACTTAATTCTCAAAACATTTTGACTTTATTTTCGTAATTTTGACTTTATTTTGGAAACATTTAGACTTTATTCTCGTAATTTTGATTTTATTCTAAAAACATTTCAACTTTATTCTCATAATTTTTATTTATTTATTGCTGAAACACTTTAACTTTATTTTAGCAATTTTGACTGTATTCTTGAAAAATGTTGACTTTATTCTCATAATTTTGATTTTATTCTGGAAACATTTCAACTTTATTTTCATAATATTATTTTATTTTGGAAAGATTTCAACTTTATTCTTGTAATGTTGACTTTATTCTCAAAATATTTAGACTTTATTCTCATAATTTTGACTTTATTCTCGAAACACTTCAGCTTTATTCTTGTAATTTTGACTTTATTGCTGAAAAACTAACTTTATTTTAGTAAGTGTGGCTTTATTCTGGAAATATTTTTTGACTTTATACTCTAAACATTTCGGCATTTTGACTTTGTTGAAACACCTCAGCTTTATTTACGTGATTTTTACTTTATTCTAGAAACATTTAAAAATACATTTAAATACTTTATTCTTGTAATTCTGACTTTATTTTCAAACCAGACTTTATTCTCGTAATTTAGATTTTATTCTTGAAACATTTCAACTGTATTTTAGTAATTTTGACTTTATACTGTAAACATTTCGGCTTTATTTTAGTAATTTTCACTTTATTCTTGAAACAGACTTTATTCTCGTTATATGCCTCAACTTTATTTTCATAATTTTGACTTTATTCTAGAAACATTTAAAAATACATTTAAAGACTTTATTCTTGTAATTTTGACTTTATTATCAAAACACTTCAATTTTATTCTCATAATTTAGACTTTATTCTTGAAACATTTTGACTTTATTCTTGTAATTCTGATTTTATTCTCGAAACAAACTTTATTCTTGTAATTTTGACTTTTTTTCTTGAAATAATTTATTCAGACGTACACACACAGTATTACACTGCTTTATTTATGGAATTTATTATATTTGTACATTATATCCTGTGTCTTTGTAAACAGAGACAGAAAGAGAGAGAGAGAATTTAAAATATGTATTTAAAATATGTTTCTTTCCAAAGATTTTGTTACATTATGCAGTTTCTTTTGAATGGTCATCAATTGAGACATTGACATTTTTTCCCCCTGTAATGTCGTATCTACCAGCAGGGACTAATTTGCAAAACTAACCGTCAAACCTTGACCCCTGGTCTCCATAGACCCAGCATGAGACTCGTGGCTGTGAAATGAAGGTCTTTACATTCCTTGCACCTCAATAATGCAGTAGAAATATGTTTAATTATTACATTGTGTGTAGAATTGAGCCCTTTTAAAGTATTTTTTTCTTAAAGCCAGCAGGGAATATAATGAGTTCTTGCCCCTCATGCCATTCATTGCAACAAATTATTTAATATTCACAGAATTGCATTATAATCTAAAGGCCACAAAGACCATGAAAAGAATCTAATATGGGCCGAGCTGTTAGTGAATAAGTTTTCTGCCCTTTCTGCTCACGGCCCTTCCTTCGTTTTTTTCATCTCTTCTTCGTACTTTAAAACATATGGACAAATTATTGAATAGTTTCTGAGGTGAAGCCACAGTTCACATTATATTTCAATGAAGGTCGCTGCTGAGAACAGGAACAAATTGCTCTCCATGGAAACCTGTGGTCCAATTAGATCCGCTCTCTGCTAGTGCAGCTTAGCAACTCTAGATAATGTGTAGGCTACATCCTTTCAGCTTTACACATTAGCTCCGGCAGTCATCTAGGGGTTAGCGGACACAAGGCCTGGCCTAATGTCACCACAGCGTTAGCTCGCTATTACAGAATACATATGTGTGTGTGTGTGTGTGTGTGTGTGTGTGTGTGTGCGCCAAACTTTTAGAGTCTCAGGCTTTGTGTCTTTCATATTTTGTTCTGTTTTGTTTCAAAACCTAGTGAGCTGCCTACCTAGACAATGAGATTTTACTATATGTATAGCCATTTAACTAAAATGAGGGATTAAAAATATAAGTTTTGGGCACACATTTTGTGGTCATTGTTTTGATTTTATTTATTTATGTATGCATGTATTTATTGTAGAATATTGTAAAAGTTACCTCAAATTAGTACGTTTTGGGAACACATTTTATGGTCATAGTTAGTTAGTTAATGTTTCTATTTTATGTTATTTATTTTATTTACAGGTCCTTCTCAAAAAATTAGCATATTGTGATAAAGTTCATTATTTTCTGTAATGTACTGATAAACATTAGACTTTCATATATTTTAGATTCATTACACACAACTGAAGTAGTTCAAGCCTTTTTTTTGTTTTAATATTGATGATTTTGGCATACAGCTCATGAAAACCCAAAATTCCTATCTCAAAAAATTAGCATATCATGAAAAGGTTCTCTAAACGAGCTATTAACCTAATCATCTGAATCAACTAATTAACTCTAAACACCTGCAAAAGATTCCTGAGGCTTTTAAAAACTCCCAGCCTGGTTCATTACTCAAAACCGCAATCATGGGTAAGACTGCCGACCTGACTGCTGTCCAGAAGGCCATCATTGACACCCTCAAGCAAGAGGGTAAGACACAGAAAGAAATTTCTGAACGAATAGGCTGTTCCCAGAGTGCTGTATCAAGGCACCTCAGTGGGAAGTCTGTGGGAAGGAAAAAGTGTGGCAGAAAACGCTGCACAACGAGAGGGGGACCTGCGGAAGCAGTGGACTGAGTCTGGAGTAGAAACATCCAGAGCCACCGTGTACAGGCGTGTGCAGGAAATGGGCTACAGGTGCCGCATTCCCCAGGTCAAGCCACTTTTGAACCAGAAACAGCGGCAGAAGCGCCTGACCTGGGCTACAGAGAAGCAGCACTGGACTGTTGCTCAGTGGTCCAAAGTACTTTTTTCGGATGAAAGCAAATTTTGCATGTCATTCGGAAATCAAGGTGCCAGAGTCTGGAGGAAGACTGGGGAGAGGGAAATGCCAAAATGCCTGAAGTCCAGTGTCAAGTACCCACAGTCAGTGATGGTCTGGGGTGCCATGTCAGCTGCTGGTGTTGGTCCACTGTGTTTTATCAAGGGCAGGGTCAATGCAGCTAGCTATCAGGAGATTTTGGAGCACTTCATGCTTCCATCTGCTGAAAAGCTTTATGGAGATGAAGATTTCATTTTTCAGCACGACCTGGCACCTGCTCACAGTGCCAAAACCACTGGTAAATGGTTTACTGACCATGGTATTACTGTGCTCAATTGGCCTGCCAACTCTCCTGACCTGAACCCCATAGAGAATCTGTGGGATATTGTGAAGAGAAAGTTGAGAGACGCAAGACCTAACACTCTGGATGAGCTTAAGGCCGCTATCAAAGCATCCTGGGCCTCCATAACACCTCAGCAGTGCCACAGGCTGATTGCCTTCATGCCACGCCGCAATGAAGCAGTCATTTCTGCAAAAGGATTCCCGACCAAGTATTGAGTGCATAACTGAACATAATTATTTGAAGGTTGACTTTTTTTGTATTAAAAACACTTTTCTTTTATTGGTCGGATGAAATATGCTAATTTTTTGAGATAGGAATTTTGGGTTTTCATGAGCTGTATGCCAAAATCATCAATATTAAAACAATAAAAGGCTTGAACTACTTCGAGTTGTGTGTAATGAATCTAAAATATATGAAAGTCTAATGTTTATCAGTACATTACAGAAAATAATGAACTTTATCACAATATGCTAATTTTTTGAGAAGGACCTGTATTTATTTTAAAGTAGAATATTGTCAATGTGACCTCAAACTGAAAAAAAAAAAAAAAAATATATATATATATATATATATATATATATATATTGCAGAATATTCTAAATGTGACCTCAAATTGCAAAGTTTTAGGAAATAATTTATGGGTATTTATTTATTTATTTATTTATTTATTCATTTATTTATTTATTTATTATTAGTCGAATAATATAAATGTGACATGAAATGGATACGTTTTGGGCACATATTTTATGGTCATTGATTTTATTTTTATTTATTTATTTATTAGTAGAATATTATAAATGTGACCTCAAATTAATAGGTTTAGGGAACACCTTTTGTGTTAATTTATTTATTTGTTTGTTTGTAGAATATTATAAACATGACCTTAATTTAATATGTTTTTGGGGGAAATAATGTGGTCATTGTTTTTATTTATTTATTTACTTATTTATGTATTAGTAGAATATTATAATTGTGACCTTAAATGAATAAGCTTTGTGAATACATTTTGTGATAATTGTTTTTATTTATTTATTTATTATTTATTTATTAGTAGAATATTATAATTGTGACCTTAAATGAATAGGCTTTGTGAATACATTTTGTGATAATTGTTTTTATTTATTTATTTATTTATTTTAGTAAAACATATTAAATTTGGGATAATCATCCAAATATGCTTCTTGTTGACAGACCCACCAAACCAAACCATTTACTGGTAGACCAAAAAAAAAAAAAAAAAAAAACAACATGCAGAAAGAAAGAAAGAAAGAAAGAAAGAAAGAAAGAAAGAAAGAAAGAAAGAAAGAAAGAAAGAAAGAAAGAACAGCCTAAAATTATCACAAATTAAGTGCAAATATTGGTGAAAAATATGTCAGTAGCTATTTGCGATAGACGCTATTTGCACTAAGTGGAAATAGCAATAGATTCTATTGACACTATATAAGAATAGGAGTATTTTCATTACAATGACAGTAGTTACCTCAGTATTGTAGTACATTATAAAACAGTACACAAAAAAAAAAATATATATATTAAATAGATGCCGCTTTGGGACAATAAAGTCCTCCCTACACCTATCCCTAACCCTAACCCTAACCGATAAACACCACTTCCACATGTGATTATTTCCTTCATTTTTATTGAAAATAAATGCCTTTCTGATGTGGTATGTGATGTAAAGAACAAGTTCGGCAAAAGGCAGATTCAAATTTGGGTCGATCGCATTCCAAAAAAAAAGGAATTGCTATGCATTTTATTTCCTGAGCCACTGGAGCTCCAGGTCAAACCAGCTAGTGGTCTTTGTGATCCCAAGATTTCATGTCTATGTTTTGTATTTTTATGTTTATTCGTGTCTGGCATTATTAGCTTAGCAAGCAGTGCTAATGTCAAAGTGCTGAAATCAACTGTGAATAGAGACTCTTGGCTGCTGTCTATGTAACAAGTACACAGCAGGACAACTCACTAGGATTGTGAACAGAGCTAATGACACAGACAGTCTGTGTCCTTCATGTTCGCTCTCTGCCAGCCTGGCCTTTCCAGCAAAATAAACGGGTGTCAGACGCAAACTGCTGCACCATCACCACAAGCAGCCATGCATATTTGTTTACTGCTGACTTCCTGTTTTCTCTCTTTTGTATTTTCACTTAACAAATGAAGGCAAATTGCATGCTCAATTTGGGGAGGACTTGTCTAGGCTGCAGTTTCTAACAAGGCCTGCTTTGAGAAATAGTCTCGCTAACATGCTGTGAGAGTCGTTGGCAGGCCTGTGCAGCCACTAGGGGACTTCACCAGATAAAGTCACTACTGAAACCATATAGATTATACCAGATGTTGTCATGACATGAACTGACAGCTGTCAGCCTGACATTGTGAATTGCTCTCAAAGGGGTTTTCAATACTGGTCCAGTGAATGCAACCTGTCATATCTGTTATTAGTGGCATCGTCTCATGCTGTCATTACATGTTAGTAAGCATCAATATCAACATAAAATAAAGAGTGATGCTTAATTTAAATCAATAAAAGTTTTTTTTTTTTTTTTGGTGAACAAAAAAAAAATATTCTGGGATCAACTTTTGAATATACAACAGTAACTCTATGTTAATTAGACTGCAATAATAATAATAATAATAATAATAATAATAATAATAATAATAAAAATTCCTTATGAAAACTTATTTACTTAATAATTATTTTCATTACTAGTGTTATTATATTGATTTCGTATGGGAATAATAATGTATTCTATAATATAAATTTAGACAAACAAACAAATAAACAAAAATAATATTATGTAGTAATAATAATAATAATAATAATAATAATAATAATACATTTATTTAACACAATACATTTTTTTAATTTAACAATAAAACTGATAATTAGACTGCAACAATTAAAAAAATATATGCGTTATTAATACTTTATGAATAATAATTTAATTATTAATTTTGTATGACAAAATTAATGTATTCTATATTAAAGTATATAAATATATACAAATAAACAAACAAAGAAATTCAGTGATAGAACAACATTCTGTAAATAATAATAATAATAATAATAATAATAATAATAATAATAATACATTTATTCAGCACAATCATTTTTTGTGCTAGAATAATATTTTGTAATAATACTAATATATATATATATATATATATATATATATATATATATATATATATATATATATATATATATATATACATACATACAACAAAACAACAAAATATATATGCCTTATGAATATTTTATGAATAATAATTTTCAATACTAATGTCATTATATTATTTTTGTATGGGAATAAAAGAAGGAAGATGAGGGAAAATAATAATAATGTATTCTATATTAGTAATATAAATATAGACAAGCAAACAGACACATGTATTACTATAATACTACTACTACTACTACTACTACTAATAATAATAATGTTATTATTGTTATTATTATTATTATAACAAACAAATACTTGTTATACTACACAAACAAAATTATGTATATATACACACCTTACAAATATTTTATAAATAATTATTGTATTGTAATTATACAATTTATAAAGTCATACAATTTATTTTGTATGGGAATAATAATGTATTCTGCATTAATAATATAAATATATACACAAACTAATTCAGTGCTACAATAATATTCTGTAATAACTAATAATAATACATTTTATACAACACATTTTTTTTTTATGTAACACAGTTATATACTTTATGAATAATTACTGTCAAGCCAATATATTTATTTTGTATGGGAATGATAATAATAATAATAATAATAATAATAATAATAATAATAATAATAATAATTATTATTATTATTATTATTATAAATGTAAGATATTATTTTGGGATTACCGGCCACAAACTCTGACCACAGTAATAATACTAAGTTTTGAAAAATACAATTATTTCAAAATCATTTCAGACGTGCTGGAGTAATGGTTTTCTATACTTATCAGTGTCTCGTACCCACGACCAACATTAATCTACAGATTATTTTTAAATAAATAAATAAATAAATGAAAAACAATGACAGAGAGGTTCAAAGAGATTTTCAGCACTGTTCCAATAAATACTACCTGTCATGGTAGCTGTCGGTAGCTAGTGGTTGTTAGCCACTGAAGCACGCTCTGAATCTGAGCTGTCATCACATGTTTGCATGCATCAATATGCTCAGGAATAAAGAGGTGTTGCTTGATGCTTTTAAATCAATAAAAAGCTGCATTTTTGTGAAAAAATCATTTTAGGAGTGCTGGAATAATCATTTTGTGCGCTTATCAGCATCTTCTATCCACACCTTCTCTGTAATCTGTTAACAGGTGCCAAAACAAGATACAGTGGATGTAGGTTAAATCACAACAAGATACTCAACAAGATATTCAACGAGGAAAAATGTAAGATGAGAAAAGACTTTAGCCACTGGGAATAGACTAGATGATAAAAAGTGGGCATTACTGTACTGTATACATACCAGAATGAAGCCACACGATGGAGTATATATGTCACTGTCGCTTATATTAATTCAAATTAGACATAAATAGAAATAGTATTTTAATCTGGATGCATGCCTGTGATTTTACAGCAACTGTTTATCCCCTCTGAGTTGCCAATGGATGTGCTAAAAGTCTCTGTCAGTGATGTTTTCAGATCGAAGCTCTATTAGCAATGCGCTGAATTCCTGTTTTTTTTTTTTTTTTTTTTTTTTTGTGGTGTTTGACATGGTTGAGTACAAACTGTATGCCCTTCCATCTGCTGTTTTATCACACAGGGTTGCTAAACTGCATACTGCATTGCAAGATTACTCCAAGTGTATTTAAAACTGCTGACGGTTGTTGTTGTAATGGTGAAATGCCTGTAGTAACCATTGTAATATAAAAAAAGATGTGGAGGAGAGTGTAACTTCTTTAGCGTCTCAGTACATTACTGCATTTAACTGCTCACATCAACAATACTACCCCACATTACACTCATATTAAATGCAGCCTATTAAGTTTTATGGTGTTAATGTTGGACTCTGTAGACTGTAATGGAAAAAACAGACCACCTTAAACAATAATGTTCTTAGCTAGGATGGCAAACTGATTAACCCTATAAAGCCTACTGTATCATGTTTGATATACATACATTTCTAAGGCCTCTAAATTATCAACATTAAAACTTTGTGTCATAGTATAGTATTCAACAGGAAAATAGTGTGTTGATAATGCAAAAGGACAATAATAAACACTCAGTTTTTTAGTTGAAGTCAGTTCATGATCAGTCAGTTCATAAGCCAATCCTACATGCCTGAGAGTTTATGTTTTTAACAGGTAAACAGCTAGTATAATTGTAAAAATATATATCTTCAGGTTGTATTATATGTCTTTTTGATGTGAAATCTGTACTGTGGTTTGCGTAAACATAAGAATACTTTTATGTTTCAAGATAAACGCTTACTAGACTGGAGCAAATTAGGTCTATCTATCTATTTTCACAAGCTTTGCTTATATTTACCAAGGGTGCCAATATTAATGAACGCCATGGTTTACATTACAGTCAGAATCTTAATTTTTTGACTCTGTAAACATTAGCAACTGTACCAAATTGCATATTTTTGCCTCAGTTCGTGCTCTCTTTCTGTTTTCTGCAGCAACTCTGAGCACTTTTCATTTTCTTTGTCCTGGCTGAAGCACTTTTGTTTCAATCTATAAGAATAATCTGCTCATGTTATAGTTTAAAGTTTAAGATATTAATATTAACAAGGTGAGTCTGAGAGTTGGCCAAATCGGTGCCCTAAGCAGAATTGTTTTATTGTGCCCCCTACCTTAAATATTATGGAAGTAAAAAAAAACAAAACACCTACTATAGCGGTTAAAATATAACTTTAATAAAATATAAAAGTAAGTAAATAAATAAATACAACTGTAAAGCTAATCTAGACAGTTACCTATGGCTATGACTTTATTAATACAGCTGTCAGAAGTCACACAAACAAAAATTAAGCAGTTTTACTACAATAAAACCATGGTTAATTTTTGTAAGGGTTGTGATGTCCACATGTTTTTTGTTGAATAAATTATATAGGCTGTATCATTTCTATCACAAAAAGGTGACCAAAAATGAAAGATTACGTGGATATTTGAAGTAAATGTTTGGTCAGTATTAAGGATTTGGTCATCCTTTAAGTGTAACAACAGCAATTGCCAGACCATTGGCGCCCTTTTCAGGCATTTGTAATAATGTAGTGTATATAAATTGTTTATTTAGTATTACATCATGTATTTTAACAGTGTTAATATTTTTAATTAACCAAGCATTACAGCCTCATTGTTTTTTTTATATAGCATTTTATATAAAACTCATGGAAGCTAGAATATAAAAGCAGCGTTGTTGGTTGTGAAATAATTACCGACATTAAACTTTATTAACGTCAACAGCCAACAAAAAACTAATGAACGTAACGTAATGAACAAAAAAAGTAATGAACGTAAGTTACCTGAAAGTGATGCACAGGCTTCATCTTGGCCTTTTTTTATTTTGCTTTTCTCTGCACTAGCTACATGTATATATATATATATATATATATATATATATATACAATGAAGCTAATGTATATATGTTCATGTTTATATTTTTATTTATTTATTTATATGTTAATATTAATATAGAACAAAACTGTGTTCTGCACATAAACGTAGCGGAATGTAGACTAAAAACGTAGCAGAATATGTGTCTATGGTTTGTTGCGCAATACCGTCTTTTGTGATTGGCCATAATACTTGCAGACTGCAGCCAATAGAAATGCTTCTCTATCTGTCCGCGTCCTGCTCACAGATTTAAATACATGGCCTTCGTCTCACAGCACAGATCGTGAAAGCACTGTAGACTGCATTTTTTGTCATTCATTATAACAAACTAAGTGTAGAGACGATGTAAATAATATATTTAGTATGCAGAGAGCTTCATTATTTCCCTTTATGATTATAAAGTGTGTTTGCAAAATATAATTGAAATTATACAACAGTTTTATACATTTTTGATTTCATACAGAAGTTAATATTAAGTGACTTACATTTTAGGAACACGTTGTCTGATTGTGCTATATTTCGTCACACAAAAAAGTTCCAAACAAAGTCACAGTTGAGTGTCTATCTATAGTGTTTGACACGACGCTGTTTCATTTATGAATGAAACTGTGCTTTTAAATGAATCGATTTAATGAATTATTCAGTCACAAAGACTTTGACTTACTGCCACCTACTGGCGGTTTCAGTTTCATTTTTAAAGTATAATTTTAGTAATTTAAAACATTTAATATTCCTATATTCAAAACCTTATATTTAAAACATCAATCTCATAACACTGTTATTATGAAATGCATTAATGCCACCTCTGAATCTTGTCAAAAAATCTGTAAATATTCCTTAATGCCAAATTTTTGCTCTTCTGTGGCGTGCAAAGGTGAATTGTTGTTGCTGATTTCATATGACTGGTAACTTATTCTTCCTGATTGTATCATATTATTTTAAATACATTTATTGTTTAATTAAAATTGTTGGGAAAAAAAGTTTTTGGTCATAAAAGATTACATACATTTAATAAATTTAGAAAAATGTCATTACAAAAGTAAAAAACAAAACAAAAAAACCTTCAAATATCAAAAAAGGGTCAAATATCACTTTATAATGGGAAGTTTAATTTATGTCAGTGATCAGAAGGTGTTCCTAATTTTTTTTTTGTTCAGTAGGAGCACACAACATACAACAAATCTTTAATCTGGCCATAATTGCTGGTGATTTATCTTCTTATCCAATAAGGTTTAGAGAAAATATAAAATAATTTTAATGCCTATAAAGGGTTTTGTAATTAAATACATCTGAAAGGACATCTAAAATTACCATTAACCCAACCCACCAAAAAGTATGATAGTGTAACATGTAATATCTCTATTACAATATCTATAATGTTTTCTTCACACAGTATAGATGTGTATTTATACATGAAAATATAGGCTAAATAAATCCATTGTCATGGGAACAATGACAGCAAAATATACAGCTTTATGGCAGGTAAGAAGTATTTCTCAATTCACCCGTAGTGGCAGGTGAGGCAAATGTTTCATTTTGGACCCTGCAGATATGATGCTTAAAATAGACTGCTGTGCTTTTGTGCTTGCTCTTTTTTTCTTGATTCTAAAAACTGGCATTAAATAACCCGCCGTTTTCAGTTAATAGCGTTTCTAATGTTTTCAGTCTCAAAAGTTAGCTTTGACTTGACTTTCTCTGAGCTTACGCATGAGCCGTTTGCCGAAATACAACCTTTACAAGGAAAGCCAGTCCCCTTCACCTCAAAAAGCTCATTACGCGCCATTTTTCTAAAGCCTGGGATGTGTAGCGGCCATGCCTACACTCAAGGCTCCTTTAATAGATGGATTTACCCTTACACATT
Source organism: Cirrhinus molitorella (assembly GCA_033026305.1). Lineage (NCBI taxonomy): Eukaryota > Metazoa > Chordata > Actinopteri > Cypriniformes > Cyprinidae > Cirrhinus > Cirrhinus molitorella. The sequence goes on from CM065134.1 coordinate 21,834,215, forward strand.
TCCCATGCACAATGCATCTCCTCACTCATACATTCATTGATTGGCATGCTCTAAATGCCAGCGATGTTTCAGTGGGCGAACATGAGCTTGTGATGGAGGCAAGACAAATGTCTCCTTCACAGAAGACTAGATTCTGATTATCTGGCTCCCCGCAAAGCGGGCCAGTGGAGCTACGGTAACCGGCGGGAGACTCGGAGGGAAGCAGGCAAACAATGAGGCAGGGAACGGGGCAGGGAAGCGACTTGGCAAGCGATGGATAGGCAGGGAAGGCAGGCAGACAGACAGATAAGGAGAGACAGAGTGAGATGGCAGTCTCTTAGCCCCGCTCACGCTGCTTGGCTTGATTAATCCCTCCCCGACTACAACCACACACACTCCTGATCTGTAGGGTGCAGGTGTGTGTGTGCGCGCGACGAGAGCGAGTGCGGAGACAGTTATTGCGTGCCTTTGTGTGTGTGTGAGACTGTGTCAGCAAAAGAGATAAAATGTGTGTCTTATGTGCTTGCATACAAATGAAGGTTGTGGTTATCTGCCGTGTGTGGGTGAGAAGAAGACGGACCAAAAAATGAGGGAGAAGGAGGGAGACGGTTGAGTGAAAGAGCCGAGAAAAACACTGTAACTATGCTCAAATGTGTGTATTTTTATAGGCGCTGGGTCCAAATATCCCCAAAAGGATAGTAAAACCTGAAATCGCATTGTGGGGGCCAGCGGTCCTAATGGAAATGTAAAGGTTTCTACAAGGATTAGTTTCCAAAGGATCCAAAATATTATTAGCTAAGTATAAATATAATAAAAGTCAGTAGAAGGGACCCAGCCATCATTTTTAAAAAGCCTTTTTGGAGGTTTAACCGACAAAATTGTTTACAAAAATGCCATGGCGATACAACTGTCCTGATAACAGAATGAAGAATAAAGCCTCATATAAATTGGAACTACAGTTATTTATGTAAATTATTTAATGGCAATACTTCTTAGGGTGAAAAAGACACATGTGAGATTTTTTTTTTTATATAAAAAAATCCCAAAACCACTAGAAGTGATATACACTGGAGATCAAAATTAGAGAACAATTTATAAACAATTGAACAATTCTGAAATAATGTCATCTTCACTGCTCAACAGTTGAAGGAGTTTTTGTCCTGTCTATACCATGCTACCAGAACACCTTTTGCACAAAATAAGGCATTTCAACAAAAAACATTATTTTGCAGAAAACACACTGATCAAAATTAGAGAACACTTTCAGATACCTCCCAGTTACTGGTGTTAATCTGGCACCTGGTGCTAATTTCCTTGATTATCTGTCAACCCCTATTTAACTGGCAGCCTAACTTCTAGTTTCACTGACTCTGCAAGATGGTGGGCCGTTCTAAAGTGACTGAAAGCCTCCGGCAGCAGGTTGTCCAGATGAAGGCCAAAGGGATGACCCTATCAGCCATAGCAAGACAAGTTGGTCATTCCAAATCTGTGATTTCAAGAATATTGAATCTTTACAACATCACAAACTCATTCAAGTCCCCCAAGAAGGCTGGTCGTCCATGGAAGACAAATACAAGAGAGGACAGGATACTGCAGAGGATCTCAATGGGCAATCGTTTCCACACTGCAGCTGGAATTGCTCACCAGTTCAGCGCTGAACAGGGTAAGGATCTGTCTCGTCATACAGTGTCTCGACGTTTAAGAGCATTTGGACTGAAAGCCCACTCTGCAGTGACCAAACCTCTCATTAGCAGAAAGAATCAAAAGGCTAGACTAAGCTTTGCTGAGGAGCATGTTGTGTGGACAGAGGAGAACTGGTCCAAAGTTCACTGCAGTGATGAAAGCAAGTTTAATTTATTTGGGTCCGATGGGAAACATTATGTTTGGCGACAAACTGGAGAAAGACTGAACCCAAAGTGTATAAAGAAGTCAGTGAAAAGTGGAGGAGGAAGTGTCATGGTTTGGGGCATGTTTTCATGATTTGGGGCAAATGTTTATCAGAACCTTCTTCAACAACATATGGTTCCTTCCCTGCGTTCATCACCCAATCAGCCCGCAGTGTTCATGCAGGACAACGCTCCATGTCACACAGCAAAATGGGTAAAGCAGTTCCTTGAAACTGAAAACATTGAAATAATGACATGGCCTGCCCAGAGTCCTGATCTCAACCCAATAGAGAACCTCTGGAAAATCCTTGGCGGCAAAGTTATGGCCAAGAAACCCACTACAGTCACTGAACTGTGGAGGAGACTGGAAGAAGAGTGGACCAAAATCACACCAGAGCAGTGTGAGAGACTAGTGCTGTCCTGTGGCCGCAGATGTGCTGAAGTCATTCAGAGCAGAGGCCTGTACACTTCCTACTAATTGCTGACTGTTGTAACCTTCAGAAAATTTTGTTGTAATCTTTTTCCATGCTACAGTCATTGTTGTTCTGTCATTTTGATCAGTGTGTTTTCTGCAAAATAATGTTTTTTTTTGTGTGGAAAAGGTGTTCTGGTAGCACGGTATAGACAGGACAAAAACTCCTTCAACTGTTGAGCAGTGAAGATGACATTATTTCAGAATTGTTCAATTGTTTATAAATTGTTCTCTAATTTTGAACTCCAGTGTATATATATTTTGCTGACTTGTGTACTTACATTATCTCAAACTTTTTTTTCAACTAATGGCCTGTCCCTTGTCATATCGTCGCCTGGCAGTGATGTCATACACTTTGGTTTTGTTTAATAAAAAACATGGAAACACCAAATACACTTTAATATGTAATATGCGTTTTATTAGACAGGCGACGGACACACAGAGTAGCACAGAACTTTCAATAAACTGAAATGTATATATGATAAAACAGCACTGGTTTACTCTGCATACCCATAACCGGAAGAGTTATTCCACACTCAATCACGGCATCGTCAAACTCCACCTTTGTTTCTTTCTTTGTTTTGAATATGCACCCTCTAGCGGTGAAAATGACATACTGTGTTGTTAAGTTTCTTCTATAAAGCAGTTCTCTGGTGTTTTCATGTTTTTGCTTACGTTTGACTGGCTGCAGGAAAAATAAAAATAAAAAATTGGACCAGAGAAGATTTCCACATCAGAGAAGACAACGTCACAGAGCCAGACCTACCTATTAAATAATCTACAAAGACTAACAGTAGATTGAAGGTTTCCAGAAATTTTACTGTGACTAACTAACTTTTAAGACTTTATTTTTGCCTGATTTAGTTCAAAATGAAGTCACACCAGTTGAACTTGAAGCATATCAACTTAAAACGATAATCGTTGAATCATTCACTCAATTTGCTTTAGTCATTTATTTTGTTCACAAATGAGATGTTTCATTCATTGCAGTTAGTTCACGAACGAGAAGACTTGTTTATTGCTTAATTTCGTAACAATCTTGTCCAATGCCACAGAAGAGATTGAGTTGTTCAGTCAAGAAGCCATATTCGGTCAATAGGCCTTTCCAGTGAATTTCTCCTTCACAGCCGCACTCAATGCAGTTGGTCCTTGCTATAGTCTTTGAAAGCAGAAAACATTTATGCACTTCTAAAGTAAGAAATATGAATCACTAAAGGATTGAACATATATTTGTGGACTAAACATAGAATATCATATAATATTTAAATAATATCAATCAGTGTTGGGGTAATGCATTACAAGTAACGTGAGTTACATAATCAGATTACTTTTTTTTTTCAAGTAACTAGTAAAGGAATGCATTACTTTTAAATTTACAAGAAACTATTTGAATTACTTTTTGAAAAAAGTAACGCAAGTTACTTTGTTTTCTTATTTATTAAGAATTAACATTAACATTGATAAAATAGTCCATGTGACATCAGTGGTTCAAACATAATTTTATGAAGCTATGAGAATACTTTTTGTGCACAAAGAAACCAGAAATAATGACTTCAAAAATTCAACAACTCACAGAGCCAAACCTACCTATTAAGTAATCTTCATGGACCGTCTGCCATCTTCATAGCAAGCTGTTTCAAATTTCCAAAGCAAACTCAAAAAAAAGTTTGACATTTAGTTTGAAATAAAGTCACACCAGTTGAATTTAAAGCATATCAGAGCCATAAAGCGATAGTCATTGAATCAATTACTCAACCAATTTGCTCAAAGCATTAAATCGACCAATAATCATTAATTTTGTTCACAAATGAGATGTTTCAATTCATTGCAGTTAGTTCATGAACTAGATGACTTGTTCATTGCTTCATTTTGTAACAATCTTGCTATAGACTTCATTCTGTTCAAAAGTTTTCACCCCTGGCTCTTAATGCATGGTTTTTCCTTCTGGAGCATCAGTGAGTGTTTGAACCTTCTGTAATAGTTGAATATGAGTCCCTCAGTTGTCCTCAGTGTGAAAAGATGGATCGCAAAATCATACAGTCATCGTTGGAAAGCGTTCAAATACACAAAAATGCTGGAAAACTAATGAATTTGTGGGAGCTGAAGGATTTTTCTAAAGAACAGCAGGCAGTTTAACTGTTCAGGACAAACAAGGGACTCATGAACAACTATCACTAAACAAAGAAAACACAGCTGTGGATCATTCAGGTAACAACACAGTATTAAGAATAATACTGTAAACTTTTGAACAGGGTGATTTTTATAAATTTTATAAATTCAACTATTATATTTTCTTGTGGACTATATGTAAACATCATTTATGTGAAATATTTTATTCAGGTCAGCACTAAATAAAAATAACTTGCATTTTGTATGATCGCTCTAATTTTGCTAAAATAATGCAGATTCTGCAAGGTGTATGTGTATGTTTGTCTGTTTGAAGCGCTGACTCTTCTGTGTAAAGGTAATTTGCTTTTGTTTGTTTTTGATATTTGTGCTTATCACCCTGCAGTTTTCTACAGTATATTTAACCTACTAGTGTGAGGCGAAAATGTCATTTTATGCATTTAAGTAATGACTTCCACTCCATCGTAAACACTTCTGAGCCCTTTTCATCTTCATTTTCCTTTCACTCTTCAGCGGCGCATATGTATATTTGTGGAAGTGCTGCGAAAATCATTTCATTGAGTTTTGGAATAAAATATTTTTAGTTTTTTGAGCCCAATACAAAACAGAAACCAAACGATCCGGTTGTTGCTGAATCTTCTCACTTGTTAAGCGGTAAATCTATTAAGCACTCTTCTCAGAGATCGGCTTTCATTTCAGCCATCATGATTTCAGCGCTCATGTCTGGATACGCTCCGCTGGCTTTGTAGCTTTGAGTGGTGTTGAATCTGATTGGTTGTGATTGCTCTGATGGATGGTAAAACATCTGAGTGCCAGTACTGAATCTGGTTTCGTGTTTAGCATCACCAATGGCTGTTCCTCACACAACATGCAGCTGGCCACCGCTCTTTTAGAGAAAACAAAGTAAATTTGAGCAAAATGGGTAGCAGAGAGCTTTTGCAGATTATTGCTTTTCTTTCGAGGTCTACGGCTTGAGTTTGGACAGCTCAATTAAAGTGAATGAAATGCGAAAAATTCTGCAATGTCCTTTGCTGTGGCACATTGAATTAAAGGTCACAAATGGAGGCAAGATGGACTAGTTTTTATTTGGATTGGAATTTCAAAGCATAATAGAACGTCTTTTTCCCTTTCTGCTGGCGTAATTTAAAATTGATTCATTATGTCTTGTCCATTAAAATGATGAGCAGCTGATCAGAAAGAGGAAATGCATTCACATTGGAGTAGTTTATGCTGGACTACTTCATTTGATAGTGATTCATGCTTTTCAAAGCACATTTCAGAAACTTAAATTACCTTTCAGCGTCGTCAAGCCCTGAAGTGTTTGTACTTGAAAGGAGACAATACGTGACTACTGTTCTTTTCAGAAAGAATGTATTATATTTCCATCTTCTCTGCTGGTCTCTTCTCTCCTCATAGGCATTGCCAGACCTCTGTCTTTTCATCCCTAAAAATCTGCGATGAGCTGTCAGCACCCTTAAAAATCTGTGATTATGTGACCGCTTTTCGCGTTTGCTGAAAACAGCGACCGCAGTAAGCCATCTGAGGTTATTAAATTCTAAATCTGCGCTCTAGTAGTTGTTAAAAAAGTGTGTTAAGTTAAGCATTATAGTTCCTGCTAGTCAGCAGAGGATCTGTTCATAGGTGGCAGGAGTAGCAATATTTGGCACAGTATAAATGCTTATCAAAATCTTATGCAGAGATTTCATAACTCCTCATTCTCAACCTGCTGAGAAGAAAAACAGCTGAAACCAGACAAAGGTGGTTTCTCGGTTTTAGCTGGTTAAGCTAGGATTATGTTCAGTGACAAATAATAATAATAAAAAAAAAATCTAGTGACGCATTTAGAAAAGCACTTAATATAGAAATGTAGCCTATTTGATGTATTCATAAAGAAAGAAAGAAAGAAAGAAAGAAAGAAAGAAAGAAAGAAGGACGTTTTAAATTACCAAATTAAATGTCACATGTAGCCATCAAATAAATAAATAAATAAAAATAAAAATAATAAACAATAAGGATGATGATGATGATGATGATGATGATGATGATTTAAAAAAAAAAAAAAGACACTAAAAATGTTGTGGTGTAGCCATATATATATATATATATATATATATATATATATAAAGTATAGTTATACTTTTAGGGAGCTGAACATCAACATTTTGTAAAATTAACCTCAATAAAAGGTATATGATATATAATTATATAATAATAATAATAATAATAATAATAATAATAATAATAATAATAATAATAATAATAATAATCATCATCATTTTTAAGAAAAAAAAAATCTATTTAACAAATTAAATGACAATAAACATGTCATGTGGTGTAGCCATTATATAAACATAAATATATTTACAATTTTAGGGAGTTGAACCACATGACATTTAAAAAAAAAAAACTAACCTCATAAAAAGGTATGATATTTATGACATTTTAAGAAATATGTTAATATAACATGTTGTTGTTTATGATAGAATTACCTGATTTTATTAAAAAAATAAAAATAAAATAAAAATTAGTCATGATGTTGTTGTTGTTGTTGTATTATAATATAATATAATATAATATAATATAATATAATATAATATAATATAATATAATATAATATAATATTAATTTTATAATAATATTAACCTACTACTACTAATTTTCTTTTCAAGATTTTCATTCTTTTAAAGACATTTCATGGTCATACAACGGTCCTGATATAATAATGAAGGGTCCTTATTATATCAGGACAGTTGTATGACCATGAAAAGAAGAAAGAAATTTGTGTATTTATATATTTCAATTAAATTGTATTATTAGTTAATTAAAATGTAACACTTGCTTATCATAGGTGAAAAGATGTGTTCATTGTCTGTATGCATTTAATTTTGATGTATTTTTGAATAATTTGCTAGATTCAGAAAAGCAGCTAGTTTAAGGTGCTCTCCCAGCAGGTTTAACTGGTTGACATGTTAGCCTCCCAGCCTGACCAGCTGAAAAATACCCCAAACCCTTCTGAAATCGGGCTGACCACCAGCCAAGGAGACCATCTTAGGCTGGCCTAACGTGTTTTGCTTCAGCAGGGCAGGTAGGACTAAAATCCTAGAATGGTCCCAGCCGTGGTCGCAAGGTCCCACCTGGCTGCCCCGTAGACAGCCTACCTCCCTCCTTCTCCTCCATTTGTGCCGTGCCGCTGAGGAGGAACAAACCCAGTGATTAGAGAGGCGGGCTGCTTTATCCTGGTGGCAGCCTGCGCTCCCCAGATAGGCGCATTAGTGTTGCGCACAATGGCTAATGGTGTTTATCATTAGAGACAGAGTCGGGCAGGGCTGTAGCGGAGCTCAGGAGATGCTTCCGTGCCAGGCTGCGTGGCTGATGAGCCTTTCTCATTTACAGTCTCAGGTAATGACAAAGCCCCGATTCCTGCTCCCCTCCTCATTTGTGGATCACTCTGCAGGTAGCGGTAAAATCTCCTCTCCGAGCCACTTTAGCACGGATTTAGCTGGAGGACGCATTACTTAATGGTGACACTCCTGACAGCGAATGAGACCTGTTTTCGATGCTGGTAATTGGAGGTTGTTTGCTGGTGGCAGCCGATGAGTTTGTTTCCTTTCCACTCTGTGTGAGGTGTGCTTACACTCGAGAAGGAGGCACACTCAGGTTGTCGGGTTTGATTAGGTTAAATTTACCGTTTAAGAGGAATCAAAAGGCTTTTTTCAGTGATGCTAGTTGCGTAATACCATCAGATTGCGTAAAACCAACTGTAATATTTCAGTGATTCATACTTTTTTTTTTGTTTGTTTAGTGAAAGTTGTCCATAAGTCCTTTGTTTGTCCTGAACAGCCTGCTGGTCTTCAGAAAAATCCTTCAGGTCCCACAAATTCTTAGTTTTTTCAGTTTTTTTGTGTATTTTAACCATTTCCAACAATGACTCTGTGATTTTGAGATCCATCTTTTCACACTGAGGACAACTGAGGGACTTATATGCAACTATTATAGAAGATTAAAATGCTCACTGATGCTTCAGAAGGAAACACGATGCATTAAGAGCCTGGGGTGTAAACTTTTGAACACAATGAAGATGTGTACATTTTTCTTATTTTGCCTAAATATCGTATTTGTTTTTATTTAGTACTGCCCCTCAGAAACTACAGAAGACACTTACCTGTTTCCCAGAAGACAAAATAAGTTAAATTTACCCTGATCTTCAAATTCAAAAAGTTTCCACCTGTGAGCGTTTGAATTTTCTCAGCGTTTGAGTCCCTCAGCTGTCCTCAGTGTGAAAAGATGGATCTCAAAATCATACAGTCATTGTTGGAAAGGGTTCAAATACACAAAAATGCTGGAAACCAAAGAATTTGTGGGACCTTCAGGACAAACAAGGGACTCATAAACAACTATCACTAAACAGCTGTGGATCATTCAGGTAACAACACAGTATTAAGAATCAAGCGTTTTTTGTAAAAAAAAAAATAAATAAATAAATAAAAATAAAATTCGAACAGGCATTTTGTAGTACATTTATTAGCTCAAGGGGAAATATTACTAATTAATCATAACTCATTATAATTAATTATAATATTTGGATAATTCAATAGAATTATCTTGATAAAGCTGAATTTACATTACAATTAATTGACCCGTTCGTCCAGCGAACATTCAGGGTAATTTCACATGTATTCAAAGAAAGAATACTTTCTTGGCCACAGAAAATAACTTTCTTTTATACTAGCACATAGAGCATGTAGCTCGAATCGGAAATCGTAAAGGGACATTAATATTTTGCAAGGCAGAATCAGAAACTCATGTAATCTGTGCACAAGAATTTTATTAACTAAGAACTAACACATAACTAATCTAAACAAACAAACATACAGTCATTCATACAGGGGGGAAGGGCAAGTGAGAAGGCATTAGAGAAAACAAGGAAAATGAAGCTATGAAAAGAGTCAGTTAACCTGTGAAACCATCTGTGCCATTTTTCGATGGGTCTATAGCTTATACTAAACCTCTGTTTGTTTAGTTAAATGTACGATACTTGCATTGCCTTGGTTGTGGACCCGTGTCCAAATGCAGTCCCGTATGAAGGTCTTGATGGTTTCAAGGTTTTGGATTTGCGATCACTTTCTTCCGGTTTGAAGAGTGTCCTCCGAGATGTCCTGACTCTGTGGTGATTGGGAGTTTCCTCCCAGTGACGTGAAGAAGAACAAAAGGGCTGAGAGAGAGACCCAGCCGAAATCTGATGATTCTTGGAGAATGGAAAGACAAGGCCGCACGGCCTGGCACAGACTTAGAAGTTCCAGAAGAGTTTAGCTCATCATCTTCTTCTCATCATCTTCTAGGTTCTGAAAAGAACCTCCGACGGATCATGCTCGAGTCCTGAAGAACACACTGGAAGAATGCACAAGAAGTGTGGCTGGTGTGAATCTTTTATCTTATAGGGTGGTCCCACCTCTATAAGTTCAGAGAGCCAATGGTGTCCTGTGTTTAATGGTCTTTGTCTGGATCCAAAGTATTTTGCATAGGTGATTCGATTGGGTGTTGATGCAAATACTACTAAGGATTCTTAAAACACTAATATGTTGCACATCTAACAACAAATAACAAAAACCATCTTTTGGGTAGTCAAACTAGGAGTTGAAAGAGACCAAACATGGCATATACTGTATGTGGCTACGCCATATAGCATTCTATCATAACACAAGCATAAAACAGTTATAAAATAAGAAATGCAAAGGACATGGACAGTCGTAATATACATACACTGATATACGGGGGCATGTGTGTCAGTTCACATGAAGGTTTGTCTAAGAATTAACAAATAAGTCACTTTCAGTGGAACAAAGTATTGCTTTAGAGACAGTCAAGGTGGGGGAGAGCATCTTCATACATTCTTTTAGATCATAAAAGCCCATTTGGTCTGCCAGACGCGTCCTGGCCGCCATGGTAACCAGGCATATCTGGGACTTTGTGTCACCCACTGTTCTATTGGGTGAAGGGGAAGTCTGCTTCTTTGTTAAATCAATAAACTACTGATTTGGTTAAATCTAATGAACCATTGTCTGATTGGTCCATATCCTACAATTTTTATAAATCCATCAATTATAAATCCATCTATTTGTCTTTTATATAAAATATCTTACTCAGGTCAGTACTAAAAAAGAAAAAGAAAAAAAAAAAAACATGCATTTTGTATGACCCCTCTTATTTTGGTAAAATTAATGAACATTTTGCAGATAATGCAAGGTGTTTGTAAATATTTGACCTCAACTGTTATGTAAGATGTCTACTATTGTTCAAATGTTTGGTGCCAGTAAGAAATTATAGATTGATTTCAGCAAAATGCAGTAACATATCAAAATGACAGGGGGAGGAAAAAAAAACTGCATTTATTTATTTATTTATTTATGCTGCTGCAAATGTATGTCAAATTCACATTTTAAAATATATTGTAAAAAAATAAAATAAAATTCATAATATTACTGTTTTAGTGGAATACATAAATAAATAAATAAATAAATGCAGCCTTGGTGAGCATAAGAGAAGGGACTTATTTCAAAAACAAGAAACAGTTTGTCAAGATTCAGATTTATATTATAACTCAGTAAAGACAGCTAAATATGTAGTGTTGCTTGTACATACTACTAATAATACAGTTCTGCTTCTAAAGCAAAACTCTGATCTTTCAATTATTTAGGACTACTAACCTATTAATAGCTAGCAAATTCAGTAATACTTTTGAAATTGTTTGATAAATGTATATTTAAAGGGATAGTTACTACCTTTCAGGGCCTTGAATGTGGTAGTTGCTTTGCTGTCTATGCAGGATCAGAAAGCTCTAAATGCAGTACTGTAGAAGCATTTTATAAACTGTGGGATTAGGAGGTGTTGTTGAAAGCATACTTTATGCTGTATGATCCATATATATATATATATATACTTGACAAAAAGCACTTATATATATATATATATATATATATATACCATGTTGCTGTATCTGGCAGTATATTCTGGCAGTTCCTGCTTCACTGGCATTAATCTGAATCATTCTTGAAAAAGATGCTGTTACAATTTTGGATGGGGTAGACTGTAGTTCCGTGCAAACTGTGATTTTTATCTAGAGTGGGGCTTTAGTTCTGATTAACCCTGGAGTCATGGGTAATATTTAATCTGAGGGACTGAGAGTTAGGTCCCACTGGGCACTTAATGAGGAGTTCACACAGATCCGTCTCAATAAATCCAACCACTTCACACCATATTTAATCTCCTCCAGTGAGCTGTTTTTATAATGTTTCTCTCACATATGGAACGGACCAAAGGAACGGCTGACCTCAGCAGCTAACAGCCGAGATCTAGTTCACTGGAGAATCTAGTGCTTTTTTTTTTTTTTGCATGATACAAGTCTTTTCCTTTGAATTCCCCAATAACCTTTTTCGAGGAAAAGGAGAGTGTGTGACAATACATTTACAGTTGTCAGACTGTAAATGGATAAATAAACAATTAGTTCGTTTTCATAAATGAAAATTTGCTGAACATGTTCTCACCCTCAGGCCATCCAAGGTGTAGATGACAGATTTTGAGAAATTTAGCTTTACATTACTTGCTCACCAATGGATCCTCTACAGTGAATCCGTGTGGTCAGAATAAGAGTCCAAACATCTGATAAAAACATCACAATAATGCACTCTAGTCCATCAATTAACATCTTGTGATGTGAAAAATGTTTCACTTCAAACATTGTTTGAAGTGAAACTAAAATGAGTTTTCTATCCATAACATTGCTTTCTCCAGTGAAAAAAGTAGTCCCATCTGATTTAGGAGAGAAATATGAACAATGTCAGTTACAAGCCAAAACAGATCAAAATGGATCTAAACAAATATGCTGGTGGATTTTGATGTGAGAGGATAACAGGGGACAGACATTTTCACTGGAAGAAGCAGTATTATAGGTTATAAACTCATATTTTAACCAGAATTGAAAGTTTCAGACATTCAGTTTGTACTTGACCAAGTGGGGCCCAAGTCAGGAAGCAGACAGACTGGCTAAACCAATCGTATCTGATGTTCAAAAAAAAAAAAATAAAAAAATAAATAAATAAATAAATATATATATATATATATATATTATGCTGTCCCCTGTTATCCTCTCACATCAAAATCCACCAGCATATTTGTTTAGATCCATATTATATATATATATATATATATATATATATACACACACACAGTACCGATAAACAAATGATAAAGCTCATCTTTCTACAAAAGCACTTTTTGTAAAAGATATGATCACTGATAATAACCTAGATGTGCTCTGTTTGACAGAAACCTGGCTAAAACCAGATGATTACATTACTTTAAATGAATCTACCCCTCAAGACTACTGTTATAAACATGACCTGCGTCTAAAAGGCAAAGGGGGAGGTGTTACTACACGTTTCGTAGAGGTCTATTTTCAAGTATAATCCGTTTGAAGTAAATTTGAATTACTTAGTAAGTAGTTTGAATTTTGATATCGTTGCTCCTTTATGCTTAAGGAAGATTAAGGATAACAGTCTGACGCTGTGGTATAACGAGCGCACCCATGCCCTAATGAGAGCAGCATGGAAAATGGAGCACAGTTGGAAGAAAACAAAACTAGAGGTATTCCGTATTGCATGGCAGGAAAGTACCCTATCCTATAGAAATGTTTTAAAAACTGCTAGATCTGACTATTTTCATCTCTTTTAGAAGAAAACAAACACAACTCCAGGTTTTGAATTAATACAATGACTAAATTAACAAAAAAATAAATAAAAAATAATATATATTAACACATTAACAGTCATTGACATTTCCCAACAGCACAACAGCCTGGTTGAACTGAACCAAGCTGTACGAAGACATCGCTGAATCAATGATGAACTGACTTTAACTGAAAATTGAGTGTTTACTATTGTCCTTTTGCATTATTACAGCCTATTTTCCTATTTAATACTGTAAAGCTTTGCTGCTTTAACATATTCTGTATTGCTAAAAGTGCTATATAAATAATGGTGACTTGATTTGACTGACTGCAGAGGATCCATTGGTGAGCCAGTGATGTAATGCTACATTTTCCCAAATGTTCCTATGAAGAAACAAACTCATCTACATCTGGGATGGCCTGAGGCTGAGTACATTTTCAGCAAATTTTCATTTTCAGCTTCCACGAAAACTGGTAAAAACCTGTGCAGCCGGCCTACTGGATGTTGAATAAACCCAGCCAGTCTGATTGCATTGTACCATTTTAAGAAAGTGCAGTTTGCAGTTTAGTGCGCAATATGCATCAGACGGTGAGTGGATGGATGTGGGCGATGTGTGTGTTTGTGTGTGTGAGATCTGAGGCTGAGACTAATATCTTCCCAATGGAAAATAACTTCTTAACAGTGATAAACTAGAATATGACATCTTTGTTGTTTCATCAAGCCCCTGTCAGGTGATTCAGCCATCCATCATTTTGTCTTCTAGTGTTTGTCTTCGAACAATTTGCGATGAAAGTGCCAATTAGGCTGTGATTCAGCAAGGATTGACTGTCAGAGGTCAGTCCACCTCTGTCAGCCCTGATGGCTTCATTTAACCAGCCATGAGGATTTGTGTATGTTGTAGGTTGATGGAGCAGATGGCATGATCTGAAACCAATTAAAATAATGAGTTCATCTTTTTGATTTAAATGTTTGCTGTTTGTGTATGGAGGATGGTTTATGTACTGCTTGCTTTTTTATTTTTATTTTTTTTTTATCATTTTGACATATAAATAATAATAGCACAGAGCGATAAACGTGTAACTGGACTGAGGCTATATTAATACATATAACTGTATATATCTCCTTAGATTGCTTCTTCATCAGAACAGATTTGGTGAAATTTAGCATTATGTCACATGCTCACCAGGATTCTCTGCAGCGAAGGGGTGCCATCAGAATGAGAATCCAAACAGATGATAAAAACATCACAATAATACACAAGTAATCCACACCACTCCAGTCCATCAGTTTACATCTTGAAATGTTTTAAATATTAATATCCCATGTGTTTCTTTTTTTTTTTTTTTTTTTAGCATTTAAAAAAAAAAAAAAGTTTTATATCAGTCCTTTAACTAAAATGTGCAAAAATGTAATTGTATGCCATTAAGTAGGAAATATTACCTATTAGTCTTGTGCTTTGTGCCAAGAACAATTTAAATAAACTAATAAACAAACATAGCAGAGCTCGACAAGCATAAACATAATGAAATACTCAAAATATAATAATTGTAAAAACAGTGTAGTTTAAAATAAACATTTATTTATTTTCAAAATTAGATTAAAGAGTTAGAAACCATTATTTTATAGCAGGGCATAATAAAACTGAAACCAATTCTGCATTTCCTAAGAAAATGTCAATAAAGTTCAATTTTAATTTCAATTAAAGTGAAACTATACATTCTGATGGCACCCATTCACTGCAGAGGTTCTAATTTCCATCAAATTTTCATTTTGATAATGAACTTGAGAACAATTCTTTTAACAGGATTTGCAAGGGCTGAAATGTGATATTTTAATTGTTTAAATTGTTAAATTATTTCTATATTTTTAGTGATATGTATATATTTATTATATTTAAAACCATTATTTTAAAGCACAGCATAACAAGACTGAAACACATTTCCTAAGAAAATGTCAATAAAGTTCTATTTAAATTTTGCTAAAACTATTTATTTCTTCCTTTATTCATTAATTTATTCATTCTGATTTCCAGTTTTGATAATGAACAATTCCTTTTAATAGGATTTGCAAGGCTGAAAGATATTTTAATTGTTTAAATGTTTAAATTATTTATATATTTGTAGTGATATGTATATATTTATTATAGTTACATTTAGTGCTGTCAAACGATTAATCACATCCAAAATAAAAGTTTTTGTTTAGATAATATATGTTTGTACTATGTATATTTATTATGTATATATAAATACACACACATGCATGTATATATTTAAGAAAAATATGTTATGTTTATATATCAATTATACCAATATATCAGTATATATATATAGTATAAATTGTATGCATATAAATATATACATGTGAATACATGTAAATATTTACAAAATATATACTGTATCTGTGTGTATTTATTTATACATAATAAATATACACAGTACACACGCATATATTATGTAAACAAAAACTTTTATTTTGGATGCGATTAATAACGATTAATCGTTTGACAGTAATAGTTACATTATAAATAAAAAAAAAATAAAATAAACAATTATAAATTGCATTTATTTAGAAGAAAGATTTAGAAACCATTATTTTGAAACCAATTCTGCATTTCCTCAGAAAGTTCTATTTTATTTTTAATCAAATACATTTTGCTAAAACTATTTATTCATTCATTCTGACGGCACCCATTCACAGAAGGAGGTCCAAATTTTCAGCAAATTTTCATTATGATAATTAACTCTTTTGAACTATTCCTTGAACATGATTTGCAAGGCTGAAAGATATATTGTTTAAATGTTTAAATTATTTTTATATTTTTAGTGATATGCATATATTTATATAATATATTAAATAAAACAACAAATGTATAAATGACACCATTTATTTGTATTTAATATAATCATTAAAACTTATATTTAAAATTATATTAAATTATTAATATATAGTATTCCAATATTTCTATGAATATTATACATTGATAAATAGCTAACTGAAATGTAATTGAAATGCATTTTTTTTTTCTGATGTTCCCTTTTGTTTTGTTTTGTTTTTGCATGGAACAATAAATGCTATTAAATCTATCAAATACATAATACCCATCTAATGTACCTTAGTACCTTATGTAGCTTAGTACCTTTCTAGTGATATAAGTACTAAATAAAGTCACATAAATGGCACAGTTTCCTGATAACCAATTCAACACTGACTGAATACTAACAGCACATTTCACTCCCTAAATACAAACTCTAGACCAGACAGCAGCACAAGTTTGATGGAGTCTGAATTTCCCTCTTCATTTAAAGGAGGTGGGTGAGGAGGAGGCTCTGTAGCCTTTGAACCTATGCTACCCTGTAGACCATCCTGAATTCTTCTAATAAGCAAAGTTGACAAGGGAAACCACCCACCTGTGTTGATGAGAGAGATGGGGCCTGTAGCTGTTTCTTTGTTAGGCTTTGACTTCACCCCAGAATCTTCTCAACTCAATCCTTGCATGCATTCAGAGGAACGGAGCTCTCTGGCAATTTAGTACAGACAGCTGTACCACAAGAGAGACCGAGCTTCAGATCTCTGTCAGGAAAAATAAACGTGTACAAAGCCAGAAGGACAAGTTAGTACACACTGTCAGCTGTCTGTCAGGAGTCCAATTTCACTCTATTCAGGTATAAAACACATCGCTGGTCTATAGATAGGCCTGCTTTTAGATCCATAACACGACTAGACATAGATGAATGACGTTACACAGGAGACATTTTTATATATCTGTTTGCATTGTATTGTATGAAATGATGATTATTTATTATTCAGACTAATTTGTTTGCTGATGTACTAAGAGAGAAAATTGCTACCAGAGCATTTGGAGGTATATTCATAATATACATATTGCTAGATACCCTAAACATTCTTTTTTTTTTTGAGGTGCTGAAAAATACAATATTTTTTTGGTCTAATCGCACATAAGAAATGGTCAGGACATTTAAAGTAATTAGATGAAGTATGACAATAATAGAATTTGATATAGGCTATTCTGCTTTCCTCAGTGGTAGATATTTTAATAGGAGTTGAGACCTTATCAAGTCATTAGCCAGATGGGCTGAGCGGCTCAATCTCCAAACAAGACTCCTAATGGAGCCCGTGGCCTAATTACAGTACATCCATTCAGGACAGTATCAGAAATGAGGAATTTTCCATTCTGATACACTCTGTAGATATTACTATTGACGGTTGGTATTACTGTCGAATTGACAGTAAACAGATGTCAAAAGTTTCAATATTCACTCAGTTGAGTACTTTTTGAGTGTGTGTTTTTACAATTGAAAAGTCAGTCACACTAGTCTGGGTACCACTATTCTCACTATTAAATATGATCTTTGCCTCAGTTTCTAATTTGCTGCTTATTAATAGTTAGTAAGGAGTTATTAGTAAGTTGAGGTATGGGGTAGAATGAGTTTGATGTATAGTTTGTTAGGATAGGACAATCTGGAATCTGAGAGTGCAAAAAATTAAGGGGCCAAGCACAACCAGAGGCAAAATAGCGATCTAAGCATGGCATGGAGCGGCAGACCAAGTGCAAAAATAAGCAGTTGAAGCCATTTTAAATTGAAAATTCATAAAAACAACCTCTGGTAATATGATTTAATGGGATATCACTTTTGACCAATAGGTGGCAATGTTATCAAATTGTTGTGGTGAACTGACCCACAACTTTTTGTCAGCATGGTCTGAAGATGATCTAAGCCAAATTGTTGACAGTTGGACCAACAGTCTAGGAGGAGTTTGAAAAAGTTGAATAAAATGAATAAAAATGGTGGACGGGAAGTTCGCCTGACTATGGCAAAATTGCTATCTATGTTCTTGACATAACCCAAGGAATATATTGAAATCACTTTCATTACAATAGGCCAATTTAATCAAATGTTATTACCATTTTTTTTTTTTTTTTTTTTTTTTGGCCACAAGGTGATGCTGCAGCTGTTTGAGTTAGAGACTCCAAACTTGTTATGCTTAATGTTGAGACTGTTCTTTAACACTGTACATGTGTGCATCAGCATGTGATTTAATTTGGTTAAAGGGATAGTTCACCCAAAAATGAACATTACCCGATGATTAAGAGCTATCCTAGGTGTATATGACTTTCTTCTTTCAGACAAATACAATCAGAGTTATATTTAAAAATGTCCTGGCTCTTCTAAGCTTTATACTGGCAGTGAATGGCTATTGAGATTTTAAAGCCCAATAAAGTGCATCCACCCATCATAAAAAGTACTCCACATGGCTCCAGGGGGTTAATAAGGGCATTTCTGTAAGAAAAATATCCAAATTTAAAATGTTATAAATTTCTAGTCTCCGCTATTTGTGAGAGAGTGGCATTTCAGTGGATAACGTAGGGAAACACGATGATGGACGTGGAAACGCAGTGGAGCAAAACAAAACACCAGTCACAAATTATAAGTACAAAACAAGGATTTGTAAAGAAAAATGTTTGAGGATTTTGATACAAGCCAAGAGGAGACTGATTCTCCTTTGTTGTAAACAATGAGACTAGCATATTTACACCGGAGCCTATGTCACCCACTGGAAGGACACTCTCCCGTGTACAACAGTTAGCAGAAGCTAGAGATTACCGTTTATTTAGGTGTAAATACTGATATTTGTCTTACACAAACACATCGATTCACTTCAGAAGCCCTTTATAAACTCTCTGGAGCAAAGTGGAGCACTTTTTATGATGGATCGATGCACTTTTTTGGGCTTCAAAATCTCATAGTCATTAATTGCTGTTATAAAGCTTGAAAGAGCCACACATTTTTTTAATAACAGACCAAAGTCATATACACCTATTGCTTGAGGGTGAGTAAATAATGGGGTAATTTTAGGGTGAATGGTGAACTATCCCTTTAATTTTATCCTAAAATAAAAGAAGAAAATGTGAATATTTTAGGACTATTAACTTTTTTTTTTTCCTTTCTGATTCACATTATTTTCTCATTACTATAACAATGATGGGAATAATTGTATTATAATAATGATGGGAACCTCAAGAACTAAATTACGAGACATTATAATAATGAGAATTATTGTGCTGTATTGCCAAAAAGAAAAGGAAAAAAGACAAATCCTTCTGTATAAAGCCCATGCATTTGTACGTATAAGCATTATTTCTTTTAGGTGAGATTTTAATGTATCAACAAGGACAAAACAGCACACCAAAATCCATAGAGTGGAAGTCTATGGTAACCAAAACAAATTATTTTTTGTGTTTGATGGCAAATGATGGCAGCACTTTCATTTTTGTGTGAACTATCCCACAGACCTTCATTAGCTGCTTCAGGTGTGCTTGGTTAGAAATGAAAAATCTCTGCAGAAAGGTCAATACCCAGGAGCTTGACTGTAAGAGAGTTTCTTTACTTCTTTGTTAAAATAATATCTAGCCTTACAAAACAGTCCAAATTTAATTTGGCAAATCAGTATGATCCATGACTCCGCAATGACTTGCTGGTGGATTTTACCACAGGATGGGTTTGAAAAAGACCCAAACAACAGCGGAAACAGGCGTGATTTAAGAGGAAGCCGCTCACTGAAGTGCTCCGCAGTTTGACAGGACCGCACCGTTATCTGTGCTCCTTAATTCCAGTTTTCAGCTGTAAACTAAATGACGCAGGCAGCAGACATTAGTTGAGAGATTAATTTGGAAATAAACTCGGCCTTCGCATCACGGCCTGTCTGTTTCTGCTGAAATATCTCCACTCTTTGTTATGGATTTGATTTTCCATGCATTGCAAAGTTTGTTGATTTATTTATTTCCCAATGAGAGCCATTTGTTTTGACAGATGCTTGTTCTGGGGCCGCAGCCAAGGCTTGTCTGATTTTCTGGATATTCACACAGTAGACTACGGGTTTATACTTTGTTGTTTAGACACACAATACTGTACAGTTGCCAGTTTCAGGATAATTATGTCGGCATAGACATATTCAGGCTGGGCTGAATTCAAAGTTTGCAAGGAGGAAGAAGAAGAGGATTATGGTATGGGGCAGTTTAATCCATTCTTATTACTCTCTCGCTAAGTTTATTGCAGGGAATTCGCTTTTCAGCCGCAAATATACAGGCCTCTGTAGCTAAACTCACTTAAAGTCAAATTACATTGAACTCTCTGTGGGTGGAACAAACAGTCCAGCACTAATTCTGTAAACAACAACAAAGCCTCCGAACATAAAGATGTCTAGTTTGTGAGAGTAATGCCTAGCGCACTCCTCGAGACGGAAGCTTGTTGGCCTGCGTACATTTAAAGAGCGTTTCTTGCACTAATTGCAGACTAGTACGTCAATTACGAGATTCATTATCCTCCCCCTAGCTGTGCTTATGAAACTCCCTTTCTCACAAACTCGCATGCACAGCCACGCGAGAGTCGATTCTTGAAATGTCAACAAACAACGTGGAGGAACATTTGTAAAATACTGTAAGGACTAGAAAACGAGAGCCAGAGAAGCTTCCCGCTGACTCATTGGCTGCTGCTCATTTATGGAGGTATGTTTGTATCTTTATTGTGCATTCAAACAAATTGTTTGTAAGCAAAGCCAACAATGATTTATTCATTTTTATTTCAAATAGTTTTTTTTTTTTTTTTTTCTGAATGCTTTTGTTTTATGTTTTTGAAAACATAACTCTTTGTGTTTCTGTTGTTGTTTTGGAAGAACATTAAAGGGTTTTGCTTGAAATAAGTTTTATTATACTTTGTGTTTTTGTTTTTCTGAAAGAGGATTAAAGGGTTTTAATCTCAAAATGTAATTTTATTTATTTATTTTAATTTTGTAGTTTTTTTGAAGAACATCTTTTCAAAGGTTTGCTTTGTTTATTTTTTATTATTTTGCAAACGTGAAAGGGTCAACAGTCACTGTTGAATTTAAGATGCGTTTCTATTGAATTGTTTTCATTGAAATGACAGCACTTGTTTTTCAAACTGTGTGGGAGTTGTTCTTTTTTTTGGAATACACGATAAAGACACAAGGATCACTCGTATTCATTCTTCATTTTTGACAGCACTCAAAACAATGCTTAATTCATTATTTAACCCCTTAATTGTCATCCGTCCCCTCTGTGGGACACCTAAGTTGACCATTTTACAAATAAACCCTAATCTAATCATGGCAAACTGGTCGTTGGAAAGGTAGATATTTAAAAAAAAAAATTATAATAATAATAAAATTGTCTTACAAATTATGTAGGAAAAGTAATAGATTCATTTATGACAAGAGTGCAACTCAAAAATCTACTTCATAACAGGAGTTCTGGCCTTTGTCACAACAAGACCTATTTTGTTGCCTTTTTCCCTGTCACGCTTTCATAAGAAATTATATATCACTTGAAAACTTAAAATCTCAAATTTCATCCTTTGAAAACCATTTTAAAATCAGACATTGCATTACCATGCAAAATGTACATTAAAATCATATTACAAAATATTTTTGTCCATGAAAAAATAGGTTTGAATACTGCATTTTCACGTCTATGTTGAAAAATGAAAAAACTTAATAATGTTTTTTCAAAAACTATGTTGAAAAAACAAAGTTTTGCTTCAAATTTAATTGTGGACACTGGTTTCACACATAACAAATGGGTTTTCTTAAAATCAACTTATGAAATATGCAAATACCTTTTATAGCAGAAAAAAGAATTTGATAAAACTGCAAATAAATAAATAAACAATAAATAAGTTCTGTCAATTGATTATATATAACTAATAATATAACTTTTTTATTGAAATTAATTGTGATTAATCACAATTAATCCTACCTAACATTAAAGTTTTTAAATGTACTTTTATATTGCAATAAATTCATATTCCATCTTCAAATTAATGTAGAAGCATTTTTCTTATATATTTGATAGTAAGTATTTCTGATACCAATATTACATTAAAAATATTTTTTTCCCCTCATATTTACCCATTGACTATAGCCATTTAACATTACAGTATAATTGAGTGCTACTGAATTTAACATTTATTAGACTTGTAAAACATAACAACTTCTAATTTTAGTGAACTTAAATAATTTTCACATAAACCCATTAGTTACCTGTTCCCTTTCAGCAAGTAGCGTTATTGCGCTAATTTTGACAGCACTAAAATAAATCTCTCGCAAGCAATAACTAACATTAGCAAGTGTTTACCACGTGTGCTGAAATTAAGGAGTGAAGTTTGAAAATAGTTTGGCTAGAAAAAAAAAAAAAAAAAATCTTAAGCACACACAAGAGAAAAAAAAGCGCATCGGAGACTGGCACATTTTGTAACTTGGCTGTAATTAAGGTCTTTTTTCTTGGTTGCAGACTAGCTGCAGAGGGAGAACATGGATAGGCGACAAGGCTTTAGAAATCTGTCCCTTTTTTTGTGTTTCAAGTTTGTATTAGTCCAACTTCTCATGTCATAGTTAATCCTAACATGATTAAACACCATGAGGAGTTAGCTTCTCAGAGTTATATTTTTTAATTTTTTTTTTTATTTATTGCATCACTGGGTTTAGGATTCCACACACCCTCCAACAGCAGGCTACAAAAATATGCCACAAGTTACACTACAAAAATGTCTTTGAAATGAAATCATTGCTGGTTGACACTAAAATTGTGTCAGATTTCTTTAATGAAAAGAGAGTTACTGAGGATAAAAGCATGTTTGGTGTTGCTGCTCTTTTAGTTTTTGAAGTCAGATTAAGTGATAGAAAACCTCTATTTGACTTCTGCGCCTTACTTGACATGTTGAGCCTCTCTTACGGCCTTGTTTCTTCATGATATTGGACAAAAGTGCTTGTCATTATGCTCTCTAGAGCCATTTTACAGTCCAACCAAGTTCTTTCTTTAAAAAACTACACTGCTGAATGTGCTGAAATTGCTTTCAGACAAACATCAGGCAGTAACATTTCACAACATGATGATAATCACAACAAATCAAAGCGCGGCGAAATTTTAATCTGTCTCTCACTGAATAGAAACAACATTGCCTCCAAATTTCTCCGAGTTGTGATCGTAATTACCCCATGCGGGGAGTGACAAAAGTCATTACTACATTGAAAATGGATCAGAAATGCACAGTGCAAACTAATTCTATTAAAGTCTGTAACTGTTAATTAAATCCAAACATTCTTTGAGATTCAATCTTTGCTGCATCAAATTAAATTCTCATTCTGATATCAAAACACTGCAGAGAAGAAGATCTGTGCAAAATAACATTGCGTATTCTTTAGGGAACGCTCTAGGTTCGATAGAAATTAATCTACGGCACACTCTGCATGCAGTTGAAGAAGTTATTTATATAATAATATATATATTTAAATAATACATCACAATAACTTGAGATATTTGTTATTTATGTAGCACCATAATCAGTCCCTCAGTTTGAAAGAACAAACAAAAAAAAAAATTACAGTAATGCACTTATAATGGAAGTCTATGGGGCAAGACATTGCAGCAGGATAAATATTAAAACACAAACTTTTTTATCTTATAATGAGACTTGTGAATAATAAATATATATTCACAATTTACATTTATATATTCAAATGTATAACCATATTTTACTTCTATACAAATATTGATGATTTACATTTCATAGTCAGTTTTGTATCTATATATTCAGATTTATATTTATATTGCAAATTACATTTATATATTAAGATTTATATAATCATATTGCAGTTTATATTCAGAAGTGTAACTATATTTTGCATGTATATATTCAGACAAATAATTATATATTCAGATTTATATTTATATATTCTGATTGATAAATAAATCTGCTAAAATCTGAATTACTTATATATATATATATATATATATATATATAGTCAGACTTACAACTATATATATATTATTAACATGTATATATTCAGACATATAACTATATATTCAGATTTACATGTACATTTTACTTATGTGTGTATATATATTTACATATATTTTGTGTGTGTGTGTGTGTGTGTGTGTATATATATATATATAACTTTACAGATTTTACTTATATAAAAAATATATAAGTAAAGTCAGAATATATATATATATATATATATACACACACACACACACATAAGTAAAATGTAAATGTAAATCTGAATATATAGTTATATGTCTGAATATATACATGTTAATTCATATATATATATATATATATATATATACACATGCAAAATATAGTTACACTTCTGAATATATAAATATAAACTGCAATATGATTATATAAATCTTATATATATATATATATATATATATATATATATATATATATATATATCTGTTTGGAGCTGAATAAAATATTACAAATTATTCCCATTTAAATGAAAATAACCATTTTCATATACATACTATAATCATTATTATTAACATTGTTAATAACAAAAATCTCCACATTTCTGCCTTTAAAGCCTCTCTGTGGCTTTTCCTCATAGACTGTCATTGTTAGAGCATTGCTGCACAGTTTTTACAAACTGAGGTGTGAGCTAAAATTATTTTCTTTTGTAATCCGCAGATGCTGCATTCAGATAATTCTTCCGTCAAATTAAAATGGAAATTGAAAATTATAAAGTAGCGTTCCATTTATCAAATTTTCACAATAGGGTATTTCAGTGAATATGAACCATACGGTATGCTATAGGATAAATCTTACTCACAAACATTAGAGCTGGCAAGGCATGTGGGCTTATGAAAATATGACCTCTCATTATTATCAGTTGTGAATATTAGATTGCCCTCTCCTTTCCCCTCACAGATAGTGGATTAGGCGGATGCAGGTATGGTGAGAGACAAGTAGGTAATTAGCGGCTGAAAATGTCGTGCCTCCAGCAGAAATTTGCATATATTGATAACAGCCCTTCAAATTTTGAGCCGTGCGGGGATTATCGTGCCGAGGTGTTTTGAGAGGCGTTTGAAAGGACCCTGCCCAACTCTGACCTTGAAGTGCGCTTGAGTAGATATTCATTTTTGGAGGTAGATTACTCTGTAACAAAGACACTTCTGTGCGCGTGGTGTGTGATTGTGGGTGATCCGCAGAAGAAAGAAGACGAAAGGGAAGAGCGCTGTGCTTTATTTGGCAGATCTGTGGCGTGGGTGTTAATTAATAATGTTCCCTCTGAGGTTCTCCGCGTAGCTTTGAAAAACGAATGGTTCGGCATCACTCCTACCCACCAGTGTTGGGGAAGCTGCTTTGAAAGTATAGCTTGCCAAGCTACAAGATACAGTCAGGCTAGTCTTTTAAAAATGGAGCTGCACTACAAGCTGTTAACAAAAAGAAGCTGACAATATTTATTCTATTTAGGTGGCAATTTCTGTCTATCTTTTTATCTAAAGATCAGTTAGTAATTTCATGTAATTTGCTTTCATGTAATTTTATGGAATATAAATCATCATAGGACCTTATAATTTACACAATGCAGAAATGCGGACAGAATCACAGAATCCACTCATAATAATGAAATTTACTGTCACAGAATTTGCCAAATTTTAGATGAAAAATCTAAAGTAGGTCTGTACGCTTAAATCAAAATGCGATATGGACTACTTTTTTTTTTGTGAATGAATTGCACAGATGTGCGGCTTTTTTACTACACACATACTGAAGTGTGCATGACGTGTTTTTAGCCTCTGCCGCCTCAGCATATTAGTACATGAAAACATAAACATAATCGCTAAAAGCTATGTGAGTCACCTCGTCTTCACAGCAACATGTCAAAATAAAAGTTCAGTTTAACTTGAAGAAACTGTGACAGAAATATATTGCTTAATGTAATAATACTACTAACAATAGAATGATTATTAAAACACTATTCAACAAAAATTATGTCATAACGAAAATCTGGATTCCATTTAACCTAATTTTATGTGCTTTTATTTAACATTTACATCTGAATAAAAGACTAATTAAATATATTCATAATTTAAAACATTCAAGTCTCTTCAGAGGGCTTACTTTTCAGTTCATACGGATTACTTTTACAATGTCTTGGTGGACTTTTTGAAGTGTCAAAGTTTTGAAGTCAAAGTGTTAAAGTGTTTCCTTCTTAATTTGTGTTGAACAAAAAGCATATTTGACCCTGGACCACAAAACCAGTCTTAAGTAGCACAGGTACAGTATGTTTGTAGCAATAGCCAAAAATACATTGTATGGGTCAAATTTATCCATTTCTCTTCGATGCCAAAAATCATTAGGATATTATGTAAAGATCATGTTCCATTAAGATATTTCGTACATTTCAACCATAAATATTGCAAAACTTAATTTGAACAATTTTAAAAGCATTTCTAGTTTTTTAGTTCTCAATTAAAAAAAATATATATATAATAAACCCAAGGTTTTCTGGTCCATGGTCACATATGATTTTTGGAGCAATATGAATAAAACAGTTAATGATATCCCTTTAAATACTTTTCTCTTTATAATTTTTAATGTAGTACTGGAATGTTTTCTGCATCTCTGTAGATTTCTGTCATCTATAAAGTATAAATCCAGTGGTCTACAGCAGCTCCGTAGCAGGTTAGTGATGGAGATTTGAATTTTAAGCCACTCAGGAAACATTTGACAGTGACAGAAATGACAGGGAAGCGATTTCTGCGAACTGAGCTCCGGTCTGAAAACTTCCTCCGCATTACAGGAACGAAGGCAGACTGTCAAAGCCTTCTGAAGCTACACCAACGCTCCGTCATGTCAGTCAGCACTTGTCACTCACATAAATCAATAATCAACATTTGACCATGTGATACATTTATTCTGGCAGTAGTTTTTTTCTCAGTTCAGACCACCTATTTTCTGCCTGTGCAAATACTCTTTTATATGTTGCTTTGATGTGTCTTCAACGTGGCTCATAACGCCAGTATAATTATAATATAATTGGCTCATAATGCTCCTGCGGTGACCCACAGGGTAGTGTTACGGTAGCTTCACTACTTTTCGTTAGTTACTACTCAACACTACTCCCCACATTCATATACTGAATTGCAGCATTGCATAGAAACAGCTTATTCTGTCAATCAAAGCACCAGGGTGACGCTGCTGGAATCGAATGCATTATGTTCACAGAAACTTAGAGTGCTCATTAGTTGTCTCAGACTAAACAGCCTATCTTTGGGGCAAAAGTTTCCAAACATTCAGTAGATGGTTGGAAACAGACTCAAAACTCCACCGCCCGACTTCAGAACCAAGGTTTCTTTTTTCTCCGAAAAAGAAACCTGCCGTCTGATTTATATCTGCATGTGTTACATTAAATAGGACGCTTTAAGCTCAGGAATAAATGGCAGGCTGAAAGTTCTGCTCTGCATTCATCATGTGTCTCAGCCAAACACCTCATTCCCTCCAGATCTCCTTGAACTGTAGTCACCCGGACTCAAGCGTCTATACGTGATGCACAGGTTTCACGAAACTTCCTCTCAGTGCGCGCAGCTCAAACCGCACCAGAGTGCTAAAAGGTCTCGGCTGTAATCTCGCTATCACAGGGGTTGGTTGCACTTTTGGTGTTCTTATGCTAATATCCTATTTGTCATTTAGTCTTAGGGGATGGAATAAATTAAGATGTTCGGATCGAGCAATCTGGCAGGATTAGAGCTAATCCGCTCTCTCTTCCACTGACTGAGCAAAGCACCGGGGCCGATAGGGACCACAGATCTCATTAGGACTCCATGATAATTGTTCATGATAATTCATTTGAGCTCAGATCCCTTCTCTGTAAGGAAGGACTAACTCTAGTGTCTCAACACCATTTTAAGTGGATGAGACTCTTTAAATTAGAATATTAAACAAAAATGGTAAAGATCCTACCTAATAGGGATGTGCCCAAATAGTGAATGCATGTTCTGAAAGGCAAACGAATAAGGCATCCTACAGAGTCACTAAAGGGACATGGTTAGCAGCTTGCTAGCCTATTACAGTACATAAAATTTCACTCATCACATAAACAAAGATAGATGGCTGATAGAATGATGGCGAATGATTTGCAGACCCTGAGCACCACTGACAAACATCTAGGGCCAGATTTACTAACATTTACTGGCATCTTTTGGCATTAAAATAGTGCTGTCAGGATTTATTAAAGATGCGCAGTGAAGAATTAGCGCTGAAACACAGTTATTTTTAACTTGTTTAACAGTTATTAAAACTTTGCCCCTGGCCTTATTGAATGTGCATTTTTACAGACGCAAAACTTATGAGAGGATAGTTATAAGGAGAAGTTCACTTCCAAAACAAAAAATTCCAGATAATTTACTCACCCACTTTATGTCATCTAAGATATTTATGTCTTACTTTCTTCAGTCATAAAGAAATTATGTTTTTTTTTTTTTTGTTTTTTTTGGAGGGAAACATTTCAGGTTTCTCTATATAGTGGACTTCTATGATGCTCACAAGTTTGAACTTCCAAAATGCAGTTTCAATCCAGCTTCAAAGGGCTCTAAATGATCCCAGCCGAGGAAGAAAGGTCTTATCTAGAAAAAACAAAATCAGTTATTTTCTTAAAAAAAAAAAAATTCAAATTAATGTATTATGTACTTAATTTCAAATGCATGTCTTGTCTAGTTCTGCTTGAACTCTGTTCAAGACAGTTAGGGTAGGTCGAAAAACTCCCATCTCATTTTCTTCTCAAACTTTCAAATCATCCTACATCACTGCAGAAGTACTGACCCAGTGTTTATGCAAAGAAAATTAAATGCCCAATGCCCCCCCCAAAAAAAAAAAAAAAAAACACAGCGATGTAGTACAATTTTGAAGTTGGAGAAGATAATAGGATGGGAGTTTTTCAACATACCCTAACTGTCTTAAACCGGAGTACACAGAGTACACACAGAGTTAGACAAGACAAGCATTTGACATTAAAAAGTGTATAAATATTCATTTATTTAAGACAATGACTAATCTTTTTGCTAGATAAGACCCTTCTTCCTCGGCTGGGATCATTTAGGGCCCTTTGAAGCTGCATTGAAACTGCATTTTGGAAGTTCAAACTCCCAGGCACCATCGATATCCATACGAAGAGAAGAATTTTCCACTCCTAATTGCACTCTAATGATAATTTTCCTTGTTTAGTAAATCTGGCCCCTAATCTTCGAAAATACGTGGTCAGTACTGCCGCTCCGTAGAAATAACAGAGTATGTCTGATCACAAATCTCGAAAGTGAAAGTAAAAAGCGAGCATGCAATCAAAAGTGATTTGAATGCCCCACATATAAACAGAGGCTCCCTGATGCCCACAGTTTCTATACAGTATAATTACCCAACAATATAATTGCGATAATTGTTCCTTCCCATCTCATATTTATTTCCTTTAGGTGTTCCATAGTACACGCCATTTCCTTTCCGAGCACGGTATTCGGATTTGAGCACATTCCTATTAGCTAAGAGGTGAAGTGTGTTGATTCTCTGCCTGTAGACATCAGTTGGAATTGCAGAAATGATTGTTTTCAAACAGGTTTCCTAAACATTCCACCCCTATATGCTATTGGTTGAACAAACTGATAACCACGCCCCCAAACTAATGCTATTGGTTGAATCAGCTTTGCTGGGCTGGTTGGGGTGCTCAAACAAACAGAAAAATGTTTTGAAAACACCACATACATATGAAAATTAAACGGATAGTAAACCCAAAAATTACGTCATTAATTACTTACCCTTACCATCTTCGGAACACATATTAAGATATTTGTATGAAATCAAAACCCAAAAAGGTAGCAAGTGGACATTGATAAAATAGTCCATGTGACATCAGTGGTTGAACCATAATGTCACAAGCTACGAGAACACTTTTTGTACCATTTATAAGAGTACCTCAACTCGGATTACATCAAAAACATCTTAATTTGTCTTCTGAAGATGAATGAAGGTCTTACAGGTTTGGAACTACATTAGGGTGAGTAATTAATGACATCATGTTATGGCATCTCTATGAAAGCCTTTTTTAGTGCAGAGCCACAGAGTTTGTGGGAATTATTCTACAAATGGCACACTTATATTCAACATATATGTATTAAACTGGGATAGAAAGAGGTATTTTGACATTTTAAAATGTTGGCAGTCAAGACAAATGATGAAACATGATGTTTACAGTTAATATCACTGTTAATATTGACTCACAATTCCTTCCGTTCACATTTCCTGCAGTATTTCACACAGTATAAATAAAATGAAAGATTATTAGAGTCTTTCTACTTCTAAATTGGGTGTTTAATTCAATGTGTTATTTGCCATTTCTTCTTATAGTGAAATTTGCTGTCAGTTTCCGAGTGAAAATTAATTTTACATCTTTATTGTTATTATTATTTTAGATATATACAGAAAATTCACATACTACCCACTGTATGCAAACTGCATACTATATTTACTTAGAAAAAAAGAGAAATACTTTTTTTTATTATATATTATATTAGGGATAGTTAAAGTGATCTCATCATTTACTCTAAATTTGTATAACTTTCTTCTATGGAAAACACAAAGAAAATATTTTAAAAGATGTCTCAGTGTTTCTTCGTCCACAATGAAAGTCAGTGGGCTCCAATGCTGTGCACAATATTGTCTTTTGTATTCTGACATCCAATTGCATTGGAGAGCATTATTGGTGCAATTTTGGAGCAAAAGAGAGGAAAAAAAAGTGTTCCTTACTCCAGGCAAAATCATGTACTGAAAATCTGGGACCCCATCACAATAAACTGGTTTCTTTGCCTTTTTAAAATATTTTTTAGATCCATGGGCTTCTAAAATGGTTCCCAGGTTTTACCTCACTAGCTTTGGCCCTACATACTATCTAAAAGATTCTCGGGTACATAAAGTCTAACAATATTCATTCAGTGTACCGTAACCTTTATTTGGGAGATGCTTATTCCTCTGTGTTCTGGTTCTGACATTTTGTTATTGTTTATGCATCCCAATTAAGCTGGCACACATTGTCTCTCCTATCAAAGATACTGTGAGACAAATGCAGAGCTGGTATATATGATGGCAGAGATCTCATCCGTCTAAAGATAGGCAGGGTAAAGAATCATTGCAATTTGCTTTTTCAGCACAAATCCACCACGAACTCCTGAATACACTTTGTGATCTACAGCCCCAAAAGGAACCATAATAGGGCGGCCTGTCGAGAACTGCGCAGCAGCCATTCTGCAGTTAATTTTGTGCAGCCAATGTGACGGGGAAAATATCTATATGGTATTCTAAGCCTAACTTTTTTCTTGTGCTGCTCAGCGAGATCTTATCAGCTGTCATCACATTACTCTGTGGAACATCGTATTGGTGCTTTTCCGTTTAGCATGACCGGCAAAGGATGTATTGGGCGTTTGTTTGGATTAGCTGCGCTTAGGTGCCATATGGCTCAGATTTACATCGGCCAATATTTGCAAATGCACGCTGTAGCGCTTTGAGGCAAACTCACAGGGTCGAAAAATCATAAATGAAATCTCTTTAATATCTCAGTTATTTCTGCTAGACAGCATTGCGACTGAGCAAACAGAGATGTTTGGAGACCAAGAAGAGAGTATTTATCCCTAAGGAAAAACACCCTGAAAAGTGTCTTCTGAGATTTCTTTAATATCTTAATTATTTATATATTTTAATTACTCTTGAGGCGACAAATAAGATTAAATGGGGAGCAAATTATATTGGCTTTTAAGATTTTTCTCTTGAGAAGATGACAATCTTGTGTGTTTTCTCTAGAGATTTAGAACAAAGCTTTCTCATTTTTGTCTATTTTTAGTACTACAGGAATATTTGATATGAAATTAGATGTCTTCAATATCTCAGTTTCCTGTTTGTCTGGGAAAACACATTTCATGAAACAGAGAACAATAGAGATTAAATAGAGGGCAACTGGATATTTCATATATCATTTTTTTGTAGTATTATTATTATTATTATTATTATTATTATTCTTTCTGGTCCTCAAAATTCCAACAGTTTCTCCATTTGTATCACTCTGGTTGCAGTATTTCTCACAGCGAGTGTCAGTGTCATGAATGCCCAAATCCACTATAATTTTATAAATAATACTGTATTTTATTTATTTATTTATGTTTTAAATAAAGAGAGCATCTATATGAAAATTTGCTTCAGTGTTTTCAGAGATATGAGCTCCAGGGTGTCAGTGCCCATTCAGCACTCATGAACCCACCGAGAGCAGCCTCACCTCAGCCAGATCTTCAAGAGTTTGCCACTCACTCTGATGTCTCTATAGTGGTCACACATGAGATATAATTCGTATTGGGTAAATCTAACATCTAGTCTTTGGTCTCATTAAACTGTTATTTGTTCCAGAGCAAATAGTTTTGGCAAAATCTCATCATGTTTATGTAAATTCAATGCAGTATATTAGAGCGCTGCCTTTGTACTTTTGACTGAATTGACTAGCAACTTTTAGGATGGCTGTTGTTGTGTATTAAATATTATTATTCAGTAAATTATACTTTATATAAATAGTAAAAGTATTTAAATAATAGTATTTAGTTTTGGGAAATGGTGTGTGTGTATTTGTGATGGTGATTAGTTACATTGTTCACCATTAGATGCCAACAAGAGAGTGTTTTTATCAGTCAACAGTAAGATTTTTATATTAAAAGAGACTGAAATGTTGTTGTAAAAAAGGAAGTTGTTTTTACTTTCAACAACCCATATTGTAAGCTGCAGCCAACAAATGCATTGAGCCGAAAAAAAACAACAAAAAAAAAAAAAACAAATGCATTGAGCAGCACTATCATCGGAAATAGCAGAAAGGATAGTACGACAAAGATATCGCTTTCCTAAGTGACATTCACACTAATGTTTAATTATGAATATGAGATTGAGCTGAAGGATAAATGCTGTATCAGATGCAGGTAATCACATTCACTCAGTCTATCTCTCTGAAGTAATACTCTACATTATACAGTGAGCTTTTAATACAGCAACTCAATGTTCTTTCGTTACTAGTTCTAAAGTGACGTTTTCGAATTAGTAACCGAGACTTGGGTTCAGCTGTTAAACTGTCAAACGGAGATTTAAATTTGTGGCGGAAGTAAGTAGTTTGCACAAAAGAGGGTTTTTAAAGACACTCCGTTGTTGTTTCTTATGTATTTACACACTCATGCCATCAAACTGTTGTATAAACAGAATATATCACTCATAGCTATGTGCTGTATAGCGGCACGCTGTGATCAACTAAAGCCAAATCACAGCTGTGATGATATAGGTGTAATATTGCTCATATATATTTTATTGAACCCCATAATTCTTAATCAAAATTATTTCTTCAACAACATATGCTGGATTTCTCCAGTAGGTCAACAATTGTCTCATTTGTGCTTTTTTTTAATTTCTCCTTTTATGAGAAACACCAGGGACAAAGTTGATAATTAAATGAGAAACTGACAATTCCATTATGTCTCATTTAATCTGACATATATTAGTGAAACAGATAATGAATGTTAAAAAAGGGGTAAAACCAGACTTGATTGTAAAAGGTGGGCCACAGCAGAAAAGAAAATGTCGGTTTGAGGCAATAGTCTTTGCAATAGCATACACTAATAAATCTGCCACAGTAAGACCAAGATTGGAAAATAGGGTCAATTTCTTCACTCTTGTTTTGATGTTGACTTCATGTGGCCTTTGTGTTAAAACAAAATGACATTTTGCTGCATCAGGTATAAGATGTTTTTACAAGCGGCAGCTAGAGAAGCAGATTTCTGCTCTGTTGAGTGTGTCTATTTAACACGGGGAGTGTAATTAACTCTTCTACATTCACAACCGTCAAATCAGACTCACAGTCTCTGCTGGGGATAAATGGTTAGGATTGCAGTTTGTGCCAACAATCGTTCTTTATAATTAGCGCTGTCTGGAAACTCAGCGACGGTTTTCTTCTTTTTTAACTTCTCCCACATCAGAAAGATAAGCAGAAAGTGTCACTTCAATTGTTCCTTTGACTGTGCACCCTATGCAGGTATTGATGCAGGTCTCTTTATTTGTACAGAGCGCATTGTGCAACTGTACGATATGTACCACGCAGTGAACTTTCTGTATAATTTGAGTTTAGAAAGCTCGTCAGAGTATTAGCTGCGGTGTGTGTGTGTAAACGGCTGGGCGGGGGTGTTCACTGTGAAATGACAACTCAATTTTCCACGAACAATTAGCTCGGCAAACACATTCTTCTACCTGTAGTGAGAAAGGGCTCGTGAGGGTCATCGCTCAGTCTCGCTCTATTCTCCGCTGCCGGGCTGTTTGTCCATCCGTTCACTTCGGAATAACACCTGCCTAAACTCTTTCATAAATCACAGGACAGCCAAAGCGGTGAGCAAATTTGCATTCAGACCCAGTCCGTGTTTGAAGTTGCTAAGATTTGAATTGAATTTTTCTTGCCTCGTATCTTTGGTGCGTGAGGGTTATGATCTGAAGTTCAATGAGTTATCTACCTTGGCCTCTTTTAACAGTCTGAATCAGCACAATATTGTGGCTGTGAGCCTGTTATTCTGAAAGAACTGCAGGGCTGCATATTCTCACCTTTTGCAAACACCAGTACTGGGTAAATTACTTACAAATTGTAGCCCGTTACTGAATACAAATGACATAATGGAACTTCTAGCTAGTATTGTAATCTATTGGATTACTTTTTGGATTACTTTTGACTTAGCTCAGAAGAAAGTATGTTCCATTCTTTGTTATCAACATCATAAAGTGTAGACAAGGTTTCCCAAACTGTGGTTTCTGAAAGAACTGCAGGGGTTCGTAAGGTGATGAAAGCTAACACAGTGCCTTGCGAAAGTATTCACACCCCCCTTTTTTAAGTTTTGTTATGGTGCTGCCTTTTGTTAAACTGCCTTAAATTGTTTTCCACATTAACCTACACTCCATACACCATTTTGACAAAGTAAAATCAGAAAACAGAAACTGTGTAAATTAATTCAAGTACATTGCATAAGTATAAGTATTCACAAGTATTTAGTACTGCTGAAGCACCTTTATAGCCTCAAGTCTTTTTGGTATGATGCAACAAGCTTTGCTCATCAGCATTTGGCAATGATCTGCCATTCTTCTCCTCACCTCTTCACCTCTCAAGCTCTGTCAGGTTGCATGGGAGCAGATGCACATTTTCTGGTTTCTACAGAAATATTTGATTGAGTTCAAGCCCAGGCTGTGGCTGAGCCACTCAAGGACATTCACAGAGTTGTCTATAAGCCACTCTTGCTGTGTGCTTAGGGCCATTGTCCTGTTGGAAGGTAAACCTTCTGCCCTGTCTGAGGTTCTGAATACTCTGGACTGGTTATCATTAAGGCTGTATTTATATTTTGCTGTGTTGAGCTTTGCTTCTACTCTGACGAGTCCCTCAGGCCATGCCACTGAAAAACAGCCCACAGAGGCTGCTACCACCACACTGTACTTTTTGGACAGTATTCTGCAGGTGACGAGCAGTGCCTGGTTTTCTTCAAACATGATGCTTGGAGTTCAGGTTCATCAGACCAGAGAATCTTGTTTCTCACAGTCTGAGGGTTCTTTTTTTTTTTTTGTTTGTTTTTTGCAAATTCCAAGTGTGTGTTCATGTGTCTTCATTGCGGAGAGGATTGAGTCTTGCCACACCACCACAAAGCCCAGATCAGTGGAGTATTGCAGTGATGTTTGTCCTTCTGTAAGTTTCTCCCATTTGCGTATATGATAATGGAGCTTAACTAAAGTGACTATTAGCTTCTTGGTCACCAGTTTAACAAAGGTCCTTCTCCATCAGTTGCTCATATTGGCCAGGAGGCCAACATTAGGAAGAGTCCTGGTTGTTTCAAACTTCTTCCATTAAGGGTAATGGAGACTATATGCTTCTGTGAGCCTTTAATGCAGCAGAATTTTATTTTTTTATTTTATTTTATTTTATTTTTTCTGTGTGGTTTGATGCAGTCTTTTTTTACATCAGGGCTTGGTTTTTGCTCTGATATTCATTTTCAGCTGTTAGACCTTTCCAAATCATACGCATTCAATTGAATTTGCCATAGGTTAACTTATCTAAAAAGTGTAGTAACATCTACAAGCAATATGAATGCTCCTGAGATAAATTTCAACTGTCCCAAATAAGGGTATGAATACTTATGCAATTGAATAATTTTATGCAATGGGATAATTTAAGTTTTTTATTATTAATACATTTGCAAAAATGTTAAAAACCTGCTTTCCATATGGTGTATGGAATGTAGATTGATGTGGGGAAAAAAGTAATTTAAAGCAGTTAAGGCAGCAACATAAACTGAAAAAAATAAGGGGTATGAATACTTTCGCAAGGCACTGTAGGACATAGACGTGGCATAAACTCTGGTGATAAGTGCCGAACGTGGAAGTGCAGAGGAGAGAGTAAATAAAACACTAGTCACAAATTAAGTACAAAAACACGATTTGTAAAGAAAATGTTGCTGTAAACAAAACTCGGTTCTCACAAGACTAGCATATTCTCACCGGAGCCTACGCTACACCTACGTCCTACGTCATCCACTGAAACGCCACTTTCCTGTGATGCGTGTACAACAGTTAGCGGAAGCTACAGATTACGATTTATGAAGTTTTAAAACCTTGGCAACCACCCTAAACACCCTAGCACTGTGGCAGCACTTTTGCATTCAACCAGCACTGCACACTTTTTTTAAACAACTTTTTATGTAAGAATAAAATTACGATGGCCTTCAAAAGACAGACAGCGGTATAGAGAAGGGCAAGGGGGAAAGACAGAGAGAGAGAAAGAGAGAGCGAGTCCTCCTGCCTGAGGACAGCGGCGGGTTAACAGCAGGGCTGGCGGCACATTTGACTCAGGCTGGGCAGAGAATCTATCAGAGGCATGAATGAAACTCCAAGTAAACCCAGTCCATCCCCATCCCAGCAGCTCTCCCGAACACTTAACCCCTGTCAGCTCTGGCAGCGACATATTCACAGCAGCCTTCTGGAGCTGATCTGAGTTTAGCTCTGTCTTGATGCCTGGTTTGTCCTACCCATCTGCACCCGTACGTCCCGTCCACAAATGTAAGCAGCTGTTTAAATCACTCTTAGGGGTTGTTTTAAAAATCTATATTATATAATTTGAATATTATCTCGTATATTGGCATTCAAGGGTTGTTTAGTGACAAAGGAAATGTGTAAAATTCGCCTCCGCAGAGCTACGGTGCTTGCCAGGATGCTGCTACTGTAGAGTATATGTGCTTTCTGGGTGGGTCTTGTGAATGTGAATTCGCACCATTGTACATATGAATGTTTTATTTAAAGTCTATTATTAATAGTGTTATATTATTTTACGTAAAGTGTAATATTAAGGTCATTGTGATTTTAAGTTCTTTTTTCTAGGATTTCTTAGTTGTTGAATTGAGTAATCATGGACCACACTGAGGTAGCCCTTCATAATGCCTGAGTAAAAGCCATTAGGATTGATCTGATTATTTAAAAAGCAAGTGACTTGTGTAAAGGCAATGCTAGCTTGAAATAAATACCTTTTAAAAGTAACCCCCTTTGTATTGCACTGCATATTGTATGTTTAGGAATAACAGATTGATAAGCAGACATGCTATTTATGACTGGATGTAACTTGATACTTTGCGGTAAAAGTGGCTCTCCTGTTGACTTTTTCCTACAAGTGCGGCTCTCATAAAACAAATAGTGAGGACCACCAAGCAAAATGGGTCGAATCTGATTCCACGTTGACTTTTTACACTAGCGCCTTGTGTTTTATTGAGTAAAAATGTCCAAACCACCGAAGCACTTTAACAATTTGAGAGTGCAAGTGCTAACACAACCCCACGAAACTTGCCACGGGATGAAAGCGATCACATGACCCTCTCGATTTGACCTCTGAAGCCACCTGCTGTGGAAAGATACAGTTCTGGAGCTTAAGAGCAGAAGCGCTGGTAGGCTTTAACGCGGGCGAGAGAGGATTGAAATAGATGACTTTGCATCTCCCTCGGGTCTGCGGGGACCCTGGCTGGTGGCGCTGGCTCCCAGAGTGATTTTTAATCAGGGACTGTGACAAGTGCCAGTCTGTTCATCCCTCGCTGATGGCCTGCGGCACTCCTCCTGAGCCCCGGTGAAGGAGAGAGCGGCCATTTACACCCCAGCAACACTCATCAGCCCTGCCTGATCCTGCCCATTGACTCCCATGCTCTGAGAGTTCGGATAAGAGGCCCCCGCCGACCCGCGGCGCGAATATTAAGAAGTAGGCGGTCCCATGGCTGACGGTGGCTCTCATCCATCTTTATCGTGTTGGGATCGGGCCTGATGGAGAGGCGCCGGTGCGTGGGAATGGCTCTTTTGCCAGCCATGTCCGGAATTAAATCCTTTTTATGGAGCGCTCCATATACCGAAATGCGAGAATAGGGCCGCTTTTCATTCGCTAATGGCATCGGGCTTTACCTTGAGTGTAGGGATGAATGGGAGGAAGCGGAGATGCGTGGAACAGGAAATGGATGGAGTCGTCTACTATAATTCGTCTCGTAAAAATAAGGTCAGCCGATTCTATTATTGGGTTAATGGAACGGCCTTTTCAGAGTGATTTGGCTTTTAATTGAAACACAGCAAGCTGAGGTCTCTGTCTCAGTGGTGTGTTGCAACAACAAAGGTTTTTCCTCAATAACTTTAATTAATACAGGAGAGACTATTTACATATGTGTGTTCTCTTAATTTACGTGTGTGGATGTGTGTGCATTGTGAATAAGAATATTCCATTGTATATCACAATTCTGTTTTGTATTATATTCTATATTTTAGTTTTGCTAAATGTGTAACAGAAAGCTAGAATGCATAAAGGTGGTCAGGAACACTTTACAATAAGGTGCCATTTGTTAACATTAGTTAATTACATTTTTTTTTTTTTTTATACTTTTATTTGTTAATATTCTTTAATGAATGGGAGCTACCATGCAATTTAATGTATTCCTCACAACTTCAGAAGAGTCTAAGCACTGGCATTTACATATTTGTTGGTCATAGATTCAAATCAAAACAAATTATTTTATTTTATTTTATTTTGATTGTATTTTGTTAATATTTTATATTATTCAGTAAAACAATTCAATTCCTTTATTTTTAATGTATTCCTCACAACTTCAGAATGTGAGTCTAAGCAATGGCAATCAGAATAGATGTATTTATTTTTATTTATTTTATTTATTTATTTATTTATTTATTTTTTAGTAAAACATTTTAATTCCGTAATATTTAATGTATTCCTCACAATATCAGAATGTGATTTTAAGCAATGTCATTCAGAATATATATTTTATTTTATTTTATTTTATTTTATTCAGTAAAATAATTTAATTTCTTAATATTTAATGTATTCCGCACAACTTTAGAATGTGAGTCTAAGAATGTGAATTTGCATATTCGTTGGTCATAGATTCAAATCAGATTATTTTATTTTAATTTAATTTAATTTTGATTGTATTTTGTTATTATTTTTTTCATGCAGTAGAACAATTTAATTCCTTAATATTTAATGTATTCCTCCTTGGATTTGAGTCTAAGCAATGTCAATCAGAATATTTTATTTTATTTTATTTTATTTTATTTTATTTTATTTTATTTTATTTTATTTTGTAAAACAATTTAATTCCTTAATATTTAATATATTCCTCTTCGAATGTGAGTCTTAGCAGTGACATTCACGTATTTGTTGGTCATAGATTCAAATCTGATTATTTTATTTTGATTTATTTTATATTTGAATGTATTTTGTTATTATTTTGTTTTATTCAGGAAAACAATTTAATTCCTTAATTTTTAATATATTCCTCCTCCTCATTTGCATATTTGTTGGTCATAGATTCAAATCAAACTATTTTATTTTAATTTATTTTAATTTGATTGTATTTTGTTATTATTTTATTTAGTAAATTCAGTAAAATAATTTATTTTAAACTCACAATGTCAGAATGTGAGTTTAAGCAATGGCATCAGAAGTATTTATTTATTTTCTTTTTCTTTTTCTTTTTTTTCTTTTTTTTTTTTTAAAGTTTTATGCACCATGATATATATAGTTATAGTTATTTATTTTTAACTATATAGTCTTTAAAAATCATTATAATTTTCTATTTCTGTTCAGAAATGATTTCTTCACACTGAAACTGTAAATAAAACAGGATCAGTCTGAACAATATGGACCGTTATACATTAATGTAGGTTTTTAGGTCATGCATTCTAGGGATAAATAACAACATGGAAATATCTATTTCTGGATAATCCAGTGGATTAATATTTTACTCATAAAAGCTAAATGGATTTGAATTAGCTAAAACACACACACACTGTGACGTCCTTCCTCATCTCATCAGCTTCACCCACTGGTTCTGCGTAAATATGCATTATAGTATAAACATTATGATAAAATATCTGTACTGACTGACACAATAGGGTGCTCTAATCATAATAGTGTGTACATAAAAGCTATAAGCTCATTTACGGTTAAATACACTACACACACGTCCCTTCTCATAAAACACATTTTAACACAGGCTGCTGAATTGGAATCGGTGTGGCTTTTCCTCTCCCGTCTGCTAATACAAACCGACTATGAGATTCACAGATGGCCCCAATCATTACTTGTGAAGACTGTGATCTGTTATTATAAATGGACCATTACACTTTGTGAAGCAAAAAAGAAATCAAACGCCATTCTCCATTAAAGCTTAATGGCTACCTTTTCATCTCAACCATAACGGACCATCTAAATATCACTGGCTGCATTCTGCACACCCAGGTGGAGTTTGACTGGAAAAGCCACCATATGAAGTTATGCATATGTCTACTTAAAGTTTAAATACACGTAATTGCAACAAAACCAAATGAGATTACTCCCTATTGGCTAAACCTGCTGTTTTTCATGTCTAGTTAAAGCAACAGCTTGTCCCTAGTGGTGCAGGTGGGCCGATTTATAGATGTCAGTGGGTATCAATGTGTCCCTGAAGATAAACTATGGGCCATTAATTACAAAGGTTAAAAAGGTTACAAAAAAGTTACACCCTGAAATATAAAGTCACAGTTGTGAGTTTCTACATTTAAAAAAAAAAAAAAAGTAAAAATAAAATGTACTGTATTAATATGTATTAAGGTATTTACATGTGTTACCTGTATATTGAATTTAGCACTTAATTGTATTGTGTTTTGGGTTAATGGAAATGTCTATAAAATTACCAATATTTTCCTGGCAGATTTACCTGTACAGTCTCATTTTTGTGTAGTTCATTAAACTTCTGTCATAGTCCATTTATAAATATTGTTTCATAAGTTTAAATGTATAAAACAACAATTATAATACAGAACTTCTCGATTTTGATACAGAACTTCTACTAGTTTTAGTTCATGATAAATAAATGTAAATATATATGTTTAAATTTAAATTACACATTTAAACACAGTTAAATTATATCAATCCGGTTATACATTTTTAGGTGGTTTAAATTTATGCAATCACTTCACTTTAGTTTAGTTTAGTTTAGTTTAGTTTAGTTGTTCAATCTTTTTCAAATCCAATTTCAATATTTTTTCAATACAAAATTAACCTTTTTGTGCCAATAAAGACATTTTAATTAATCATATGCAGTATAAACTGTGGGAAATGTTGCAATGACATTTTAATTGTAACATTTTATTATTATTATTATTATTATTATTATTAATATTATTATTGTTGTTGTTGTTGTTGTTGTTGTTGTTGTTGTTGTTGTTGTTGTTTGTTTGTGTGTTTGTTTGCTCAACACAAAGTTTTTATTAAGTTTCAAATTATTGTATTTATATTAATATTTTATTTCATTATTATTATTATTATTATTATATCTGTTGTTGCTGTTATTATTGTAACATTTAATTTAATATTTTATTATTGTATGTTTTGCTGTATGCTTTGTTTTTGCTAAAATGCAAAGATTATATTAAGTTTCAAATTATTATTATTATTATTATTATTATTATTATTATTATTATTATTGTTGTTGTTGAATTATTACATTTTATATTTTTATTGTATTTCTTAGTTTTTACTCAAAGGCAAACTTTCTATTATTATTATTATTATTATTATTATTATTAACATTATTTTATTTTGATTCTTTTTTGCTCAAAAGCAAAGTTTATATTAAGTTTCAAATTATTATTATTATTATTATTATTATTGTTGTTGTTGTTGTTGTTGTTGAAATATTTAATTTTATATTTTATTATTGTATTTTTTTTTTGTTCGAAGGCAAAAATTTTATTACGTTTAAAAATATTATTATTATTATTATTATTATTATTATTATTATTATTATTATTAATTTGGCTTAGTCAAACTATTGTTTTAACTTATAATTTAAATATGTTTCAAATTTGTCATTTGCATTAAAACTCCATTACATTTTTCTAGACATATCTAGCACCATTTTCATGTTTAATGCATACAGGTTGAATATGAATAATAAGTTTTAGTATAAAAATAAATGATTTTTGTTTTTGTTCTTATTTATTTATTAATTTAAATGTTTCGTTTCAGTATTGCCTAACCATAATAACTCGACATGGATCTGTCCCTGTAGACAGCCCATGGGCTATTTTGACACAATTTTGTAGCCTCTGATAGTCTAAGAAACTGGCATAAAAAATCAGAGCCGCGGGGCAGCACTTCCTGTATCTCTCTCCCCAGTCTGCGACACCTCATAATTTCTGCCTTCATATCGGTCACCATTATCTTATGCTGTCTTGTGACATGGCACAATTACAAGGAGAATGAGGTGCTCAATATTTCCCACTGCCCTTTGCCTCTTAATTTCTGCGCTTGCCGAGTGCAGCCCTCCTCCTTCCTTTTTTTTTTTCTCTCTCTCTCTCTCTCCCTCTGTCTCTCTGCAGGTTTGCATATATCTGCCTGCCTGGTAGGCACATTTAAACTTCTGCTCAGAAGGGTGAATTGAAAGAGCTTTGAGTTCAAAGAGGGTAGGACAGAATCAAATGCATTTAATATCGCTATAAGAGTGCAGACCTGTCTTCTAAACTTTCCACTTTTTTCTGTCTCTGCATGACTAGCATATAAATAGAGAGAGACGATGAAGACACATGGAGTAAGGATGTGTGGTGAACTTGTGGTGAATCTGACTGCAGCTGTCTGAATAACAGCTTTATATGGCTTTTGAATCTTAGTACAAACGGCTGTTAGAACTGGGCTTTACTAGCGAGTACATTAGTGTTTTTGTTGGCAGAGGATATTCTCAATTCATCCTGAAATCAGTTTCTATACTCTATTTATCAATT
Source organism: Cirrhinus molitorella (assembly GCA_033026305.1). NCBI lineage: Eukaryota > Metazoa > Chordata > Actinopteri > Cypriniformes > Cyprinidae > Cirrhinus > Cirrhinus molitorella. The sequence goes on from CM065134.1 coordinate 21,877,614, forward strand.
GCTATCACGACTATCTATAATAATGATTTAATTTTCTTGTTAAAATGATGCAGTATTTAGCTAAAGATATACCCCCGGTTTCACAAATAAGGCGCAAGCCTAGTTCTAGACTTAAATGTAAGTCTGAGCTGTTTCAACTGAAAGAAACTTGCTCTGACTGATCTTAAAATACAGCAGTGCCTTTGTTTTGTTTTGTTTTGTTTTTTTCGAAGGCACGTTTATAAAAATGACATATAATGTCCTAATTGAACAATAGCCTAATCCTGGTTTAGTCTAAGCCCTGTTTGTAAAACCAGGCCATAGACTGCACTGCAAAAAATGCTTTTCTCACTTTCTTACTTTAAAGAATTTCCTAGACAAGTAAAAATTATTGTCTTGTTTTCAGAAAAAAAGGTCAAAATTAAGTATTTTAAACAGAAAACAAGATTATTTTGCTTACCCCTTTGGCAGATTAATTTGTTTGTTTCAAGCAAAAACTCACTTATTTTTGATTTATTTTTTCTGAAAACAACACAATATTTTCTTTTTGTCTAGAAAATCCTTCTTGATTTATTTTTTTACATAGTTTGACTGGAAACAAGTAAGAAAAGCATTTTTTTGCAGTGTTTGCAGTGTCAACTGAAACGTTTCTTAATCTTTGTAATTTAGTAACCAAACGCATAGGTTACTAAATTACAAAGTAAAATGTAGTAACCATACATTTTATTTTTTTTTTTAAGTATTTACTTGAATGTACTGGCAAGTATTTATGATTAACTAAAATATCCTTTAATGTAATTTAGATTGAAACTTGAATGTCATGTAGATAAATATATTTGTAGACACTGAAATGTAGAACATTTAACAGCAACTTTAAATGTAATATGAAATATGATTAACAACTTTCATTAATAAAATCATTAACACAAATTATAGAATATTTAACATTATTTAACAATATTTAATATTAAATGTTTACTAATGAACTTACTGAACATTACCTAATGATTAACAAATCATTAGTTCATGTAAATAAAGTAAATTAAAATATGCTTAAAATATGAAATGTTCAATATATATGATCATGCACTTTTATAATATATATATATATATCGTCGCTGTCGGGCGGAAACCTCGTATGTCCAAATTTTGTAAATTTCATATTTTTTCACAAATCGATGCTATTGGTCAGTGCCCACGTGGATCTGTAATTTTTACAAATTATTAACCAATCTAAAGTGTTGAAAATAGCTTGAGAGCAAATCTCTTAACTCCTTTGAACACTTCAACTGTCTGAGAAGAGCTCGTATCTCCACCTTTTCTTCACTCCGCTGGAGCGTCGGGGCATATGTCCCCTTCCATCTTCTTGTCACAAAGCACCGGCAAAAATAATTAGCATTGAATGTGTCGGTGGAAACAGTAAGGAGATATTTGAATGATCCATTAATAAACTAGTGTATTCTGAGATAATGTCGCAAAGACCCTGACTCACAATCTCTTCTTTGGACGCAACTTTTGAAGGAAAGCATCTTTCCGGATTACATAATGAAAGCGTTTTTTTTCTGATTTGTTTTATTTCGTTAAGTAATAATTTAAAGCTTTCTATTTATTTATTTATTTATTTATTTATTTATTTGTCATGTTTGTGAGGCATGTAGCCTATTCGCTGAAAAATGTGATCACGCTGACTCCTCATGTCCTACAAAGCGATTTCAGCTTTAAAAACAATATTAACATAATAGCGCACATTTATCTAGGTTTAATGTTTAAACCAACATTGTTCTATAGCTACTTTAACTGTTTTAGATCTATAGATTTTATTTTATGCAAGTCGTAATGATTTAAAGGCAAAAGTCTTCCGCTGGCCGCTGTTCGTAAAAAAAACAAACAAACAAACTGATATTTAACGAACAAAAAAATGCTCCAAAAGTTTTTCTAAATTAACTTAATAAGAAAACGAAACGAAATATAACCACTTTGGCATTACATACAAAACGTAACTATGTCAATAGCAGAAACAGTAGTATAAGCTGTTCTGGAAGAATTAAGGGGAAAAAAAGACGGACTCCGTTTTTTTGTATTGCATCATAGCTATTAAACCTTTAAAATAGAGTTTAGGAAGATGTATGTAACCACAGTCGTTAGCTTTGGTTAACTATTGAAGCCTTTTCTCTTGTCAAAAGGCTCAGTGCGACCGCAGACTTTGTTTGCCTGCAGATTAATTTCCGCCTATTAGACAGCCCAGTCAGCTTATCGTTTTATTTTGGTATTGCATCACTCATAGCTCTAACCTTTAAAATAGAGTTTAGGAAAATGTATGTAACCACAGTCCTTAGCTTTGGTTAACTATTGAAGCCTTTTCTCTTGTCAAAAGGCTCAACGCGACCGCAGACTTTGATGAACACTGC